>JAJAGP010000937.1:141410-261059 GCA_025084515.1 Ancistrus triradiatus | reverse complement strand
ATGGTAGCCTTTGTTACTTTGGTCCCAGCTCTCTGCAGGCCATTCATCAGGTCCCTCTGTGTAGTTCTGGGATTTTTGCTCACCGTTCTCATGATCATTTTGGCCCCACGGGATGAGATCTTGCATGGAGCCCCAGATCGAGGGAGATTATTAATGGTCTTATAAGTCTTCCATTTTATTACAATTGCTCCCACAGTTGATTTATTCACACCAACCTGCTTACCTATTGTAAATTCACTCTTCCCAGCCTGGTGCAATTCTACAATTTTCTTCCTGGTGTCCTTCGACAGCTCTTTGGTCTTGGCCATGGTTGAGTTTGGAGTCTGACTGTTTGAGGCTGTGGACAGGCGTCATTTATACAGATACCGAGGTCAAACAGGTGCCATTAATACAGGTAACGAGTGGAGGACAGAAGAGTTTCCTAAAGAAGAAGTTAAAGGTCTGTGAGAGCCAGAAATCCTGCTTGTTTGTGGGTGACCAAATACTTATTTTCCACCATGATTTACGATTAAATTCTTTTAAAATCCTACAATGTGATTTCCTGGATTTTTTTTCCTCATTTTGTCTCTCATAGTTGAAGTGTAGCTATGATGAAAATTACAGACCTCTCTCGTCTTTCTAAGTATGAGAACTTGCACAAGCAGTGGCTGACTAAATACTTTTTACTCCACTGTACCAATATATTATTTTTGTAATCACATTTTAACCACACTTGTTTGTTTATTTGGTTATTTAATGCTGCCTTAGTCCATCACAGGGCTAGACAGGGGTCACTGTTGCACTGTCCCACCTCCCAGGCAGATAATCGTGCCTGTGTGGCACTTCTTGTACACATCATAAAACCTGGTGATGAGCTCAGGTGGCACAACAGCAATTTACTAACCCACCACCACAGCGACCTGTATTCATATCCTGGTGGTGCCTTCTGGGTCAGGTGTCACACAGTACAGTACTATTACAGTAATATTACAGCTAGGTTTGGCTTGAAACCAGGATCAAGCTGCTCAGAACCTGGGTTTGAATCCCTGCAATGTAAGGGTTAGGCAGGGAGGTTATGTGGCCTTTCCATTACATTTAGGCAGTGTTTGCGCCCAGTGAATTCCAGAATAGACTCTGGAACCTCCAGAGGTCACTGATGCAGTAATTCAGCCGTGTTTTTGAGAATAGCTGCTGGAAAAATTGTCTCTCATGAAATATACACTGTGACAAAAGTTTTTGGACACCCCTTCTAATTGTTGAGCTCTCCTATTTCAGAAACACTCGCTTGTAACACATTCATATTATACAGCATACATTGCAGGATCCCCATAGACAATCGGTGGTAGTAGATTTGGGTGTAGTGATGGCCCAGTAACTCTCAATGTAACACATTCATAGGTTTCTGCTTCAAACAAGTCAGTTCATCAACTTTCCACCCTGCTGTCCTTAAACAAAGTCCGTAGAGAACTGGTTACTAACTATGATTGAAAATTTGTCTGGCTTGCACACAGCCTTGACCTCAACTCCATCAGACACCTTGAAAATGTACTGGAATGCCAAAAGCAAGCCAGGGCTTATTGTCTATCATCATTTGTCTAACAACAGAAGCCGACCTCACAGTCATTTTCCAAAATCTAGTGGAAAGCCCTTTTAGAAGAGCAAAAGCTGTTGCAGCAGGAAAGATGATGTGCATAAACCATACTAATAGCCATTTTTTGGGTGTCCACAAACTTTTGTCTATATACAGTATGTAGCTATCATTATCCAACACAATGACGTAGTTGAAGATAATACATAAATCCATTCTTTTGCTCAGGCCATCCTCACCTGCTTACCATTCCTCCATCCAGCTTTCACAGCCCTGGTGAACTAGCCTTGTCTCGAATTTCCTGTCCTGTCTCTGAAATCCCCTCCATCCCATCAATCACACTGACTTTCAGTATTTAAATCTTTTCCTCAAACCTACCTGTTTTTTCTAACTGTACAGTCTGTCCTAGACTTGACTGCAATGGATCTCATTTATTCCCTTGCTGACATCTGTTCCACCCCCCACTCCCCACCCCCCGCCTGCCCTATCTTTGTACCCTCCTCTCTTTTTATGATCGATTTACTGTCTCTTTGTCTTCTTGTTTCTCGGGCTTTCAATCTGGAATTTTGCAGTCATCTTTGGGTCACTACAAAGTGTGTTAAAAAGAAAACATACTCTATTGTGTATTTTACATTCACTCGGTAACTCGGTAAAAACAGCAGCCAATCACATGGTAGCAACACAATGCATTTAGGTATGTAGACATGGTTAAGGCGGCCTGCTGAAATCAAAACCGAGCAGAAGAATGGGGAAGAATGGTGCTAGATGGGCTGGTCTGAGTATTTCAGAATCTGCTGATCTACCATTTCTAGGGTTGACAGAGAATGAACCTGGGTAACAACGCCTTGTTGAGGTCAAAGATGAATGGCCAGACTGATTTGAGCTGATAGAAAGGCAACAGTAACTCAAATAACCACTCACTACAACCAAGGTATGCAGAAGAGCATCTCTGAATGTTGAACCCGTCTGTGTGGTTCCCGTCTTGCACCCTGTGTTGCCAGTTAGACCCGATTCCCTTTGACTCAGAATTGGATTAAGCAGGTATGGAAAATTAATTTTTTTTTTTTTACGTTGCCAATACGGGGTGCAGTTTGCTAGTTAAGAGATACAATCAAACCCGCCAACTGTTAAAACCACCAAATCAACATGCTTATTAGAAATCTGTTTGTGACTTGCCATGCTGGATGCACATGCTGTCTTTAAACAAACTCTTCAAATAAAGCACTTGATGGTTGGCTGAGATTTTTCCTCTATGATTTGTCATTATTCTGAGTAATGTTGGACTCCTTTCAAGACATAGTTTTCAGTCTGTGACTTACAAATTGATTTGCTCAAAGCAATATTCAATAAACAGTCACTGGAACAAATTGAATGGCATAGATGAAGAAACAAAAGTAGAGCCTGACTGGCTCTGGATGAATAAAGATTTTCTTCACTTAAAAAAAAAAAAGCTAAAGTGAAAAGGATGTTTTCCACTCATCAGGAAATCTATATCAACTCAATTTCTTTTCTGTTCTACAGAGAAGCATGGTGCGCTTTTATTCAGCAAAAGAGTTTAGAAATGATAGTTTTATCTTTTTTTCTGGAGTTTTGTAATGAGAGAGTGATTTAAGAAAGTGGCTTTATGACTTCTGAAATTCATCTTCATGGGTTAAACACTCGTCTGTGTCATATTTGAGAAGGTCTACACACCTGTCTTGATCACAGGAGGTTATACAATCAGGTCATTTCTTGATTTCATTTAGTGGTGCATTATTGATGGTGATTGTGTGCTGTTTGACAGTTTCATGTATGTTTGTTAGAACGCTATAAGATCTGCAACAGTGTTATTGTAATAGTGGTAGCCTAGCAGGTAAGGTACTGGACTATGGACCAGAAGGTCCAGGGTTCAAATCCCACCTCTGCCTAGCTGCCACTGTTGGGTCCTTGAGCAAGATGCTTAACCCACTGTTGGGTCCTTGAGCAATTGCTTGGATTGTAAGATTGTATCAATTGTAAGTCGCTCTGGATAAGGGCGTCTGCTAAATGTTGTAAATGTAAATGGTACCTTGGTTCTCGTCGTTAATTCAATCCAGAAGGCATGTCGAGAACCAAAAACAATGAGTACTGAGCAAATTTTTACAATAAGGAATAATGTAAATTGAATTAATCCGTTCCAGACACCCAGAAAATCCACACTATATAAGGCATTATATGCATTAATACAGTTGTATTTTACAGGTGCTCACTGATTTATGATGGGCATGTTCCGACAAATCCATCATAAGTAAAATGTATCATGAAATGAGAAGTTTAACTAGTGTTTGCTAGAGCGGTCTGTACTGTATCATAGCGAAGATATGGAAATCATACTATGATAAGTAATGCTAAGTACGTTAATGTTTAAAATACTTACATTAACCTACAGTCGGCCAAAATCATTAACAGAAAGATTATTTTATAAAACAGTGTTGAAAAACCTCATGAGATTTAGTGAGTAATGGATTGAAAGTGAAAAGTAAAAGCAACACTTACTCTATCGGTGAACTCCGTGCACTAGCTGCTAAGATAAGTGCAGCCTGTGTTCTTGAGCATTCAATTCCTGTTTTCGGTTGGCTCTTATAAACAAACCTTTTTAGGATCCATGGAGACATGGAGTGCCACCAAGGACTTTCCTGCTTAGACTCAAGATCCAAGAGTGACTCTGTGTATCGGACTACTTAATACCAATGTGCATGTTTTACATTTTATTTGAACTATGACTACAAGACTTATTAGTTTAGATACATTTAGATAAATCCCTTTTTGAGTCTTGGTCCTCCCAAGGTTTCTTCCTCATAACACTTAGGGAGTTTTTCCTTGCCACTGTCACCCTAGGCTTACTTAATTTGGGATTGGAAGTAGATATTAGGAGATATATAAATAAATCTGACTTAACTTATTTGCACTAAGAATACAGTACTGTAGATGTAAAAAAAAAAAAAAAAAAAACACCATTGTGACAAGTTTAAAACAAGTCACTCAGCCGACTCAGACAAGGTTAAGCAAGTGCACCAAGAACCCAGACAATTTTTTCTGGTCAAAATGGGTGGAGAACCGAATTTGATGAGTTCTGAAATGGTTGAAAACCGAGGTACCACTGTATAAGTTTTGTAATATTAGTCTCTTATTAATACAGGTATGGGCTGTTTAACGTCGACCCAATCAATGTCTGTTCACTTTAACAGCCGAGGTTTTAAAATGATAATAATTATAAGAGGAATTAAAAATCTGCCTTACAACTTCAGACCTACAGTGGTGCTTGAAAGTTTGTGAACCCTTTAGAATTCTCTATATTTCTGCATAAATATGACCTAAAACATCATCAGATTTTCACACAAGTCCTAAAAGTAGATAAAGAGAACCCAGTTAAACAAATGAGACGAAAATATTATACTTGGTCATTTATTTATTGAGGAAAATGATCTAATATTACATATTAGTGAGTGGCAAAAGTATGTGGACCTCTAGGATTAGCAGTTAATTTGAAGGTGAAATTAGAGGCAGGTGTTTTCAATCAATAGGATGACAATCAGATGTGAGGGGGCACCCTGTTTTATTTAAAGAACAGGGATCTATCAAAGTCTGCTCTTCACAACACGTCTGTAGAAGTGTATCACGGCACGAACAAAGGAGATTTCTGAGGACCTCAGAAAAAGAGTTGTTGATGCTCATCAGGCTGGAAAAAGGTTACAAAACCATCTCTAAAGAGTTTGGACTCCACCAATCCCCAGTCAGACAGATTGTGTACAAATGGAGGAAATTCAAGACTCCCCAGGAGTGGTTGACCAACAAAGATCGTGTAATAGTTGGCAAGGTCACAAAAAAACCCAGGGTAACTTCTAAGCAACTGAAGGCCTCTGAAGGCCTCTCTCACATTGGCTAATGTTAATGTTCATGAGTCCACCATCAGAAGAACACTGAACAACAATGGTGTGCATGGCAGTAAATAAATGACCAAGTATAATATTTGTCTAATTTGATTAACTGGGTTCTCTTTATCTACTTTTAGGACTTGTGTGAAAATCTGATGATGTTTTAGGTCATATTTATGCAGAAACATAGAAAATTCTAAAAAGTTCACAAACTGTCAAGCACCACTGTATGTGCAAAGCACCTCAACTACAGTACTTAGTAAATGAAGATATCCTCCTCGTAATGTCTAGTACATGACCATTTCGGTCAAGGTCCTATTTCACAGAACATAATGCGGACGTTAAACGGCACATACCTGTTCTATAAAACTCGATCAGCTAAGGAAGCAATTTTTAAGGTATCTAATAAACTACGTATCAATCCAACATGAAAAACAGAAACTAGACTGAATTTCAAGTAAAATGTAATTAAAACCTAAAAATTGTTAAGCTCTATGAGTAAATCGGGATGAATTTCAGGTTGTTAATGGAACAGTGTTGTTGTTACCCACAATGCACTGGGCGCAGCCACGTAAACATACTACAGGCTCTGGTGCTGCAGCTACAGAAGTAGGAAGAGAATCACTGTCATCATTGTAATCTGCAGTCAGACACCTGGGAATACAGATCTGACTTCTGTCCTGCACGGAATGTTCCTTCTAAGGTTAGAAAACCTTGCATTAACGGTTCAAAAACTGCTCTTAAAGACATGCACTGTACTGATTAATAAACCAGATGCTCAGATCGGATTTTTCAGTAATCACAGAATAATACTTATAGATGTTTTAATCGCTAGATACAGAGTGCATGCGTTAATCTGGATTATCTAAACGCATTATCTGCATTTTATGACTCCGTTATCCTGTTACATGCTGAGCTATTTCTCACGTGCTAGCCAACTTGCTAGCATAACTGGCTCCTTTCATATCCTCGTTCCTTAACGTTGCATTTACAGTAGACAGGTAATAAATGAGTAAAAATAGGGACAAATTGCGAATAAACATTGCCTAGGAAATTAAGTAGCACATATGATAATAGTAATTATAGTAATAATAAAAGACAGGCGTTAAATATGAATTAAATCTACCTAACCAGGGTGCGCCCCAAATCGCGTTGTAGTCTGCTAAATAGTTTGCGAAAGTAGTGCACTACTAATAGTGTCGTAACACACTATGTAGCACTGAACAATGCGGTTAGGGACAGGGCCGTATCGCTAGGTTTACGTCTGCTTATCCTCGAAGTCAAAGATATACAGAACGCTTTCTGCTTACTACTAACTAGTAACACACAAATAATGTAGTTTTAATTTCCTAAGTAAATACATTTTATCGCACATTCCAGCTGGAAAATAACACGTGAACATGTCAGGCTCCTCATGTCAGGTGTTTCACTTAACGGAATTGAGGTGTGGGTTGTAGAGGTGTCCTGCAAACTTTTACATTCATAGCGGTTAGCAGGTGCTCTTATTAAGGGCAACTAAATATCACTTATTTATATAATGGGTAAAATTGTGTATGTGTGTGTGTGCGTAGATATATATATTTATATCTATTTCCTTTCCTATCCTTTCCTTGACAAGGTGAGGGATTTTCTATACGGAACTGGCAACCCTGGAATTAAATGCAGCACCTGCTAAACGACTGTAAACACTTTTTAGAGACTCTGAAACATGATATATATTCAAGAAAATAGTACTTAAATTATTTACTATTAAAAATTGAAGTTTATGTTATATCTTTCTCTGAGATTATTGGCTGATTGCAAAATATAAATCCGATTATTGCCTGGGTCATGTAAACCCGGTGGTTTCCCTTTATCTGATTACTCAAGTGCATGTATACTCCTTGATCGGATTACTGACAAAATTTGATTTTGTTTGTAGTTATCTGATTATGAAGTGCAAGTAAACACACTCACTGATGTAGTGGTAGTGTGTGTTGTACTTGTATGAGTGGATCAGACACAGCACTGCTGCTGGAGATTTTAAACACCTCAGTGTCACTGCTGGACTGAAAATAATGTCCAGCCACCAGCATCCTGTAGGCAGCATGTGAGCACTGATGAAGGGTTAGAGAATGACTAATACAACAGATGATTTAGTGTCTCTGATTTTACATCTACATTTACATTTACAGCATTTAGCAGACGCCCTTATCCAGAGCAACTTACAATTGATACAGTCTTACAATCCAAGCCATTGTGGGTTAAGGGTCTTGCTCAAGGACCCAACAGTGGCAGCCTGATGAAGTGTCCAGTCGTACCAGCAAGTTATAACTTTCTGTCTAAATGAATAACTCACAGAATTGTGCTTTTCTTGTTCTTGTTATATACATTGAAGAATTGATCACAGGGCAAACGTATGTCAATCTTGGGAGTAACCTCTTCTCCAAAATTCAGCTGATCTGTTTAATAAATTACATTGTTCCACATTTACATTATATTTACAGCATTCAGGAGATGCTTATAACCAGATTAGCTTAAATTCAACTGGACTTTTAAGCCTTGTTCAAGCCTAGAAGTGACATTTTTCTTAAATCAAACCTGTGGTGGTGCAGTGGTTAAGGTCCTGGGCTGTGGACCCAAATGTCCAGGGTTCAAATCCCACTTGTGCCAAGCTGCCACGGTGGGGTCCTGAGCAAGACTCTTAACTCCGAATTGCTTGAATTCTTAGACTGTATCAGTTGTCAGTTGTTCTGGATAAGAACGTCTTTTTAAATAATTGCCATTGGCCGATAACTTATATCGTCCGATATTCAAAAACAGTGGAGAAACTTTTTCCTACATTAGAACTGGCAGCTCGTAAACTGGGACTTCCAAAAAACAAAGAGATGCTGAGATTCAGTTAGGGTGGGGCCATTTATGAGGAGATGAAAACTTTGTTTCCAGCATTACAACTTACTGCTTTTAACTGGAACTGGGATTAAAAACAAAAAGCTGCTGCACTACTCTAACATTGGTTAGTTTTTTTGCAAGTATTTACACATTTTCATTTTTTCCCTGTAAGAATGTGATACTGTTATCTGGTAATAAGTCTTGTAGTTAAAAGCAATAAAACATTTTTTTATTTATAAAAAAGACAGAGTGCAAACAGAGAGTGCATTTATTGCTTAAAAATGTGATACTGGCATAATATATTGACAATCGGTCACCCTGTTCTCTGAAAATATCGGCCATAAGAAAACCCACATCGGTAAACCACGAATCTTTACTGTCTGACACAATGACAAGTCTGAGAACTTGGTGTATAACAACAGACACTAACGTGCAGATGACAAAGAACAGCTTGCGGAAACACACAGAATGTGTTAAGTAAGCCAAATGCCTTCCAAGAGCGTTCAGCCATAAAATTATTGAAGCTACTCCATTGCATAACAAGGGAGAAATGAAAGTCGCACCAGTTCAAGTCAGAGTTTTCACGTGTTGTCCTCTACCATGGTTGGCAGATTAGGGTACACATAATTACTGTCTACCAGTAAAGCATGAAGGATCAAAGATTGCAGGGAAATCTGGCCAAGTCAAGCATCCCAGATTCAAAACATTAATCCCATTTTGGAAGCTCATTAGGTACAGTGGGGCAAAAAAGTATTTAGTCAGCCACTGATTGTTCTCCTACTTAGAAAGATGAGAGAGGTCTGTAATTTTCATCATAGGTACACTTCAACTATGAGAGACAAAATGAGGAGAAAAATCCAGGAAATCACATTGTAAGATTATTTAATAATTTAATTGTAAATCATGGTGGAAAATAAGTATTTGGTCACCCACAAACAAGCAAGATTTCTGACTTTCACAGACCTGTAACAACTTCTTTAAAAGCTCTTCTGTCCTCCACTCGTTACCTGTATTAATGGCACCTGTTTGACCTCATTATCTCGTTACCGGGTGGCTTGGTGGGTAGCATCACCACCTCACAGCAAGAAGATTCTGGGTTCAATCCCAGGGTGGAGCGGCCTGGGTCCTTTCTGTGTGGAGTCTGCACATTCTCCCCGTGTTCGCGTGGGTTTACTCCAGGTACTCTGGTTTCCTCCCACAGTCCAAAGACATGCAAGTTAGGTTAATTGATTACAATAAATTGGCCTGATTTGAGTGTGGTCTCTGGCGACAGATGGAGCGACGCGTCAGCTGGAGTATTCTCGGTCACATCAAATGGCAGTGGGCGGACCCTCGCATCCGGTGGGGACTAGCGCCAGAAAAATGATGATCTGTATAAAAGACTTACAGGAAACGTTTGTCCTCTGTCATTGCATTTACATTTACATTTACAGCATTTAGCAGACGCTCTTATCCAGAGCGACTTACAATTGATACAATCTTACAATCCAAGCAATTGTGGGTTAAGGACCTTGCTCAAGGACCCAACAGTGGCAGCTTGGCACAGGTGGGATTTGTACCCTGGTCCTTCTGGTCCAGAGTCCAGTACCTTAACCACTAGGCTACCACAGTCCCAACAAAGGTTATGTTACAAAGTATTGAGTTGAACTTTTGTTATTGACCAAATACTTATTTTCCACCATAATTTAAAATGAAATAGATTATATAAGATGGTGCTGTTCCATTTTTTTTGCCTTGTAGGCGAGCATTAGGGTTTTGTATCTGATGCGGGCAGCTACAGGGAGCCAGTGAAGCGAACACAGCATTACGTTCACATTACGTTCTGTAATATGGACATTAAGTGGCCATTACCATAGTCACAGTGGTTTAGAGAGCTTGCACAGAGCTTTGTATCAAACAGTGATATTAATTCAAACACAATAAGAACACAGTACAGTACTGTACTATACAGTAATTGTTATCTTTATATCTTTCATAACATTTGCCACTTACCGATAACGAATGGAACATTGTTGGTTTCTGCCATATAGACTGTGATTCTTTTTTCTGTCAGCAGGTGTCGCAAGGGTTTGCTCATGCTAGTTTTCTGTCATTCAGATGTGAATTAGATGTATATAAGACAGATTTTTATTTCCTATTATTATTCCTAAGAAGTCGGACGTTAGATTGATCGGATGGACACTAAACGGCGCATACCTGTAATGAGATAATGTTATTCACGTTACCTGTCAGTGGTTTTAATGTTGTGGCTGATCAGTGTATATTCACCACATCAGTACTCATGTCATGTGCGCCCATGCCCACAGGTCCCCACTGTAAGATGACTATGGTCCTATTTGCCTCGGTGGTGCGGGTGAGGGACGGCCTGCCCCTCTCTGCTTCCACAGACTATGAGCAGGATAAAGATCTCCAAGAGACCAAGAAGCACCTCAAGACCTTGTCCAAAAAACTCAGCCAGTTCCCTGACCGCTGCTCCCTCAAGACTGGCCACTACAACGTCAAGTAAGTGATTAGTGTAAAGTACAGAAGCTTGTTAACATGACTAAGCACAGTTCAGTAGGTTGCTGGAGTGAAAGCATTGTAGCATATCTATGCCTCTGAAAGCTACGCTATATGGCCAAGTAATGTGTAAACATCACTTCTAATTAGTGGACTCTTATTTCAGCAATGCTTGTAGCTGACAGGTTGATAATATCAAGCATACAGGTATTAACTCTCCTCAGACAAAACAGTCGCAGTAGAATGGGTTGTAATGAACATCATAGTGACTCAATTTCATAGTTTCATAGGTTTCCGGCACCAACAAGACGGTTAATCAATTTTCTGACCTGCCCCCTAAACCAAAGTCCATAAAGAAATGGTTTTCCAGCTTTAATGAAGAACTTGACTGGCTTGCACAGAGCCCTGATCTGTATTAGACACATTTTGAGATGAATTGGAATGACAACAAGGAGCCAGTAAGAGGGTTCTTTGTCCAGTCTCAGTGCCCAACCTCAGTCAACATTTAGTGGGAAAGCTTTATCGGAAGAGTAAAGGCTGTTGTTGCAGCAAAGGGTACAAGCGCCATATGATTTTTGGATGTTATTTTGACTATAACAAATTTTTGGCTATGTTGTGTACTTCAAGAACTGTCTGTGCTAATTTGTGTTTTTGACTAATTGTATCTTTATGTAATTTCTTGTCACCTTATGACCAATTGTTGACACTATCATCTTGAGTTCCTTTTTAAAGACTGTTTTCAGAAACATTCTTGTCACACCAGGCAAATGACAACAAAGTGAATGAGATAGAAATTCTGCAGTGTAATCATTATAGCCAAATTTCTACCGGTAGATGGTTTTTTATAAGTTCTGTTCTGTTTAGGCCATTTGGAACACTCCTACTTTCATGTTAGCTTCATGAATTCTAGGAAATTTTATTAGCACTGTAAGTGACTTCATTATGACCCAAGATTCAAAAAGACGATGATGAATGAGCATTAATATTTCAGTGCAGTTCAAGATTGCAGACCAGTCCTTAAACGATCAAAATGTATACCTTGAGTTCCAACACTAGAATGACTGTAATGACACTTTTTTCGTAAGGTAAGACACCCACTCACTGGCTCACTTCCTGCTGTGAAGCGTTTAGGACCTATTGTCTCGGTAATGATACACTGACCCCCATATCCACAGAGTTTCACCGAATCTATTTCGTGAATTGTTGAGTTAGAATTTCCGTATGCGTGATTTCTACTAATTAATTTATCACTTTCAATATATTATTCAATAAATTACGACATTCAACAGTTTGTTACTGATTTTGCCCAGCTGTAGTTTAATGTTAATGCTTTAATATATGTAATATGTATGTATATATTTTATTTTTAAATATATGTATATTTTATACATACATATATACACACAGTGGGGCAAAAATGTAGTTAGTCAGCACATTTTGTGCAAGTTCTCCTACTTAGAAAGATGAGAGAGGTCTGTAAATTTCAATTTTAGGTACACTTCAACTATGAGAGACAAAATGAGGAAAAAATATAGGAAATCACATTGCAGGATTTTTAAAGAATTTAATTGTAAATCATGGTGGAAAATAAGTATTTGGTCTATAACAAAAGTTCAACTCTTGTACTTTGTAACATAACCTTTGTTGGCAATGACAGAGGTCAAACATTTTCTGTAAGTCTTCACCAGGTTTGCACACACTGTAGCTGGTATTTTGGCCCATTCCTCCATGCAGATCTCCTCTAGAGCAGTGATGTTTTGGGGCAACACGGACTTTCAACTCCCTCCACAAATTTTCTATGGGGTTGAGGTCTGGAGACTGGCTAGGCCACTCCAGGACCTTGAAATGCTTTTTACGGAGCCACTCCTTTTGCCGAGCCGGTGGTTGGGATCATTGTCATGCTGGAAGACCCCAGGCCACGTTCCATCTTCAATTGTTCTTCACTGATGGAAGGAAGTTTGTTTTGGCTTAACTTCTCACGATACCATGGCCCGTTCATTCTTCCCTTACCACGGATCGTCATGCCTGTCCCTTTGAAGAAAAACAGCCCAAAGCATGTTTTCAACCCACATGCTTCACAGAGGTATGGTGCTTGGGATGAAAACTCAAGCATTGTTCTTCCCAAACACGACTAGTTGAGTTTTTACCAAAAAAAGTTCTATTTGGTTTCATTATGGACCACATGATATCTCCCAATCCTCTTGTGGATAATCCATATGCTCTCTGGCAAACTTCAGACGGGCCTGGACATGTACTGGCTAAGCAGGGGGACGTGCCTGGCATGAAGGTCTTGAGTCACTTATGGGGCGTAGTGTGTTACTGATGGGAGCCTTGTTACTTGCGGTCCCAGCCTCTCTGCAGAATATTCATTCAGTCCCTCCGTGTAGTTCGGGGATTTTTGCTCACCGTTCTCATGATCATTTTGACCCCATGGGATGAGATCTTGCGTGGAGCCCCAGATCAAGAGAGATTATCAATGGTATTGTATGTCTTCCATTTTATTACAATTGCTCCCACAGTTGATTTATTCACACCAACCTGCTTACCTGTTGTAGATTCACTCTTCCCAGCCTGGTGCAGGTCTACAAATTTCTTCCTGGTGTCCTTCGGCAGCTCTTTGGTCTTGGCTATGGTTGAGTTTGGAGTCTGACTGTTTGAGGCTGTAGACAGGTGTCTTTTATACAGATAACGAGGTCAAACAGGTGCCATTACTACAGGTAACAAGTGGAGGACAGAAGAGCTTCTTAAAGAAGAAGTTACAGGTCTGTGAGAGCCAGAAATCTTGCTTGTTTGTGGGTGACCAAATACTTATTTTCCACCATGATTTACAGTTGAATTCTTTAAAATTTTTACATTTCTCATTTTGTCTCTTAGTTGAAGTGTACCAATGATGAAAATGAAAGACCTGTCTCGTCTTTCTAAGTAGGAGAATTTGCACAATCAGTGGCTGACTAAATACTTTTTTGCCCCACTGTGTGGATATATATATATATATATATATATATATATATATATATATATATAGCACACACACCAGAACATCAGCTTTGTCTGTCATGCTTTTACATAACAAAAGTTGGCTGATAACTCTCTAATGGTTTGTAAGGAGGAGGGGCATGTCCTCAGAAGAGAGACATTTCAGTAGTGCAAGTATTAAGAAGTTACATACTGGGCCTTTTCATTTTGCACAAACAGTGTCTGCACACAAGGTCTGCCAGAATAAATGTAGGATCCTGAAAGCGAGCAAGGTAATGTGGTGACATGTTTAAATTAGCATACACTAATAAATAACTCCTCTGACATAGTTTTGAAGTCTAGCACTCAAGGCTGCTGCTATTCATCACTCTAAACTTCGTAGTCACAATCGAGTCAACTCCCACTTTTCATCTCCCCCTGGGGACGTGAGTCATTGTTTCATGTGCCTGAATAGACATTAATGTAGAGAGACACAGTGACAAAATCAGCCCAATTTTCTGTGAGCCTGTCAAGTTCAACATGGTTTAAAGAAAAGTAAACGTAACAGCGTGAGTAATTGATGAATAGGCTGACACACAGGTGTGTTTCAGAAAGTTTGCCTGCGAGTTGCTGGGAAACTTTTTGTGCTTTTCAACTGTTGTTACCTTTTAGAGTTTCTTTTATCATGTCTGATCAAACGGTAGTTAATTTTTCATGTTTTGTGATTGCCTGCTAAGGCCACGTATAGTTTTAAGAATACATTTGGTTGAATTCCATTTGTTTTTCTGAGTGAAATGGCGTATAGCACGTCCTCTGCAGGAAGCAAACTTAAATATGAATGACTTTTTTCCCGTTTTTACCTCCCTTACCCTGGTCAGGGTCATGGGTGGGTGGATTAGGGGTAGTGAGTGGGTTGCAGTGCTTATCTCAGCAGGAGCTGCTGTTGCAGTGCTGGGGGAAGATCCACCCTGTCCAGCCTCCCTCTCCGTGCCTGTGTGATGCCTTACCCAACCACTGGTATTCGTACCCAGGACACTGATGGTAGGCTAGCAAATTGCTGCCACATACCCGAGTGCCTAAATATTTCTGCAAAAGAATGCATCTTTACTGCTCTGAATTTAATGTACTGGGACAAATGGAGCAGAATTTGGCAGTTGGAAAAGTTTGTGACCCTTGTGAATTTCTGTGAGATTTCTAAATTCTCGCCAGATAACAGCTCCTGTAAGCAGCTGGCTGTGAATCTGAAAAGAAAGATAACTGACTGTCAGAAAGCAGAAGATGACAAAATTTTTTTCCTAAATACCATTGAGATATGGATAGTAAGAGGAAACTGTTGGACTGAAGACAAAGTCTGGAAATCCAAGAAATCTCCTCGATAGAATTATGCATGGACTGGTCAGATTTGCAAAGTAAGACCCTAACGTTACTGCCATGGACATGTAGGAAAGTTCTGGAAAACCTTACCTGCAGTCTTTTAAGAAAGTCACTGTCTGAAGTATAAAACAACACTTGGATAAACTGTATGAAGCAGATCTTTGACGGAAATTATGAGTTTTGGTGACCACTTATAATAACTGTATACTGTTATTTTAATGCATGCATGTACAGTGGGGCAAAAAAGTATTTAGTCAGCCACTGATTGTGCAAGTTCTTCGACTTAGAAAGATGAGAGAGGTCTATAATTTTCATCATAGGTACACTTCAACTATGAGAGACAAAATGAGAAAAAAATCCAGGAAATCACATTGTAGAATTTTTAAAGAATTTAATTGTAAATCATGGTGGAAAATAAGTATTTGGTCACCCAGAAGCAAGCAAGATTTATGGCTCTCACAGACGTATAACTTCTTCTTTAAGAAGCTCTTCTGTCTTCCACTTGTTACCTGTATTAATGGCACCTGTTTGACCTCGTTATCTGTATAAAAGACACCTGTCTACAGCCTCAAACAGTCAGACTCCAAACTCAGCCATGGCCAAGACCAAAGAGCTGTCAAAGGACACCAGGAAGAAATTTGTAGACCTGCACCAGGCTGGGAAGAGTGAATCTACAATAGGCAAGCAGGTTGGTGTGAATAAATTAATTGTGGGAGCAATTGTAAGACATACAAGATGATTGATAATCTCCCTTGATCTGGGGCCCCACGCAAGATCTCATCCCATGGGGTCAAAATGATCATGAGAACAGTGAGCAGAAATCCCAGGAAACTACACGGAGGGAACTGATGAATGACCTGCAGAGAGCGGGGGACCAAAGTAGCACAACGGAATATGAGTCCCTGTCGACGGAGTTGTGTAATGATGGTATCAAACTGATAGTAACCACACTACGGTCGAGAGGGACTCAGATCCTGCAGTGCCAGGCGTGCCCCCCTGCTTAAGCTAGTACATGTCCAGGCCTGTCTGAAGTTTGCAGAGAGCATATGGATGATCCAGAAGAGGATTGGGAGAATATCATGTGGTCAGATGAAACCAAAATAGAACTTTTTGGTAAAAACTCAACTGGAGGAAGAACAATGCTGAGTCGCATCCCAAGAACACCATACCTACTGTGAAGCATGAGGGTGGAAACATCATGCTTTGGGGCTGTTTTTCTGCAAATGGGACAGGACGACTGATCCATGTTAAGGGAAGAATGAACAGGGCCATGTATCGTGAGATTTTAAGCCAAAACCACCTCCTATCAGTGAGAGCATTGAAGATGGAACGTGGCAGGGTCTTCCAGCATGACCGTGATCCCAAACACACCGCTCGGGAAACGAAGGAGTGGCTCCATAAAAAGCATTTCAAGTTCCTGGAGTGGTCTAGCCAGTCTCCAGAACTCAACCCCATAGAAAATTTGTGGAGGGAGTTGAAAGTCCGTGTTGCTCAGCGATAGTCCAAAAACATCACTGCTCTAGAGGAGATCTGCATGGAGGAATGGGCCAAAATACCAGCTACAGTGTGTGCCAACCTGGTGAAGACTTACAGGAAACATTTGACCTCTGTCATTGTCAACAAAAGTTATGTTACTAAGTATTGAGTTGTACCAAATGTATTGACCAAATACTTATTGTCCACCATAATTTCCAATTAAATTCTTTAAAAATCCTACAATGTGATTTCCCGGATTTTCTTTCTCATTTTGTCTCTCATAGTTGAAGTGTACCTATGATGAAAATTACAGACCTCTCTCATCTTTCTAAGTAGGAGAAGTTACACAATCAGTGACTGACTAAATACTTTTTTGCCCCACTGTAGATCTGAGCTTATATCTTATTTAGATTTTATAATACATCATTCATTCCAACTTGATTGTATTCTAGAGTATCTGCTGAATGTCCACATTGAGTGTGAAACAAATCAACGGTGAAATTTGAGTTATAACCACTTGTATAGTTTTATTATCAATGCATGCATGTAGATGTAGTTTCATTTCAAAAGGGAAATGTTAAAACATTTGCGTATTGCAACGTTTAAATTTCATAAGTTAGTCAACTAAATCTACTGTAGATTTAGTCGACTATAATCTTACCATAATTAGTCAACGAAAATTAAAAATAAAACTAAAAACAATTCGGATAACTAAATTATGACTAAAACTAAATTACGTTTTAGTCAAAAGACTACAACTAAAACTAAATTAAAATCCAGATTTTAAGATCCAACACATCTTAAAATTAGCCTTGAACTACAAATATGGAGGTCATGAAATGGTTTTCACAGTCTCAAACTTGAAGATGAGCAGTTATTTGAATTTGGTGAAACTTTTACAATAGCACTTTTTTTTTGCTGTAGCATTATTTAATACTCATTTATTTTAATTGCAGCAGACTGCAATTTTTTTTTTTGTTTCAATTTTTTACAAGAAAGTACACCATTTTGAATTGTTATTCTTCAGAGAAAAAAAAGGAAATCTTTCACTCGGTTTTAAGATATGGTGAAGCTACAATAGAACATTTCATTTACAATTTTAAACCTCTGTTACTGCTATTTTTTAATTGCAGGGAACTATTGTTTTTTGTTGTTTAAAGACTTATTCAAGAAAATCTGCATTGTTTTGCATTGTTTACACTTCAAAAATAAACAGTTGTAAGAAAATCGATTCGTGAATGCAGTATCATGAATCAAATCGTATCGTGAGTGTATCGTTACACCCCTCGTAAATATTATTCGAAATCTGAGTAGATCTCTCTACATGTTCGATCCCTTTAGAATATTTCAAACTAGTAATATTGCTCCAAGGAAAAGTGGGGCAGGGTGTGTTATGTCACACTGACAAATGTGGTAAACCGTTGAGCATGCCATATTTTTTAACTTCCAGTATGTTGCATTCAGCAAATAACCTGTTGTCCAGTGAGGTTGTGTCAATGTCTTTTCCATTTAGAAAATCAGCAGAACATGTCATTTTACAATGGCTTCTCAAACATTTCCATAAGCCTGTTTGTCCAAATCATTACTGAGAAACTTCCTCCTAACATGTGGAGCTATCTGTGCCAACCACGGACTGAGTCTGAGAAGTAGTTGATTCCGAGAAGCTCCCAGTTCAGAGACTTGGTGATTGATCAGAAATGATTTGATGTTGTGTGGTTGATGGGTCATTAAAGGGTTTTCGTTTTTGTGACTCAGTTTCACCAGCTCTTTGGGAGTGGGCTACATGATGGTATGCACGGAGAACTATCCCAGTGTCTTGGCGTTCTGCTTTCTGGATGAGTTGCAGAGAGAGTTCATCGTCACGTACGATACCAAGCGGATTAACTGTGCAGTGAGGCCCTACTCCTTCATCGACTTTGGTGAGTTCTGAGCACCAATTTGGAGATCCTGGGCAGGTAATAGACACCTGATAACGATGTTCTTGAATTGCCTTGAACAACTTGCCATTTGCAAATATAGAAATGTAATCTTACACGGCCTCTGAAAACCACAGCTCTTGTTCGCCAGCTCACTGTCAAGCAATCTTCTAATGTGTAGTAGTTTCCAGCCTGGACGGGTCAGGGCTTGCACATTCTTCTTATTTAGTTTGAGCCAATATTATGTAACCACAAACAGATCAAATAACGTTAATTATATTGTTGTAATTTCATGTATTATGGTCTTGGATATATTAGACAGTAAGCGAGGGGTCTGTTCTTGCAGTTGGCCTACTGGATGCGGGAGAAATGTGCATGCATGAAGAGCTGAGCCACTTTGACAAGGGCCAACAGGGCTCTGCGGCGTTTAAAACATTCAGAGAAATAGCTCTGGAAATTTGATTTAAGACCACCGGTGCGACAAGAGTAGACCACCATGTAATTGAGTGTTCATCGGGTTTATATCAATGGCTAGTGAGCACCATTACTGCTTAAGTATGGAGTGCCCCATGCAAAGAGCTTTCTAACTGACACTGAAACTTAATGACACAATATACAGAGTTACCGATTGCATTACCGATTATTCACCCCCTTTGCACACAGCCAGTCTATGCATGTACTACAGCCATTAGCATCAGGGGTGGCAGAAGTACACACGTTCTTTATTTCAGTAAAGGTACTACTAAAAATGCTCAATTATAAGCTGAAGTATGGCCAACAACAGTAGAACTCAGGGATATGTTTAATAGTGAAACTAAGAGCATTTCCACAGGCACAATGTGAAGGGAACTCAAGGGATTGGGATTTAACAGCTGTGTAGCTTTAAGAAAACCACTTAACAGTGAGGCTAACCGGCAAAAACAGCTTCAATTTGCTGGGGAGCATAAAGATTGGAGTCTGGAGCAATGGAAGAAGGTCATGTGATCTGATGAGGCCAGATTTACCCTGTTCCAGAGTGATGGGTGCATCAGGGTAAGAAGAGAGGTGGCTGAAGTGAAGCACCCATCATGCCTAGTGCCTGCTGTACAAGCCTGTGGGGCAGTGCTATGATCTGGGGTTGCTGCAGTTGGTCAGGTCTGGGTTCAGCAACGTTATGTGCCCAAAGAATCAGGTCAGCTGACCACCTGAATGTACTGAACGACCAGGTTATTCCATCAATGGATTTTTTTCTTCCCTAATGGCATAGGCATATTCCAAGATGACAATGCCAGGATTCATCAGGCTCAGATTGTGAAAGAGTGGCTCAGGGAGCATGAGACATCATTGTCACACATGGATTGGCCAGAACCCCATTGAGAAGCTTTGGGATGTGCTGGACAAGACTTTGTGCAGTGGTCCAAATCTCCCATCATCACTACAAGAGCTTGGGGGAAAACGGAATGCAACTCTGGACAGAAATAAATGTTGTGACATTGCAGAAGCTTGTGGAAACGATGCCACAGCGAATGCGTTCCGTGATCAAAGCCGAAGGCGGTCCAACGAAATATTAGTGTGTGACCTTTTTTTTTTTTTTGGCCAGGCCATGTATTTTACTCAAGCAGAAGTATAAAAGTACACACTACTAAATGCACTTAAAGTGATTAAATTAAAAGTATTTCTTTAAAAAACGCCTATCTAACTCGGTTTTTGTAATGGGTGTCTCTCTATTGAGGGCATGAAGCACACATTCATTACACGTCCATGTTTGTATCAGTCATATGCAAAAATCATACAGATATTATCTTTAGCCAACCACAGCAAAAACTGAATAAAACATTTACAGAAATTAGGATCCAAAATGTACAAAATACAAAACACTGTCTTTGCATTTTAGTCCAACAACCTGGAGTTTCACCAATTTATTGAGCACTTCTTATAAACACTCTATGACATTACTTAATTAAAAAATACTTCTGCAAACCTTTAAAAAAATTAGGTAGTTTATAATATGTCTCTTCTATTTATCACAGAAATAGAATTCACCGTGGGGAAAACCTCGTGTCTGATTAATAGGAACAGTGTAAAGTGTACAGTATACAGTTGGTTTTTTTGGGAAAAGCCTGCATTATGCTGAACATTAAAAAGTGTTATAAAGACTTTATAATATTTAAACTTTCAGAGTGTCGCGTGAACCCTTAAGGCCTACTTGACGCTTCCAGTGCTGCAGCATTCCCCGAAAGTGTTTCTATATGGTCTCTCACAGGTGTATAATTTAAATGCCTGTAAAGGTGTACCTGCTTTGCAAGAATACCTTTTTTAGTTTTTCTTTTGGAAGAACAGCATAACATGCACATTCTGAAGAGCTGTCATTAGACAACGAAATTTGATACGAACTTTAGCAGTTGTTGCACTGCAGCAAGTATGATGTACACAGCAGCTATTATTCGGAGAACTAATATGTGAGGAAAGCCTGTGTGATAAATCATATAACATCTGTGATTTATCACATACAACTGGTACTGGACATAAATCATTTAATTTAAACAAGCAAATGTTTGTCTTATCTGTATTTAAATATGTAAAGAACCACTCCAGACATTTATGGCTAGAGGACTGAACATTCACTAGGAGGGCTAAAGGTATGTTTGCCATTTATGGATAAAGATTTATCTCCGTATGTGTCTCTGATATTATTTTTAGACAAAAGCCAAAGAGCAGTGGTTTTGTGACCATGAGTATCTCCTTTTCATACAGTTTACAAGCCCTAAGAATGTTGTTCGATTACACAGTCAGCACATTTGTTCAATTTTAGTTGGTTCAACCAGAAAGACCATCATAATGTCAAACAGATGACGGCTTGGGCAGAGAGGTTACTTGTGAACACCACTGTTAAAACACAATGTTCTTTTGTTATAAAACCTTCACTCGAGGTAACTTTTCTTTAGCTGTAGCAGTAATAAACGACTGCTGGTTTGAAATATGTGTTAGGCTACTTCTTGCCATCATTAAATGTATTAGGTAGGCATCTGAAGTGCGTACTACGCATATTCCACATGAACCATGGTCAAAGACAAGTGTCCCTATTTTGCAGAGCCTGTGGAACGGAAATGAAAAAAGGTGGTCTTTGAATTGCTCAGTGCACTGAAGGCACAAAAATAATCATGATAAATATTGTGGATCGTGATCCAGGCTAAAAAAATCTCATTCCACTCATATTGCCTCCTTCATAAACATCAATGTGGTCATAATGTATAATCATGGCTCATGGTGTCGTCAATCATTGAAATCATTTGGGTGAAAACATGAGGTAGTTATGTATGCTTTTTGCTCAGTATTTATGAATACTTAGTGTTGCTAATTTGCCAACGCAAGCCTCACAGGATATTTTGCATGGCAGTATAAAGCAATACTTTGTTTTCCATTGGAGTTTCCTAAACTAAGATGTCTTCACTTTACGAGACGATGACATCGGAATATACCAACTACAGACTACTGGAGCAGATAGTTAATGCGATTGAGCCTTAAGGCCTTTTTTACAGAGTTCGATGTTTACGGACGGAAAAAAAACACGTGTCAAGTTTTGAAAAAGAACATGTACATTAACACCGTCCAGCACAGAGTCTGAAATTGGCTGCGATGATGTGCAAATTTTTAATTGGAACCTGTTCTAATTTTGGCATTGTTCGTTAAAATTAGGCTGACCAATCAGAGCTCGGTTGTCAGACAGAACAGCTCATCCTGCCTGCTAGTAGCAAGATCTAGTAACAAGAGCTTGTACGACAAGCAACATGCTGCCTATAAAACCATGGATATTAAAGAAAAGATCTGGTGGAATATAGCTGAAAGAGAATGGAGAACGAGGGTGAAGACCTCAGTGACTGTATGGAAGCGTTTTCTTGTTTATCTAAGTCCCACAAAAACACAGACTAGAGCGTCCTGCACTAATCCTTGCTCGTGGCTTTGTTTTCTTAACTTGACGATGTGAAAAAGACATGGCGAAATCTCTGACACATCTTCCAAGAGAAGGGGAATTAAAGAAAGCAAAAGTGGACAGGGAGTTTTCAGAGTCTTCAGACAAAAAACGTAGTGCACTTGGTGTGAGGGTCCACCTATGTTAAAAATCATATCCGGGCTCAGTGTGATTCAGATTTTGGTGAACAGCAGATGTACAGTGCCTAAGCTGACCATGGGTAGATTCAAACTGGGGCTATTCCCATCCCAAAAACTTGTTTGGAAAAATGTATTCCATATCCAATGCTGCTTTCATGGACTCTCTTGAATGCATGCAAACTCACTGAGAATCCATCAGACCACTGAAGAAAATGGAAAAACTAAATCTAAGCTTTGTACACTCCCTTTTGGTCACTTTTGTGGCCCAAATCAGTAAATTCGCTTTTTATTTTGTATTAAAGGTTTGGCGATAGATGTTGTTGTTGTTGTTGTTGTTGTGATGTTGATGTTGTTGTGGTAGTCATCAAATGAGCACCCAGAGGCAACTGTGGCAATGGAAAAACTAACAAGACTAACAAGAATTGTTAGGAACCAGGCTCAAAAGGCGAACCCCCCTTCTCCTGGATGAGATCAGTTCTTAAGGGTCACAGCTGTAGAACTAGATCACCCATTTGTTGTTGTTGTTTTTTTAA
Source organism: Ancistrus triradiatus (assembly GCA_025084515.1). Taxonomy (NCBI): domain Eukaryota; kingdom Metazoa; phylum Chordata; class Actinopteri; order Siluriformes; family Loricariidae; genus Ancistrus; species Ancistrus triradiatus. Next base: position 237,886 of record JAJAGP010000937.1, on the reverse strand, counting down.
CTATGTATTTAAGTACTTAAATACATTACTGGACATGTGTGCTTACAGTTTGTTTTCATGTGTTTGGCAGACAACTTCATTCAGAAGACCAAGCAGCGGTACAACAGCCCACGTTCTCTCTCTACCAAGATCAATCTGTCTGATATGCAGACAGAGATCAAGCTGCGTCCCCCATACCAGCTCTCTGCTGAGGACCTGAGCTTAATCAACGGCTTCTCCCATAACACTGCTTCCAAATATAAAGGCATAGGTAATGAGCAGAGTCCGGTGCAAATACTTATGGTCCGATTGGCACCTCACATGCACCCTATGAGTCCCTATTTTTCCTATTCATTAATATTGGGGCCAAATTCTGACTTTGATGGGCCCTCGAGTGGCAATAAAGGCTGATTGGTGCCACAAGCACAAAAACGCTATTCATTTTTCAAGGTCAGTTAGATGTCTAGATAGTTATGGCTGAGGGTCACTCATGATTATGGGTTGCTTAGCTGTCCAGATATTTTTGGCAGTTTAAACAGTGATGTTCAAGTGATGGAGTCAGGTGAGAATTTAGTGTAAACAACATAAAAGCTTGGCTCCATCCTGCCTTGTATCAACAATTAAGGCTGCTGCTGGGGGTGTAATGGTGTGGGAGATATTTTCTTGGCACTTTCTTCACTTTGGGTCCCTTAATACCAACTGAGCATTGTTTAAATGCCAAAGACTACCAGGGTATTGTTGCTGACCATGTCCACCCCTTTATAATCACAGTGTACCATCTTCTGATGGCTACTTCCAGCAGGATACCGTGCCATGTCACTAAGCTCAAATCATCTCAAACTGGTTTTTAGAACATGAAAATGAGTTCAGTGTACTCAGATGCCTTCCAGAGTCACCAGTGGTGGGACAGGAGCATCTGCAGCCGACAAATCTGTAGCAACTGCATGATGCTATCGTGAATATGGACAAATATCTCTGAGGAATGTTTGCAGCACCTTGTTGAATCTATGCCACGAAGAATTAAGGCAGTTCTGAAGCAAAAGGGCATCCGACCTGGTACTAGGAAGGTGTATTTAATAGAGTATTTGGTGTGGGTATATATTATGCATTACTGGAACCAAAAAACTATGGGCATTAGGGATTTTCTGAGAACATATTTGGATTCAGCATGAACAATAGATAAACGGTTTTGCATGAGACAAAATCTTATTATTAGTAAGTTTAACATTGATTGGATATTTGGATTTAATGATGATTGGATTTAAAGTTTTTTGGTTAGGTACATTTCAGTCCTAATATTCCAGCATTTAATGCCTATTATAAAAATTTGATCTGTAATATTGATAAGCATAACTATTTGGTATATACCAAGGTAGGATATGTTTGCGATATGCTGTCATTCTTTCCTTCTGAAATGCGTCACATCTGGAGTGTTTATTGTCTGGAAAGTGTCATCTTGGTGCCGGGTTGTTCATGATTTGAGACTCGTGTTCTGATTTTGCAGCTCCTAACCAAATGCTGGAGCCTGTCACGCTGTCAGGCATCGTGGCGTGCGTCTTGAGTGTTCTGTGTGGCGCGCTCAATATGCTGCGTGGAGTCCATGCCATAGAGAGCATTTTGCAGGTAAACGAGAATACACTCCAGTCACACACACACACTCAAACTCATAAGTGATCTGTTATTTCAGCCTCTCCCTGCTAACAGGTTGATAATATGAAGCATAAATGTGTGGAATCTCTGTATAATACAGGTGTCCATAGTCACAGAGCAGATTAGATACTTTACAAAGTGTTTGAGACATCCACAGCATTTAGCAGACACCCTTATCCAGAGCGATTTACAGAAGTGCTTGTGTTCTTCTTAGTGGACGTTACCTCATACAAATAAGCAATAACCCAAGAACACCATCCAGCTAAAATTCTGTGAGGATTTCATGAGGTAATTCCACAAACGTAGTTTTTAATCTAATTTTAAATATGTAAGTGCAGTTTCAACCTTCACTTAAGTTAAGTGAAGAGTGAATAGATGGGCCTTTAGTTGCCATTGGAAGATGGAAAGAGACTTCCAGTGGAAGTTCATTCCACCACCTGGGTGCTAGTACGGAGAAGAGTCTTGATGTTCGTTGTCGTCCTTTAATCTTGTGTGGAGAGCCAAAGTCAAGCTCGTGTCTTGAAGGCTATGAGGTACAGAGCGAGGTTTGATTAGAGCTTTTAGGTAAGAAGGCGCTGGTCTGTTTTTGGCTTTGTGGGCGAGCATCAGGGATTTGAATCTGATGCTACAGGGAGCCACTGAAGAGAATGTGGAAGTGTGGTGACATGAGAAGACTTGGGTAAATTGAAAACCAGACGTGTTGCTGCATTCTGAATCAGTTGCAGGGGTCTAATTTATGCATGGGAAGACTGGCCAAGCACCTGGGTGGCTTCCCTGGAAAGGAAGGATCAGATTCTCCTGATGTTGTAGCAGATACACCTGCGTGACTGGATCAATTTGGCAATATGAGTAGAGGAACTCCGATGGCTATCAAACATTATTCCAAGGTTTCTTGCTTTCTCAGGTGTGGTGGAGGAGTTTATCTGAGAAGATAGCAAGATCTTGGAAAGGGGACCCATCTCCAGTAATGTGAAGTAGCTTTGATAAGGTTTAGCTTTAGACGATGAGATGGAATCCATGAAGAGATGCTCTCCAGACATGCTGAAACAATAATATTACTTCAAATACAATCCAAAAACATGTAGTACTGTACTGTACAATGCAGCCATTCCTATCTTTGTTGCATTTATAGAGCTTGAAACTTTTACCGAACGCTACCGTGTTATTTTCTGCTTTTCAAGACTGGGATTCTCTTTTCTGTAACGAGATGTCGCAAGTGTTCGCTCATACTAGTTTTCTGTCATTCAGATGTTTTTTTTGTAATTGTTGAGTGACTTTCAGCATGACACTGTCACAGGTTTCTGTTTCCAGCAAGTCCGTTTTTCACCTGCAGTTTAGTCCATGACAAAATGGTTCACCAGCTTTGATGATGAACATGGCTGGCTTGCCCAAAGTCCTGACCTTAACTCCATCAGACACCTCTGAGATCAAATGTAATGCCACCAGAGAGCCAGGGCTTACTGTTTGACATCAGAGCCTGACCTCATAGTCATGTATCAAAAGCTATGGGAAAGCTTTCTCAGAAGAGCGAAGCAAACACCATACAGATACCCATGTTTTTGTGTGTCCACAACCTTTATACTGTGTAGAGTATGTGAATATGATGAACAAATGAAGAGAGGCAAAGCCTCTCCCAGTAAACAGGTTACAATCCATGAGGGTCAATCAGATCCCCAGTGACTTATGTTACTGATATAGGGGAGGAGTGTAATGATACACACTGCTCACGATTCAATTTTCTCACGATTAACAATATTTTTTCTCGATAAAAGATTATTTTTGAAGTATAAATATTGTAAAACAATCCACATTTTCTTGATCAAATGTTTAAACAACAACAACAGAAAAGTAAATCCCCTGCATTTAAAAGATTTTTAGTAACTAGAAATGTAAATAACCAAGTGCTGTTTTAAATTGAAAATCACAGAAACAGACAAGCCCTTCAATGTCAGATCTCTCCGGTGTCCTTTGTAAAACCGAAGATATGATGTACTGTATGATGATGTGATGCCCTCTGGTGTTCAAAAAATGCACTTGCACTTAGGGAGGTAACAATGCAAAAAGTCAAGTCAAGTCAGATTTATTTATATAGCGCATTTTACAATGGAGCATTGTCTCAAAGCAACTTTACAAGTTTAGATTATCTCCTAATAACTACGTCCAGTCCCAAATTGAGCAAGCCTAGGGCGACAGTGGCAAGGAAACAAAAAACTCCCCTAGTTTTCTTAGGGAAGAAAAAAGAAAAACCTTGGGGAGGACCAAGACTCAAAAGGGTTTTGGAACCCCCAAAAAAACCTGCCTTGGGCGGCATCCTCATTAGCATTAGATCATAGATGATAAATCTAAGAAGCGAAAATAAAGTTCATGAGTCAAACAGGTTCGGAAATTTATATAAAATGTGAAAAGTATGCACATCTCATTAAGTGGCCCGGGTGGTTTTATGATGGGGGCTGGAGGCCGATAAGCGGAAGCAGCTTGACTGGAAGCTTATAGGGGCAAGATGAACATTTTTCATGTGTTGGGGGGGCTTGGAACTTGCCGGAACACAGCTCGGAGAGAAAACAAGAAAAATTTAATTAGTATTTGATTAAGAGGAAGCACCTAAGTGTCTATTAACAATCACTGATTGCCATGTCAAATCCACTTTTGGATGCCAAGTTGTAGCATGAGGGACCCGGCCCATCTATCATAGCTTATAGGCAGCATAGCTAGAAGAAGGAAAAAGAGGGAAAGAAATGGTTAGGGGGAAAAAAAAAAAACAAGCCACAAGGAGGGGAATCACATGGAGACATTGGCAAACCCCACGAAGCGGCAAGGAAACAGAAGACAGCAACCCAACGTTCTCTGATCAACCAATAAAGGACTCTTTGACTATGGAACCCCCAAGCTTTGCCCCTTATTCAAGCAAGGATGCCTGAGGTCAAGGATCACGAGGACCAACCCAGTTTCAGGCCAAGACGCTCACTCGACCACTCCCGGGCTAGCGGACAAGGGCAGGCAGGGCAAACAAGGACATGGACTTCAGACTTCGGGCCCCAGTGACCCAAAGCTATGGCATCCTGGGTCCTAAATCTAGTCTTTCAAAAAAGGGCCTGGCGTAAATAAGTATGTCATTAGCCTAGGGACTTTAAAACGTTGGAGGAGGTGTCCTGAATCTCGAACGGAAAAAGTGGGAAGTTTATTCCATTTAGTTGGGGGGGCATGTATTATTATGTTATGAGGAAAATCTTTCCCCCCCGGGGCTGTGGATGTGTGACTTTTTAAAAATCTAGGAAACTAAAAAGAAAAGTTCTGCACCCTGCTAGAGCGAAACAAGTATAAGTAAAAAGTAGACGATTTGGATTGTAAAAAACTCTTTAAGAGTTTTTCACTCAGAGTAATGTGGGGCCAGGGCCATGTTAGAGATTTATAAAGTTATAAGAAGTAATTTTGCTAATCAATGCGGGAAAATTTGAAGAATTTTGGGGACTGGTACAAACCCAGTGCAGGTGGGTGTTTGATGATTAGAACAAAAACAGGAGTGATAATGATCAAATTTTTCTAGTTCGAAGTTTAGCACTCGGGGCAGCTTGCATTCTGAACTAACTGAAGTTTATTTATAGATTTACTAGAGCATCCAGTAAGTAAGGCGTTACAGTAATCCAACCTTATAAAGGTTATAAACGCATGAACAAGTTTCTCTGCATCATTAAAAGAGAGGATATTTCTAAGTTTAGCGATTTTACGTAACTAAAAGAAAGCAATTCGAGTGATGCTGCTAATGTGCGCATCAAAGGAGAGATCTGAATCAAATGCGACACCTAAGTTTTTTACAGACGGACTGGGCAATACTGGACAGCCATCTAGATTTAGGATAGATGTAGCCAACCTGTCTCTCACAGCCTTGGGTCCCACTAATAGCACCTCAGTTTTATCTGAGTTAAGTAAGAGAAAATTAAATAACATCCAATCTTTTATTTTCTTTACACAGTCCTCGATTTTGTTGATTGTAATGCTGTCATTAGGTTTGGCTGATATGTACAGCTGTGTATCAAAAATGGGATGATGTTTATCGTCTGGCTAATTGGATTATACTTTCCTGATTGAACACCAGGTGACGCAGTCATACTTATAGCCACATATCCCGTTTTCAGTGAGAATCCTAATTTCTTTTAATCGCAGGGGATTAAAATTTCTTTTTGTGTACATTTTTATACAAGAAAAGTACACTTTTGAATTCTTATTCTTCAGAAATTAAAAAGGATTCCCCCCCCCCCAGTTATTTAATCTATGGTGATGCTACAGTAAGATAAGTTAAGATAATGCCTTTATTGTCATTGTACTTTATATAATTAAATCAGGATTGCTGCTCCAGAACAGTGCAGATCTACACAAAAACAGAATAAGACAGACAGATTAAGTCAATCAAACACACATAGACTTTGCACTGATAGAATAAAAATAAATATTGAATATAAGAAATATTCTACAGAGGTGTTGCATTAATAGAATAGGACATTTTGTTTATAATTTTAATTCTAATGTTTCTAGTAATTTCTTTTAATTGCGAGGGACTAAAGTTTTATCGTTAAAGTTATACAAGAAAATGTGCGATGCTTTCATTGTTTACACTGCAGAAATAAAAAGAATGACTTTTGTCAAATGTAAAGTAATAATTGTGAGAAAATCGATTCGTGGACATGGTATTGTGAATCGAATCATCTATCATTACACCCTTAATTGCATTAGATGTCATGTTTGACGTTGTCACTTTTTTTTACGATATATTGTTACACCCCTAGTATCGGCTGATTCAGTTCATTGGGGGATGATCTTCCATCCCTCGTCAGACCCAGCCAGTTGTGTCTTTATGCCCAACCTTGCTGGAAGGCATCACCCAGACCTGAGCCCTGGTGGTATGCTCAATTTATATGACACTGCCTGGCCAAAACACTAATATTCCTGTCCAGAGTTGCGTTCATTTTTCTCCAAGATCTTGGATTGATGATGGGAGATCTTCTCCATCACATCCCAAATATTCTCAATGGGGTTCAGGTCTGGACTCTGTGGTGGCCAATCCATGTGTGAAAATGATGTCTCGTGCTCCCTGAACCACTCTTTCACAATTTGAGCTTTCTGAAACAGATTAACACCTTTTCAACGGCCACAGGATGTCTTTCAATGTGGTTGTTTAACAAATGAGATGCTGCTCACTACTAAATAACTTGTTGCCAGTTGAAACAATCACCAATGCAGTAATTATCCAATGGGAGGCTCTTTTTTTAAACTATTTAAGTATTTGCTTAGTTAAATCCAGGTGGTGACCTTTCTTTTGGCTAGGCAGTGTATGTAATGTACTGTTTTTGTTTCTTTGCAAAATAGTTTCGCATTGCGGCCAAATGACTGGTTGTTTTCTGCTACTAGCCATCTACAGCATCTGATCTTAGCTTTTAATACAGGATTTCCTGGTGCCATTTGTTCATACTGTATAATTCCCTAATGCAGCATTCTCCTTTTTTCTGCTTCATCTGCAGAACGAAGACGAAGACTTTAATTACGTAATTGCCTTTTTTCTGGGCACAGCGGCCTGCCTGTATCAGGTAAGTAGAAGTCGTCCATCAAGCACTCGAGTGACTTACGGCACCCGCTTCCATCAGTGTGGAGGAGAGTGCAGCTGCTTTTACCCAACTTTTAGCAAAAGGCAGCAGCAGTCGCTTAAGTGATTCAGTGCTATTTGTTGAGAGCCATACACACTACACAGCAGCCATGTTTTACAGTTTGTGCTGCTAATGCATTTCTAGTAAAAGAGTGCAGGCAGTGTTTAGAGGTTGCCGAGTTCTGACCTGCAGGTGCCATGCGTGATTGAGTCATGGACTCGTGAAGATGCGATTGGGTAAAAGATTGTTGCTCTTCCTCTCACCCATCAGTGAGCCACAGAATATCACCATGAATCTTAATGATGAAAATGATTGCTTGGGAATGTTCCACAAGGACATAAAAGCACTTTGCTGGAGGGTTGATAGTGTGAAAAGAAATGGGGATGGATAAATTGAGAGAGGAACATGCTAACCTTCACCTTTGTAGTTTTGCTGGTGATGGTGTATGCAAGATTTACTCGAGATTCCATTCACGTAGTTGTGGGTCATGTGCTGGAAGAAAGTTGTCCAGCTGGTAGGCATACATTTATACCTTTCTAGTGTACTTAAGCAGAAGTACAAAGTCAACCTAAGTTGCTGCTTGAGCTTTACTTGGGCTTTCCGGGATTAAGCAGGATAACAGATAGAACTGCAGTCTCTAATTGAAGAACTACAAAATGAAATGACCGCTAAAACTTACCGGTAAAAAAAGAATGAGCAGAATATACATTGAAAACAATAGAATGCCTAAGACTTGGGAAAAGTACTGTAAATAAATATAGATACGTTGCTGGCTGCACACAACTAAGAGGGAATGAGTCCACTTGAAGAAACACTAACTTCCAGAAGAGGCAATGCAATATCACCTTTTAAACACTTTAAAATTTTAAACAGACTACAAATTTTTCCATTTTGTTTGACTTCCTGGCAGAGAATTCCGACACAATGTAAGATAGTTTTTAGTTAAGCACATAGTTAAAGCAAAGTAAATCAATATTCATGAAAATAAATGAAATAAACATCAACGTATAGTGATACTGTGAAAAGAAATGGGGATGGACAAATTGAGAGAGAAACATGCTGGCCTTCATCTTTGTAGTTTAGCCAGTGTATCAAAGATTTAGATTTAGATTAGTGCAGGACATGTATGATAACAGCGTGACAGCGGTGAGATGTGCTGTAGGAGTGACAGATAGCTTCATGGTAGAGGTGGGACTGCATCAAGGATCGGCCCGGAGTCCCTTCTTATTTGCTCTGGTGATGGACAGACTAACAGATGAGGTCAGACAGGAATCGCCGTGGACTATGATGTTTGCAGACGACATTGTGATCTCTAGTGAGAACAGGGAAACAGGTCAGGTAGAAGAGAAACTTGGAAAGGTGGAGGTATAATCTGGAAAGGAGAGGAATGAAAGTCAAACTGTAGTAAGACAGAATACATGTGTGTAAATGAAAAGGGAGGCAGGTGGAACAGTCAGGGGGCTACAGGGATCAGTGGTCACAAAGGTCCAGGAGTTCAGGTACTTGGGATCAAACTGTCCAAGGAAATGGGGAGGAGTGTGGAAAGGAAGGTAAAGGAAGAGAGTACAGGCAGGATGGGAGTGGGGGGAAGAAGAGTGTCAGGAGGTGCTGTGTGACAAAAGGGTCGCAGCAAAAGAAAGTGAAAGGAAAGATTTTATAAGAGAGTAGTGAGACAGCCTTGTTGTATGGCTTAGAGACAGTGGCACTGACAAAGAGACAGGAAGCAGAGCTGGGGGGTGGCAGAACTTAAGATGTTGAGGTTCTCTTTAGGAGTGTCTAGGGTGGACAGGATTTAGGAATGAGATCATCAGAGGGACAGCACAGGTTGGGAAAATTGGGAGACAAAAAATTCGAGAGGGAAGACTGAGAGGTGGTTTGGGAACAGGTGCAGAGGAGGAGGGATAGTGGATATATTGGTAGGAGGATGTTGGAGATGGAGCTGCCAGGCAAGAGACGGAGAGGAAGACCAAAGAGGAGTTATATGGTTGTGGTGAATGAAGATATGCAGGGAGTTGGGGTGAGAGTAGAGGACGTGGAGGACAGGGTGAGGTGGAAACGTTTAACTCGCTGTGGTGACCCCTGATAAAGGGAGAAGCCGGAAGAAGAAGAAGATTCCATTCACATAGTGAGTGAATGTGCTAGAAGAAAGTTGTTCAGCAGTATTTATTACCTATCTACTGCAGTTAAGCAGAGGTACAAAGTCAGCCTAAATTGCTGCATGAGCTTTACCTGGGCTTTCCAGGGTTATGCTTCTCTGCCTCATCCATCAGACATCATGTGTAGTCTCTGTGTCTGGGTCAAAGACTTGCGGTTCATGCAGGTTAACAAAATAAGTGGTCAGGAAAAGGTGCTCTTTGTAAAGATTTAGGTTGATTAATAATTGTTTATAGCCCCGAATCAGGAAAGCTGGGACAGTATGGAAAATGCAGATTTTTTTGTTTTTTTCCCCCCCTCACGTTTCCTTTGAGTTGTACAGTGGTACCTCAGCTCTCGTCGTTAATTCGATCCAGAAAGCTTGTTGAGATCCGAAAACTACCGAGCAAATTTTTCTCATAACAACTAATGTAAATTGAATTAATTCATTCCAGACCCCCAGAAAAATCCCCAATGCATAAGGCATTATATGCATTAATGGACTTGTATTGTACAGGTGCTCCCTGATCCACGATGGGGATATGTTCCAACAAAACCATCATAAGTTAAATGTATCGTGAACTGAGGTGCCACTGTATTTTATTGCCGATAGCATGAACCCAAGATGCGTCATATTTTCTAGTCAACCTCCTTTCATTTGTTACTTATCATCCATTGCAATTCAGACATGCAGCACATTCCAAAAAAGTTGGGACAGGGGCAATTTAGGGCTAGTAATGAGGTAAAAAAAAAAAAAACTAAATGACGTGAATTCAAACAGGTGATGGTAATATGTTTATTTTTTTTAACAAAAACAGTATCCATAAAAGGCTGAGCCTTTGAGGTGGGCAGAGGATCTCCAGTTTTGTCTACAAATGCATGAGAAAGTAGACTGCTCTCTTCAAGTCCATTTACAGATTTTCTGTACGATTTGGGTCAGGGCTCTGACTGGGCCACTCGATGTCTTGCTAGAAGGTGAACCACCCGCCCATCTTCTGCTTTATTGCAGAGGATAATTAAGAGTGATAGCGTACTTTGCAGCTTCCATTTCTCCCTTAATCCTGACCATGTAATATTCTTTAGTTCTGCAAGAAAGAATGGGCAAATATTCCCCAATCTGAGTTTCTGAATCTGATAAAGACATTTCCAAACAGATTGATAGTGGTAATTAAAGCAAAAGGCGGCTCTGCGAAGTGTTGCATCAGGGGAGCAGATCACTTTTTTAGCCCTGCTATTCTTGAATTTGTAGAACTGTTGCCTTTTTCCTCATTGCATAATCCTCATAGGGAAAAAAATGAATGGTGGTTTGATTTCAAAGGGGCATAATGATTTTTTTATAGGCACTATTTGGTATGAGGTGGCTTAGTGCTAGCACTATCGCCTCACAGCGAGAAGGTCCTGGGGTTGATCCTGGGTGGATTGGTCTGGTTGTGGAATCTGCATGTCTTCCCTTTGTCCACGTGGGTTTTCTCCGGGTACACTAGTTTCCTCACGCAGTCATGCGTCAAGGTTGTTACTGTAGCTTAACTGGTGTTTCTAAAGGGCCCCAGTGTTTGAGTGTGAATGTAGGTGTCCTACGATCACTTGGCACCCTGTGTACGGCTGTTCCTGCCTTGCACCCTGTGCTGCCGGCTAGGCATCGGCTCTCCCACGACCCTGTTTAGGATTAAGAAGTTAAGAAAATGAATGGTGGTATGTTCTTAGGCAAGGGTGGTTAGTACTGTTGCCTCACAGCTCCAAGATCCCCGGTTCGATCCCGACCCCGGGCAGGGAAATTGGAGTTTCTAGCGTGCGCCTTAAGAGTATGAGTATGTGAATGTATGTGCCCTACGATGGATTGCCGCCCCGTCTAGGGTTGTTCCTGCCTTGCGCCCTGCGACAATGAACGAGTGAATGAATGAATGAATATTCTTAGGCTGTAGGCATGAGGAAATGTCTGTGGATAAGCTCTGGATAATAGTGGTTGCCAAATGCTCTAGGTCTAAATGCTGTTCTTGTATCTCTCCTCTTTGTGCAGTGTTACTTATTCGCGTACTTCTCTGTATGGAGGAACATCAAGTCATTCCTGGCCTTTGCTCTCATCTGCCTGTGCAACATGTACCTATACGAACTGCGCAACATGTGGCAGATCTTCTTCCACGTGACAGTGGGGGCGTTCATCACTCTGCAGATCCGCCTGAGGCAGCCACAGGGCAAAGCTCCTGACTACAACGTCTGAACACTGTTTAGCCTGCTCTGAGACCGGCTTGAGAGACATGCAACCGGATACAGCTGCAGCTGCACAGGACTGTAGGAGCACAACAATGTGTAAGAGTTTCCCCCCGGACCAAGGATTCTTTGCTTATCGAACAGAACGAATGTAGTTGAAGAAGTTACAGCTCGGGTTAGAACTGCAGGTTTCACACTCACTAAAATTCTTTCTTTAATCAGTTCACATATCGTTTTTGACAGGCTATAATAATATTCGGAAGGATTATTATAGCAGGTATTTATTTCTATGTTTGTTAATTGAAGATCTGTTTTAATACGATTTCTAATAACATGCCAAGAATGTTCAGCTCCTGAGACTTGCATCAGTACGATAATTCAGTCAATCACAGAATGTAAGTACAGTCGTACCTCGGTTCTCGACTATCTCGGAACTCGTCGAATTCGGTTCTCGACACATTTTTGACCAGAAAAATGCGTCTCGGTTCTCGTCGTTTGCTCTTTACTTGGTGCACTTGTTTAAACTTGTATGAGTCTAGCTGCGCGACTCGTTTCAGTTGAAACTCGATTCACGATTCAGTACACAGTGATTCAGATTCGCAATAGCCCTTGCTCAGTGAAGATCTCCACTGTGTTTGTGTTTTTCTTTATTTGTACATCTACAGTACTGTACTCTCCATGGGTCCTAAAAAGGTTAGTAATGACAGCCAACCGAAAGGAAAGCTGCCTGTCAGGCTGAGCAGTTAGCATTGGCAGCTAGCTCCCAGAATTCACCAATAGAGTAAGTGTTTTGCTTTTCTTTTCACTTTCAATCCATTACTCACTAAATTACATGAGATTTTTCAATGCTTTATTATAAAACGAGCTTTGGCCAACTGTAGGTTAATGTAAGTGTTGATGTGTAATAGGCTCCGCTATAATAGAGTGTAGACGATATAGAACTCCTCCTTTCATGAAACATTTAACCTGTGATGGATTTGTCAGAACATATTGCAATTGTAAACCAGGGAGCACCTGTTCAATACAACTGTATTAATGCATATAATGGCTTATACAGCGTGGATTTTCTGGGGGTCTGGAAAGGATTCATTTCATTTACATTATTCCTTATGGGAAAAATTTGCTCGGTACTTGTCTGTTTCCTTCTGGAACGAATTATCGGCGAGGACCGAGGTACCCCTGTAATTGTGTTAATACTCCTGAACCGGCCGTTGTGTGTGTGTCCCAAGCGTGGGATTTTGCTCAAGCTGTCTTAGTAGTGTCTGTGCTGCCTGCTGCTTGGCTGGCTGCTGATTGATTCAGCACTCCTCCAGGTCTTCGTTGCGCTGGAGTGGTCTGTTGACATATAGACTCGCGTTTGCCACCTGAGGCTTTTCGGCTCTCGCCGCATAGCGAGCACCAGCACGAGCAAACAATACTGACTCCTGAATGAATGCTTCCTGTTTTATTTATGTGCCAGTTTGTAATTGCCGTAGAGAAATGGTGGCAGTACTTTGCAATCCATGGCCAGAGACCTTTAGTAAAGACAACCTCGATCTGTCACGCTGTCTGCTTCTGTGTTCTTAAACCCTCCAATCACAGCTGAGCTCGGATCATCCAGGTAAGGCTAAGATCAAGCAGATGAAATGAACAGATGTTCATGTATAATGCGGTTCGTGCAAAAGCACGGGGACAATTAATCATCTGATTAGTTACACCTACTTTGTGCCAGCACTCACCGAACATTTGATGAGGTACATTGATGCGTTGGAAGTCCTTGCTTGGAGTAGGTCATTCATCTGTGACAAGGAACCAGCACTTACCAGGTGTTATTTTGGACGTGGACTACTGTCAGTATACAGTACCCTAGAAAATCATCATACCAATTTGTCTTACAGCTCCTTGAGTTGCCCTCTGTAGCCCATTTACATTTAGAGCATTTAGTAGATGCTTTTATCCAGAGTGACTCACATTTGCTACGATCTTACAACCCCAAATCAGAAAAGGTTGTGACAGTATGGAAAGTTTACTTTGACTCTTTCATTGCTGACAGTATGAACTTGAGAGATGTCGTGTTTTGTCTGGTCAACTTCGTTTCCGTTGTTAATAAACATCCGTTCCTGCATTTCAGGCCTGCAACATATTCCAAAAAAGTTGGGACGGTAAGGCATTTAGCCCTTTGTAATGTTGCCATTCCTTTTCACCACACCTAAAAGATGTTTTGGCATCGAGGATACCAAGCGATTGAGTGTTTTTGTTTTTTTGTTTAAGATGTGCAACAGTACGTTGTCGATGTCGTGTCATTTTTCGTTTAAAAATTCTCCACACGTTCTCTATTGAGGACAGGTCAGGACTGCAGACAGCCCAGTCCAGTACCCATACCTTCTTGTTCTGCAGCCATGCCTTTGTAATGTGTGCAGCATGCGGTTTTGCATTGTCTTGTTGAAAAAATGCATGGATGTCCCTGGAAAAGATGACGTATTGAAGGCAGCTTATGCTAAGATCTCAATGTACTTTAATGCTGCCATCACAGAAGTGTAAATGACATTTGCCAAGGGTATTGATATAACCCCGTACCATGACAGACCCTGGCTTTTGGACTTGTTGCTCATAACAGTCTGGATGGTCCTTTTCATCTTTGGTCCGCAGCACATGGCGTCCATTTTTTGGAATACTGATTTACCTGACCACAGTACACATTTCCACTGTGTGATGGGACTGTGGTAGCCTAGCGGGTAAGGTACTGGACTATGGAACAGAAGGTCCAGGGTTCAAATCCCACCTCTGCCAAGCTGTCACTGTTGGGTCCTTGAGCAAGGCCCTTAACCCACAATTGCTTGGATTGTAAGATTGTATCAGTTGTAAGTCGCTCTGGATAAGGGCGTCTGCTAAATGCTGTAAATGTAAATGTAAATGTGATGGTCCATCCCAGATGCCTCCAAGCCCAGAGAAGTCGATGCAGTTTCTGGACATGGTGAACATGAGGCTTCTTTTTTGCACAATAAAGTTTTAAGTGGCATTTGTGACTGTAACTCTGTACTTAATGCTTGACAAAGGTTTTCCAAAGTAATCCCTTGCCCATGTGGTTCTATCAGATATTTTTGAATGACGGTTCTTGGTGCAGTGCCGTCTGGGGGATCGAAGATCACGAATGTTCAGTTTAAGCTTGTGCCCTTGGGCTTTATGTACTGAAATTCCTCCCGATTCCTTGAATCGTTAAATATGCAAATCCCTTCCAATCTTTCCTGAAATGCAGGAATGGATGTTTATTAACAAATTAAATGAAGTTGACCAGACAAAATGTGAAATATCTCAGCTTTCTACAATGAAATAAAAGTCAAAGTAAATGTAAGAAACACTTTTAAAATGCATTTTTCATATTGTCCCAATGTTTTTTGATTTGGGGTTGTACATGGTGCAGTACAAGTGGTGAGGGCTACTGGCCTTGTTCAACAACACCATCGTGGTAGCTTGGCAGTCCTGTGACTAGAACCCTCTGGTCAGTAGTCCAGTTCCTTAAGAACTGAGCCACCACTGCCCGTTTGTTTTCGCATTAAGACATGTCTCATGAATGTGTCTACTGATCAGAAGGCCTGTGTGTAAGTCACTCTGGATAAGGACATTGTTAAACACTGCTACTCTTGAATCGCTCTAACCAGCCACCCAGTACTAATTTATTAATCTGTCAGTTTGATTCATGATTGGAGTAGTAGTTTTACAAATCACCATTTACGAAATTAATGAGACCTAATGAGTGAATGATTCTTATGATATATAGTTGTATGTTGATTTTTTTTTTTCCAGTGGTGTTTTAGTCACATTTTTAATCATAATACAAAAATGTCTGAATATACAGTACTGTGGAAAAGTCTTAGGACACTATTTGATTAGCAAATGGTATAATGACCATTTATGATGATTTATTATGATTCTCAGTCTCTTTATGAGATAACAACCAGAAAATACAGTATGCAATCTGTATGCAGTGTTAAAATACTGGACTTTTTTTTAGAAAAAAAACATCTGCTATAGGCTACAGTGACAAGTATTTAGTCTGATCTCCCCTTACACTGGAAGCTTCAATGGGATGCCAAGTTGACCCGTCTACAGTGCGAAGAAGCTTGATTGGGAATGGTCTTTTTGGCAGGGTAGCAGCCAAGGAACCATGCACCGTCACCCAGAACCCACATTATTGAAACTGTGTCTGTTACCCGCATCTGCGCTAAACGTAAACGCTCTCAAAAAGTCTGTTTTAATAACCTCATTAGTATAAACACAGATAGCTGCAAAAGAAAGAAATAACAACATTAGACTAAAGCAGCTAGGACTACTTAACATTAGATCACTTACCAAACAAAGCAGTGATTGTAAATGAAATGATCACTGATAAATGCTTACACGCTCTCTGTCTCACTGAAACTTGGATTAGACCTGATGAATATTTAGCCTTAAATGAAGGCTCACCTCCTGGATACAGTCATGCTCACCGCCCTCGTCCTAATGGTCGGGGGGGAGGCATAGCCACAATTTTTGACAAAGAGCTAGGTGTTATAACTAAATCCCATTACAAGGCTAATTCTTTTGAAATACTAATTTTTAATGTGACTGATCCATTGTTATGGAAGTCAAAACCATACTCTTTTCAGCTTATCACCATTTACCATCCTCCTTGTCCCTATTCAGAATTTCTTCAGGAATTTGCTAACTATCTTTCCTGCTTAGTACTGTCAACAGATAAGGCTTTAATTGTAGGTGATTTCAATATTCACTTTGAGAATGAGCAGGTTCAACTTAAAATTGCTTTCGAGTCCATCTTAGAATCCATGGGCATCACTCAGAATGTGATGGGACCAACCCACCGCTGTAATCATACATTAGATCTAATATTAACATTTGGTATCAATATAGATAACCTTGATATTTTCCCACAAAGTGATTCGATTTCAGATCACTATCTTTTAGTATTTGAGCTATCACTAATAAATAAAATCCTTCTGCCTCGTTATCACACCAAGCGCACTATCTCATCTGCTACTCCAGCTGCGTTTATTAAAAACATACCAAACTTGAAATTTAATACACCTACGGAGATCAATCATCTTGAGTGTGTAAATGACCAATTAGAATGTGTGTTTTGCTCATTCCTGGATATGATTGCTCCTGCTAGGGTCAAACACATTAGGGGAAAAAAAGGCTAGCACCATGGTATAATGACCACACCCATACCTTAAAGCAAAGAACACGGCATCTAGAGCGCAAGTGGAGACATAGTAAATTGGAGGTGTTTAAGATTGCTTGGAGGGACAGCATGGCAGAGTATAAGCATGCCCTTACTAAAGCTAAAGCTGCATAATTCTCCTCAGTCATAGAGAAAAATAAGAATAATCTAAGATTTCTCTTTAATACAGTTTCCAAATTAACAAAAAACCCTATAGAAAGTGACTCTCCCGTTCTGTGTAATTTTAACAGTAATGATTTCATGACTTTCTTTAATGATAAGATAGAAAACAGTAGGCATCAAGCTCGATGCTCATCACATCACCAAACTGTTCAGCAACCTTCCAGATGCAGCACTAGTGAAGACATCTGTTTAATGAGCTGTAAATCAAGATTAGAATCTTTTACCCTAATTACTATTACTGAACTATCCACACTTATCAGCTCGTTTAAGTCATCAACATGTTTATTAGATCTAATTCCTACCTGTTTACTCAAACAAGTAATACCTAGTATTATAGAGCCAGTGTTAGTTATTTTAAATTCATCCCTTAGCTTTGGTTATGTGCCGAAATCCTTTAAGCCTGCCGTCATCAAACCATTGATTAAAAACCCAATCTTGACCCTTGTGTGATATCTAATTATAGACCAATTTCAAATCTACCGTTTCTGTCCAAAATCTTAGAAAAAGCCGTCTATCAGCAGCTCTGCAGTTACCTCCAAAGGAATGAAATTTATGAAACATTTCAATCTGGCTTCAGGCCCCATCATAGTACTGAAACAGCATTAATTAGGGTACTAAATGACTTGTTAATGTCCTCAGATAAGGGATGTGTTTCTTTTCTTATTCTGTTAGATTTAAGTGCAGCATTTGACACTATAGATCATGATGTTTTACTAAACAGACTAGAAAATACTGTAGGTATTAAGGGATTAGCACTTTCTTGGTTTAAATCCTTCTTAACCGATCGGTACCAGTTTGTTCATATAAATCATCTAAGATCTAAGCTCTCAAAAGTGAAGTATGGCGTGCCTCAGAGGTCAGTGCTTGGCCCGCTTTTATTCTCTCTGTACATGCTGCCACTAGGCTCAGTTATTCGTAAACATGGCATTAGTTTCCACTGCTATGCAGATGATACACAGCTGTACATATCAGCCAAACCTAATGACAGCCTTACAATCAACAAAATTGAGGACTGTGTAAAGGAAATAAAAGATTGGATGTTATTTAATTTTCTCTTACTAACTCAGATAAAACTGAGGTGCTATTAGTGGGACCCAAGGCTGTGAGAGACAGGTTAGCTACATCTATCCTAATCTAGATGGCTGTCCAGTATTGCCCAGTCCGTCTGTAAAAACTTAGGGGGTCACACTTGATTCAGATCTCTCCTTTGATGCGCACATTAACAGCATCACTCGAATTGCTTTCTTTCAATTAAGTAATATCGCTAAACTTAGAAATATCCTCTCTTTTAATGATGCAGAAAAAAACTTGTTCATGCGTTTATAACCTCAAGGTTGGATTACTGTAACGCCTTACTTACTGGATGCTCTAGTAAATCTATAAATAAAACTTCAGTTAGTTCAGAATGCAGCTGCCCGAGTGCTAACTCGAACTAGAAAATTTGATCATATCACTCCTGTTCTATCATCACTGCACTGGTTACCAGTCAAATTCCGCATTGATTACAAAATACTTCTTAAAACTTATAAAGCTCTACATGGCCTGGCCCCACATTATTGAGTGAACTCTTAGAGTTTTACAAATCCAACTCGTCTACTTCGTTCGCAGGGTGCAGGACTTCTTTTAGTTCCTAGAATTAAAAAAGTCACAGCAGGGGGAAAGGCTTTTCTCATACATGGCCCCCCAACTATGGAATAAACTTTCCCACTTTCGTTCGAGAATCAGACCACCCTCCAAAGTTTTAAGTCTAGGCTAAAGACATACTTATTTACACACAGGCTTTTGACTAGATTTAGACCAGGTTTGCATGGTTTGGGTTGCTGAGGGCCGGAGTCTGAAGTCATGTCTGGCCTGCCTTGCCTTGTCCGCTTGCCGGGAGTGTCGGGTGGGCGGTTCTGGCTGAACTAGGCTTGGGGTCCCTCGTGATCTTGACTCATGCAACCTTGCCTTAGAATAAGGGCAGAGCTGGGGGTTCATAGTCATAAAAGAGTCTTATGGTGATCAGAGACGTTGGGTTGCGTCTTCTGCCGCTCGTGGGGTTGCCAATGTCTCATGTGATCCCTCTTGGGCTGTGTTTCCTTCCAGTTTCCCTCTTTCTAGCTTTCTAGCTATGCTGCTGTATAGCTAATGCTGCCGGGGTCTCATGCTACACTTGGCATCAGTGATTGACATGGCATCAGTGATTGTTAATAGACACTGTGCTCTTAATCAATAACTAATTACATTTTTCTGTTTTTCTCTCCGAGCTGTGTTCCGGCAGTTCCGGCCCCACACATGATGTACATCTGATGGAGCTCCACTGTGCATAATTCACATTTTATTCGACCATGACTCCATGACTTTAGTTTCGCTCTTAGATTTATCCATCATACCCGGGCCACTTAATGTTCGATGTGCATACTTCACATTCTATTCGAACTTTGACTCCATGACTTAGTTCGCTCTTAGATTTATCATCTACGCCGCCCAAGGGAGGTTGGGTCCCTTTTTGAGTCTTGGTCTCCCAAGGTTTCTTCCTAGAACTAGGGAGTTTTTTCCTTGCCCACTGTCGCCCTAGGCTCGCTCAATTTGGGATTGGACGTAGTTATTAGGAGATAATCTAAACTTGTAAAGTTGCTTTGAGACAATGCTCCATTGTAAAAAGCGCTATATAAATAAATCTGACTTGACTTGACTTGACTTTTGTGGAAAGTTCTCAGAGGAAAAGGGTGACAAGGCTAAGATATGCTAAAGCTCACAAATATTGGAATAAAGATCAGTGGAAAAGAGTATTATGGAGTGACAAATCCAGGTTTGAAAATTTTGGATCCAATGTTATATTGTGTGGTCATTACACCATATATAACAAAGTCTAATGGTGGACTAAGACTTTTGAACAGTATATACTATACGTCCATGGTCCGATAAGGTTATTGTCTTCATTGTTAAGGTCATTTACATTATATTCAGATCATTTTGCAGATGCCCTTATCGAGAGCGACTGATGCAACTTTCAGTCCAAGCAATTGTGGGCTAAGGGCCTTGCTCAAGGACCCAACAGTGACAGCTTGGCAGAGGTGGGATCTGAGCCATTGACCTTCTGGTCTATAGTCCAGTACCTTAATCACTAGGCCACCACAGTCCCAAAATTATTAAGCTACATAATAATATTAAGCTACGTCCACTAGACCTGCTCTCCGCAGTGTGAGAACCTTGCATGGAACGTGGGACAGTTGCTGATTAGTTAAATGCCATTTGAGAGATCAAGCGGAAGAAGTACCAGCATTGCACAGTAACAGGAGGAAAAGGGGGAAAAAAAACCTGCTTTTTTTGTAGCCACCAAAATTAAATCCACTCATTTCTCAGCCTCTGCAGTTCCCTGCTCTATTCTGAAAAACTTTAATTTTGTTATTTTAGCACAAGGCTGCAACATAACGTAATGTGAAAATGTGAATGCAATGTAGCACTGCGGTGCCACTGTGGAGCTTGTAAGCAAACCCACATTTTCTTGGTTTTGTACCTTGTAAGTTGCTCTGGATATGCATCTGTTAAATGCTATCAATGTAATGTCACCGGTCTGAAATACCCATATGGTGAGATGCTTTATCAACAATTGAACTGGTCATTCAGCAGGCCATGCAGATTTCCCCACTAAACCAACACTGGACAAAGCTTGGACTAGCATGAAAATTTTGCTGATCTTGCTTTTTTAAATGTACTTCATGGGAAAATAGCCTTTCCTGTAACTGTTAAAATGCAGAATGGAGAGCGAACACTCTATTAGCTACTCTTTTCCATCACAGGCTGTAATGATGAAGAGGAGAATATGGTGGTGGTTAGAGGTGCATTATTTGAAGGGGCCATTTCCTCCAGAGCAGCGTGACTAATGATAATGTTCCAGGTTGTCGCCACGCTCGCTGCACCAACACAGGTGAGACACTGAAAAGCACGGCTTGGTGTCAGGCAAATTACTGCTCATTATGTACACAAACGCAGGGAAAAGCAGAATGTGCACGTAATGACTCCCACGTCATCAACGTATTCTCCTTTAGTGATGTTTTCTTTTGAGTTGGGTTTGGTTTTTTTTGGCCGAAGCGTGACTCGGCTCATATATAAAACTTGTTCCTAACGTGTTTTAAAAAAGCAGCGTTTCCTGAAGTTCAATCCACCCTGAAGATACTGCGTGTAAATGTCAATACGGGGCACTTAGACACATGGCGGTTTAATAAGATAGCCCCCGACCGCAAGGACTTTCCAGTCAGGCTGGGTGTCCAAAGCAGACATAACTGGCTGTGTCTAAGGGCCAGAATATCAAAAACTGCCAGCTTACATATGCACCCTGGGTTCTCTGGGGATAGGTACTGGAACAATCCGACCAGGAACAGTATTGTTAAGATGTGGAAAAACAAAACAATATGATAATCTTGTCAAAGCACTTCTATGAAATGGTCTGTTCTTAAAAGTAAACAAATCTAGAGACATTATATAAGGAGCAGACTGGTTGAAATATGAATGGGACAGCCGTAATGGTCAACATGGCGACTGTAGTACAGAAGCCCTGTTCTATCATTAGAAAGAACCAATTGGCATATTAGTAAATATATCTGCAAGGGGCGGGGGCAAGTCTTGGCCCCTTTGTAGTGGCGGTGTGTGCATGCGCGGTAGCCAGAATAACCTTAAAACTTGTTTTTACTGTGTTATTTGAACTCAACGATGCAAGCAAGTGAAACAATTTTTGTCAGATTATACCTGCTATTCTAAATATGCATGTTAAACATTAGTTTTTGGATATATAGATCTCTCCCCATTCAAAGAGATAGGGAGTCTGTTCTTATACGGCTGGAAATAACAGGGCGTTACCAATATGGCAGATGAGTGAACAGACTTATAATGAGTTTAATCTGAGTGAGTGAGCTTGTATGAGGTATGTCCTACAGTGGGTGGGAAAACAAATCGCACCAGTAAAGGACTTCATTCACTTTCCTCCTCCACTTAATCCAGTTTAGGGTTGAGGGCTATTATGGGGCCTAACCCAGAACTTGCAAACTCCACACAGACAGAGACTAGGCAAGGACGTGACCTCGGGTCACAGGAGCTATGAGGGGATAGTGCTAAGCATGGTGCCACTGTACTTCCTAGTAAGGGGTTTACAATATACACTCACTGACCAACTCCTGTTCAGCTGTTCGTTTAGATATTTGCATTATCAGCCAATCAAATGGCAGCAACTCAATGCATTTAGGCATGCTAACATGGTGAAGATGACCTGCTGAAGTTCAAACCAAACAGAATATGGAGAAAGGTGATTTAAGTGACTTTGAAAATGGCATGGTTGTTGGTGCTGGTCAGGCAGGTCTGAGTATTTCAGAAACTGTGGATCTATTGGGATTTTCACACACAGCCATCTCTAAGGTTTACAGAAAATAGTCCCAAAAAGAGAAAATATCTAGCGAGCAGCATTCTCTGGGTGAAAATGCCTTGCCATGCCAGTGGTTTGAGAAAAATAGAGAGACAGATTTGAGCTTTTAGAAAGGTAATAGTAGCTCAAATGCAGAACAGCATCTCTGAATGAACAACACGTCAAACCTTGAAGCAGAAGACCACACAGAGTGCCACTACTGTCAGCTAAGAAAAGGCAACTGAGGCTTAATACCAGTTGAGCATTGTTTAAACACCACAGCCTATCTGAGTATTGTTGCTGACCATGTGTATCCCTTTATGATCAGTATATGATCTTCTGATGGCTACTTCCAGCAGGATAACACCCCATGTCACAAAGCTCAAATCATCTCAAACTGGCTTCCTGAACATGGCAATGAGTTCACTGTACTCAAGTGGTCTCCACAATCCCGATCTCACTCCAATAGAGCACCTTTGGGATGTGGCAGATTCGCATCATGGATATCCAGCCGATGAATCTGCAGCAACTTTGTGATGTCTGGACAAAAATCTCTGAGAATTGTTACCAGCACCTTGTTGAATATATTCCATGAAGACTTAAGGCAGTTCTGAAGGCAAAGTTCGAGTGCTATCGAAGGACTGCAAGTCCTGGCTCAGTGTTGGTGTCCAATTCATCTCAAGTACTCCATCTTTGTCAAACCTTTTCTTAGTAGACTTGTTGAACTTAGTAAACTATTGGAGGCAACCTATGGAAACATCATATTGATAGTCCCTGAGGTACAACACATTATACTGCCTCTATAGTGATTCCATGCATTTACGCTTCATGTAATGCACAGTTCACATTGTGTGTGGCTGAAATAATAAAGGCCACTAATTAAAACTGGTGTCTACATATTTGTTTGGCCATATAGTGTCCTTTAAAATAAATGGTCATTCTTATTCTTACACAGGTATTCTTACTCTACACCTTGACTTCCTGAGCTCAGGTTTTGAATAATCACTTAATGTCAGAAAGCCCTGGCCATAGGGTTCGCATACTATGAATAGGACTTTGATGGTAATGGCTGGGGCTCCATTTCTTTTGAATGATTATCTGAACAAAGTGAAATCTCAAAGTCCTGAAAGGGCCAAGCGCTGACAGATAAAAGGTATAATTTCCCCAAGCTTTTTTTTCACCGACCTGTAATAGTTCAGTCATACTTGAGTGCAAGGAGTACAGCAAGCAATTTCATGCCATGTTCCATCAAACCATTCAGTGCTTTGGGATATTTTATGGCTGTTCAAGATAACATTATTTTTAAATCAATAAGCAATGAATGTCTAATAGTACAATGTGTCCAAACTCTAGAAGTTCATGGTCATGGTGCAGTCTGGCAGCTATCAACACAACCTTATTGATCAACTCTGTCAACATAACCTTATACCTGTAGGTGACACCCAACCTGCCTGGAAGGCACCGCTGGATCCCTGATGTCGTGGGCTACTGAATTTGACCGCTGTGCCACCCAAGTATCCTCAATGATTATTCGTTCATTCTTTGTCTTATCTGCTTAATCCTAGTCAGGGTCACATGCCTGGCAGGACACAAGGCAGAAACAACCCTAGACAGGGTGCCAATCCATCGTAGGGCGCATACACTCATACACACTTTGGAGACTTCAGTTAACCTAACACATCTTTGGAATGTCGTAGGAAACCAGAGTATCCGGAGTAATCTCACGGGGAAGTGTAAAACGACTTGAAGGCGTAGCCTGGGGTCGGGTTCGAACTGGGCATCTCAAAGCTTTGAGGTGACAATGCTAACCACTGCACCATCATAATGATTATAGTGTTTGTCTTCTACAGTTATAAAATGTGCAATGTATACACTGTCCTGTGTTCTTTTGAACAGTTTATTGCATTAGTATTGCTATATAACCAAGTAAAATCAGCTTCTGCTCCACTCAAGCTGTTCTTCCATCATCAGTTCCAGCGATAACACCGGTACCAGACCACAGCAAAGGGCAGTACCTCCCTCCCTCCGTAAGTTCACCATGCATGCATTGCCATTAAAACTTACCCACTGAGAAAACAAGCTACTATAGTGATTCTACTGGACTAAATAATGCTGACACGCTGATTTGTATTATGTTATTTAGCTTCTGTTAATTTAAACTATTTTTATAAACATATTAATTAGATAAGTTAGTTTAATTCTTACATATAATATCTAAACCGTCCAAGGAGGCTTGTTCCCTTTTTGAGTCTTAGTCCTCCCAAGGTTTCTTCCTTATAACGCTTAGGAAGTTTTTCCTTGCCACTGTCACCCTAGGCTTGCTCAATTTGGGCTTTAAGCCTAGATAATAGAAAATTGTAAAGCTGCTTTGAGAGAATGCTCCATTGTAAAAAGCACTATAAAAATATATCAGATTTTGACTTTAATTTGAATGTCCGATAGCCTGGCCATGGGGGGTTGGGTCATCCTTCTGGGGGATAGGTGCTGGACCTCTGCGACCCTGAACAGGAAAAGTTGGGTCACAATGGAATAAAAACAAATAGATACATAAATAAATTGAGGCTCGATGACCCACCACCGCAGGGACCTGGGTTCAAGTCCTAGCAGTGCCTTCCAGCTGAGCTGGGTTTCACATGTTTCCCAAGAGAAGCGAAGGAGAGGAGGCCAATCAGGAAAACAACAGCGATGGACCAGGGTTGTGTCCAGGGCACGCTTGAGCATGTGCCCTGTATTTTCTGAAGATGGGGGTCGAACCCATGCAACACTGACCAGTAAAAGCGGGATCAAAACGTGAAGAAAGAAAATAACTAAAAGGACTGGTAGAATTAACGCTCAATGGTGCTGCTGCCACCTATTGGACAGTCTATGTAACATCCGCTGATTTGAACCATATCGTAGTTTGTACAGTCAAACGACCAAAGCATTGATTGCTTATGTCAAGACCGCGTGGTTTGAAGTGGTTTATTTGAATGTAAAAAGGATATAGTGTATGACATGATGCAAAACAGACCACGAACCAGCTCTGCGAACGCTGCATTACAATAACATTATGCACTGATAAAGA
The DNA here is from genome assembly GCA_025084515.1 of Ancistrus triradiatus. Classification (NCBI taxonomy): domain Eukaryota; kingdom Metazoa; phylum Chordata; class Actinopteri; order Siluriformes; family Loricariidae; genus Ancistrus; species Ancistrus triradiatus. The sequence continues at coordinate 212,459 of JAJAGP010000937.1, read as the reverse complement.
ATCGCACCCTCGACGTACAGTTTCAACACAGCGCTGAATGACTCGCTGAAACCCTCCTGTTATGTTGCAGGTCAAACTGAGAAAACTTTACAGAGGGTAAAGAAAGAGGCCTCGTTTACCTGAGAAATTCCCCAAGATAAAGATGATTATCATGAACACAGATATACGATGCACAATACGCCGATCAGCCAACATGTTAAACACACACAAAGACCGAAAAACACAATTGATTATCTCATTACAACAGCAGGTGATGCTCTCTGATTTGTTAGACTTTAGTGAACTGTCTGTTCTTATAGTTGAGGAGTTCGATGCGGGAAAAATGTTCAGAAGTAAACACCTGAGCGACTTTAACAAGGAACAAATTATTAGGGCCAGATGACTGGGTCAGAGAATCTCCTAAACAACAAGGCTGTAATTCAAGGAGGGAAAAAGCATAAACTGGCGGCATGGTGTTCGCACCGAAGGCTCATCGACGTTCAAGAGCCACAAATCCTATCCTTTTTGGTCGAACAGAAGTCAAAAATGTTTAATGCCGGTTTCTAGGGGTGTAACGATACACTCTGCTCATGATTCGATTTGATTTTCTCACGGTTATCAATTGTATATTTGATAAAATGTTGTAGCATAGCAGGTAAGGTACTGGACTATGGACCACAAGGTCCAGGGTTCAAATCCCACCTCTGCCAAGCTGCCACTGTTGGGTCCTTGAGCAAGGTCCTTAACCCATTATTGCTTGGATTGTAAGACCGTATTAATTGTAAGTCGCTCTGGATAAGGGCGTCTGCTAAATGCTGTAAACGTAAAAAAAAAAAAAAAAGACATTTTTTTTTATTTCTAAAGTGTAAACAATACAAAACAATGCAGATTTTCTGTAATACATTTTTAAGCAAACAAACATAAAAAATTGCAATTTAAAAAATGACTAGAAAGAGAGTTTTAAAATGGGAAATAAAAATGCTCTATAGTAGTGTCACCATATCTTAAATAACTGAGTAAAAAAAATCTTTTTTATTTTTCTAGAATAACAATTCAAAATGTGTACTTGTATAAATATTTAAACAAAGAATCTGTAGTCACCTGCACATAAATGGAATTAGATGGAATCTCAACTTATGGAGATACACCTATTCGAGCATGATGTATGATTACAAGCTCTGGTGTTCAAAAAAAGAAACTGCATAAACCAACTGGATGTGTCATGTCATGGTGCATCATTACACCCCTGTAAGTTAGTAAGGAATGTGTCACAGCACACAATACATATCCCCCTGCTGTAAACTGTGCTGCCTAGGTCCAATACCATTCCATCCAATGTGAGAAATGCCTACAACGGGCAAGCGAGTGTCATATCTGGACCTTGGGGGAATGTTTTCAACATCAGCTTGACCATGTGCCGTTTACCTGAGGATGTGATGGTACCAGGATGCACTCTGGGAAGATGAGCCAGTGGAGGGAGTGTGATGCTCCGAATTACATGCTGTTAGGAAACCCTGGCTTTGGCCAGTCAGGTGGATATTGGTTTGATGCATAACACCCACCTACACATCGTTAAGACCAGGTGGTTTTAAGGTTTTGGCTGATCGGTGCATTCACAATACACACTGATATCAAGGCATGTGATGTTGTACAACCTTAACTCAAAAAAAGTTGGGATGGTATGGAAAATGCAGATATAAAAAAAAAACTTACATGTACTTTGTCTTTTATATCATTGCAGACAGTATGAACCCAACAGATTTCATTTTTCTGGTCAACTTCCTTTCATTTGTTAATAAACGTCCATTCCTGGATTTCAGGTCTGCAGCACATTCCAAAAAAGTTGGGACCGGACAATTTAGAGCTAGTAATGAATTAAAAAAAACTAAATAATGATGATTTCAAACAGGTGATGTCAACAGGTGATTATAATCATGATTTGGTACAATAGCAGTATTTATGAAAGACTGAGTCTTTGAGGACCAAAGATGGGCAGAGACTCTCCCGTTTATCAACAAATATGTAAAAAAAAGTATTGAAATGTTTAAAAGCAATGTTCCTCAAAGAAAGACTGGAAGAGATTCACATATTTCAGTCCTAACTTTGTCCTGATTTGGCTTGTTTTGCGTGGTCTTGTTGAAAAATGCATGTACCTCCCCGAAAAAGAGGTCTTGGAGGTAGCTTATGTTGCTCTAAAATCTTAAACTACTTTTCTGCATTAATGCTGTCATCACATTTCTTGATAAACTGGAGATCTTCTAATCATCTTTGCTCCTCAGAGACTCAGCCTTTCAAGGATGCTGTTTTTGTACCAAATCATGAGCATAATCACCTGTTGACATTACCTGTTTGTTTTTTAACCTCATTACTAGTCCTAAATTTCCCAATTCCTACTTTTTCGAATGTGTTGCAGGGCTGAAATGTAGGAATGAATGTTTATTAACAAATGAAATAAAGTTGACCAGACAAAACATTAAATATCTCAGATTACAGTCAAAGTAAATGCAAGATACACTGCATTTTATTTTAAATCTGCATTTTCCATAGATCTGTCTTAGTTAGTGACTTACTTAGTTGTCTTAGGTTCTCACGAGATGCGTGTCGCATTGTCCGTTTCTGTCTCAAATACAATACATGCACACTACTTAGTGGGCATGGATTATGAACAATGTTCAATCTCTGGTAGTCAAATGAACAGTGATCATTTAAAAAAAGGAAATGACACGATGATTATGAACTCACCTAAAACGTGTATTGTGTTTATTGGATATTGCATGAGACTGAAATCAACTTGACCTGAAACAAATCATAACGGGAGGGTAAACTGAGGTGAACTGACCGCTGTGAAGTTTGCTCCCAGTATAATCAGAAAACAAGTGCAACTATTTGTCTCATTGTTGTAGAATCTTAGGTTGTGCCAGCACAGCTTTCTGAGCTGGTAATCTTTAAATTGTATTGCTTGTGATGTCACTCACTGCCATGACAACATCAATCACACAAAAACAGGACTTGTTCTAAAGTTACACAACAATTAAGACTGCATTGGTGTGTTCTGGCTGTTGACTTTACATTTACTAACACCACCATTCAGAGTGACTTACTATTGATGTGAGTGGTTACATTTTAAAGGATTTGCTCAAGGGCACATTAGCTGTGGTTTGCTAGAGCGGGGATTTGTCCTTAACAGCCTTTCCATTAGTAGTCCAAAGTCTTAACCACGGTCTGAATAAGAATGTGAGAAGTAACATTACAAATGTTTGTGATCTGCTTGTCCTGCTCAGGGTCACTTCAGGACTTTGGTTGCTTAGTGGTTAAGGTACTGCACTGTGGACCAGAAGGTTCAGGGTTCAAATCCCACTTCAGCCAGGCTGCCACTGTTGGCTCCTTCAGCATGGCCCTTAACCCACAATTGCTTGGATTCTATCAGTTGCAAGAGCATCTGCTAAATGCTGTAAGTGTCATGTCCAGAGCTTATTCAGGTATTCAAGCACTAATTCATCAAAGGGCATGGCTGAGGTCACTTCTGCATTTGCAAAAAATGCAAAGAAAGCTCACTTCTGCATTTACATTTATGTCATTTAGCAGACGCCCTTATCCAGAGCGACTTACAATTGATACAGTCTTACAATCCAAGCAATTGTGGGTCAAGGACCTTACTCAAGGACCCAACAGTGGCAGCCTGGCGGCAAAGGTGGGTTTTGAACTCTGGACCTTCTGGTCCATAATACAGTACCTTAACCACTAGGCCACCACATTACCCATGGAGTGTCGGGTTTCCCTCCATCGGAAATAACCAACTGTCTGTCTGTGTGACACGCCGCCTGGAAGACAATACTGGGATTCAAACCAAAGTCTCTACAGCGGTGTGCTAGCAAACTGCCTCTGTGGCGCCAGAGCATCACAAACCAGCACATCCATAAACAATAGACATCATTCAAACTTGTATGTTGCTGAGTCACATCACACATAGTAAGAGTAATTTCTCCAGACCTTCATCTGGACCAGAGGTCTAATACGCTTGCCTACAACCACAGTGATGGTGGTGCCTTCCAGCTGGGTCAGGCATCGCATGCAGGCACAATTGGCTATGTCTGAAGGAGGCGAGGCTGGGTGTGGGACTGTCCCTTGGCAGCGTCCTCTATGGAGCATGCTGACACCTGCACACTATTCTATAGGGATAGATGGTGTAGCCCCTGCAGCCCTGACCAGGAAAAGTGGAGTTAAAATGTGGAGAAAAAAAAATACATGCACACACACCTGTCTCACTATTAGGGACCCCCCCACTGACATAAGAGCAGAATGGTGGCTCGGTGGGTAGCACTGTCGCTTCACAGCAAGAAGGTCCTGGGTTCAATCCCAGGGTGGACTGGCCTGGGTCCTTTCTGTGTTATCCCTGTGTCCATGTGGCACGGTCTAAAGACACGCATTAGGTTAACTGATTACACTAAAGTGGCCTGACCTGTGTGGATATATATGACTAGTCTTGATGTAACCTTGTGTGTGTCGCTGAAATGGCCACTGATGCTGATAGTGACGTTAAATAAACCAAATAAACAACCAAACCAGACATAATGGATACTGTAACTAATTAATACTACATTTACACATAACCCCAGTAACCTAAAGCAAATCTCATGACTCTCTTGGTTTTTCAAAAATAAAGCAGTGTTTCCCATGGGGACCAACCAAATGTCCCCACAAGGATAGAAAGAGCTGACATTTTTGACCTTGTGGGAACATTTGGTCCCAACAATGTAATATAAAAACCACACACCCACACCCACACCCACACCTCAAAGCGTTTTAACAAGTACTTAATGACCAAACTAGATCAAGTAGTGCTCACTGTCTTAGACCTTCCTCCAAAAATAATCAGACCCAAACCGCATCGAGCTTTTATGGGGGCACTTGAAGACAGAGTCAAGCATTCAGTAACATCACAAAGATGCTCTTTGGAATATTGTGAAATCAGGCTGATATTACCCAGACCATCAGATTTGCACAAACCTGTGGAGTAAATAATATCATTTCAGAAAAGTTGAGAACATACCAAATACACTCACTGACAAAAATTAAGAGCAGCCTGATAGAAATTTCAGACTGCACGCAGTTATGTCTCAGGTAAATATATAAATGACTACAGGTGTGGTCTGATTAGACACTGGGTCTTGCCACAGGACGTGTAAAAGTGTTTCCCCTGCTGCTCTATAAAAAGGCTCTCAGGCTACTTTTGGGTAGTATGCCTCTTGGTGAGAGAGAACTGACTGCTAGACATACCACTACGACACATTTGCCCACAGCTGGGCCTGTAGATCCTCCACACTGAGTTTGCCTAAGCAGGTGTCTCAGCTGGTCTCATGAATGCTCGATTGGCGAGCCCACCAGAAAAGGTAAGGAAGTGTTTCAATCTGGTGGAGAAATTTACACCCTCTGCAAGACCCAGTGTCTAATCAGACCACACCTGTAATCATTTAAATATCTGCCTAAGACATAAATGCATGTTTTGCAGCAATCGGACATTTCTATCTGGGTGCTTCATTTTTTCCCTGAAACTTATCAAAAGTTTGAACCAAAACTTTTCATTCAAATTGTTATGCTGATAGGATTTGTAATGAAAACGTTGAAATCAATTTGAGAAAGACTTATTTTCTGATTACACAGGAGAGGAAACGGCAGCAATCATGGCACTTGTATTAACAGGTTATGAAGGGCCACACAAAATAAAACAGATGATCACAAAATGGTGCCACCACTGAGGAGACCTGGTTTCCATCCCTAGCAGCGTGTTCCAGCCAAGTGAGTGGTCACATAGGCACTGCAACAGCAACCCCTGCCAGGTCTTGTGATGGACTGGAGGCCCAGGAAAAGCGGGGTTACAACAGGAGAAAACAATGAGAGCGCTGACATCATTGTAGCCATGTTTGCTGGACTGACAGTGTGAGACAGTAGAGGATTATGGCACTCTAGTTTTCCACTGAATGACGACAAAAGCAAAATTCAATTCTAGTCATAAACGTCCACGTGAGCGAGCCCCATCACACACGGTGCAACGGACTAACCTTCTGTAGTAAAGATAAGAACGCTGATAAGCTCGTCCTGTGGTACACTGAAAAACACAGCAAATGGGCGTTGCTTCGGATCAACTCGAGCATGGCACTGATGCTTCAGTGTTCTTCACAAGTGAAGGCCTCACTGGAGTAAAGCGACATTCATTGGGTCATACCATCTGATTGAGCTGAGAGTGGAAGGCGCAGTGCAAAAAATGGCAGAACGCTAAAGTATCTAGAACGTACGCCTCGCATATAAACTCTAGATCTCCGATACGCTCTACGCATGCCGTCGAAAATATAGGACCAATCATCCCGTCTCCGTGGAGCTTATTTTGTGGACGTGCAGTCGCCGCGTCAACGCAAAAGGAGAACAAATGTGAAAGAAACATACTTTTACCATGATAAGATGCATGATTGTTGCATGGTTCCTTCAGATATATACATCTGAATACAGATCTGTGTTTATAGATAGCACTCTAATAGATTAATGTACAAAATATAGAATCTAAAATATTTGATTAAGGTCCGTTTTTCTTCTCTCGAGACAAAATACAAAATGTCAAGGATACAAAAACACGAGCTTGGATGCTCTCTCGATCCTTCAAAGCGTCTTCGGTTTAGTACCGGATGTGCATTCATTTAGTGAAAAACTTTTTCATGTGTCTCATTCTCGATTGTGTAGTGCCCGGGCGCAGAACACCGCCATTTTCTCCTTCCCAGCATCCACAGTTAAGAAGGGTGTGTTTGTGTGTGTGTGTGTGGGGGGGTCGGATATGGCCAACTCTCGTGTTTTTGGACAGTGTGAACATACATTGCTTCTGATAAACAGATGCATTAAATACACATAAAACATCTGACGATACTTCAGTAGCTCACACACGTTTTGTGGAGGAATGGCCTCGAGTCAGGATCAGTCAGTCAGCAGTGCAGTCCCTCTCGCATGAGGAGACTAGGAATGAGAGAACTGTCTGGGGTTCCTTTGGCTTCTTTTGCTGTGTTTCTGTGGACAGACCTCCGGTCGGAGTTTCTCCGCACCTTACTTAACGCAAGAACCTTGACGATGTCCTCCTTCCGCCGTTCCCCTAGGTGCAGAGCGGAGACGCCACGGACCAGTGCTTTGCTTTCCGTTCACAGTCAAGCCACCTCATGTCGTTAGCGTTACGAATGCTACACTTGGTGGGCATTAACTGCTGTTCGGTCCACCGTTCAGGAAATAGGTCATCATTTCACCTTTTCCCTTGACTTTGACTATTCCTCGAGCTTCCAGTGAGTAGTTATAGGAATGGAGAACCTGGTAAAGGTCAGTCGTGACCTATATTAAGAAATAAAAATGCACATTACAACTGACACAGACAATATGGAACATTATTACAAAGTTTACAACATTACTCTATAATATTTACCATACACTCATCGGCCACTTTACTGGGTTCAACTGCTTGTTAATGCAAATATCTAATCAGGCAATCACATGGCAGCAACTCAATGTGTTTAGGCATGTAGGCATGGTCAAGACGGCCTGCTGAAGTTCAAACCGAGCATCAGAATGAGTAACAACTGGGATTTTCACACAGCCATCTCTAGGGTTGGTCTGATGAAATTCTTCTGTGACATTCGGATGGTAGGGTCAGAATTAGGCGTAAACAACATGACAGCATGGATCCATCCTGCCTTGTATCAACAGTTCAGGCTGGTGGTGGTGTAATGATGTGGGGGATATTTTCTTGGTACACTTTAGGTGCCTTAATACCAACCACAGCACTGAGTACTGATGCTGACCATGTTCATCCCTTTATGACCACAGTGTCCCATCTTCTGATGGCTACTTCCAGCAGGATAACTCCATATTACAAAGCTCAAATCATCTCAAACTGGTTTCTTGAACATGACAGTGAGTTCACTGTAGTTAACTGGCCTCCAAAGTCATCAGATTTGAAGCCATTACAGCACTTTTGGGATGTGGTGGAACGGGAGATTAGCATCATGGATGTGCAGCTGACAAATCTGCAGCAGCTACGTGATACTATCATGTCAACATGGACCAAAATCTCTAAGGAAAGTATCTAGCACCTATGCCACAGTTCTGAAGGCAAAAGCAGGCCCAAGCCAGAACTAGCAATGTGTACCAAATAAAGGAAAAAAAATAAAAATTTATAATAAATATATGAAAAATAAGTACAAGTAACAAAAAATGATCCAAAATCTGGATTTAAAAACACATATAAAGCTTGTGCTTCTATTGATGGTGTTGTTTTACAGCCTATTCAGCTTCATTTGCTATTTACTGGCTTTTGCTCTTTTTAAGTGCATTTTTTAAATTCCTCTAGGGATAAAAAATATAAAGAACATAAGAGAATATGATAGGAATATTCTTTCATGTTCGTTGCTGTATAGTATTTGGTTCTGGTATTGTTGTACAAGCGCCATTTCAAGAGTATACTTTTGCAAAATTTAGGAATGACAAAGGAAAACTATAATCAACAGAGGCACTTGCAGCTCAGTCAGTAGAACAAAGTGCATGAGATGCTACAGGGGAGACCAAGGAATATCGTCAAGCTTTTCACATTTTGTTTATATACAGTATAACCTCATTATCTCGACAACCTCATCTCTCGCCACCTGTGATGGCAGAACGAATGAGACAAAATGAGAATGAGACAAAAATATTATACTTGGTCATTTATTTACTGAGGAAAATAAATAGTCACACTGTGTACAAATGGAGGAAATTCAAGACCATTGTTACCCTCCCCAGGAGTGGTCGACCAACAAAGATCACTCCAAGAGCAAGGCGTGTAATAGTTGGTGAGGTCACAAATGACCCCAGGGTAACTTATAAGCAACCTCTCTCATATTGGCTAATCTTAAGTTTCATGAGTCCACCATCAGAAGAACACTGAACAACAATGGTGTGCATGGCAGGGTCGCAAGGAGAAAGCCACTGCTCTCCAAAAAGAACATTGCTGCTCGTCTGCAGTTTGCTAAAGATCACATGGACAAGCCAGAAGGTTATTGGAAGAATGTTTTGTGGACGGATGAGACCAAAACAGAACTTTTTGGTTTAAAAAAAAAAAAAAGCGTTATGTTTGAAGAAAGGAAAAGACATTCCAGCATAAAAACCTTATCCCATCTGTGAAACATGGTGGTGGTAGTATTATGGTTTAGGCCTGTTTTGCTGGAACAATGAATTCTGAATTATATCAGAGAAGGTGGGTCTTGCAGCAAGACAACGACCCTAAGCACACAAGTCGTTCCACCAAAGAATGGTTAAAGAAGAATAAAGTTCATGTTTTGGAATGAACAAGTCAAAGTCCTGACCTTAATCCAATGGAAATGTTGTGGAAGGACCATGAAGTGGCAGCTAATGTGAGGAAACCCACCAACATCCCAGAGCTGAAGCGGTTCTGTACGGAGGAATGGGCTAAAAATTCCTCCAAAGCCGGTGTGGCAGGACTGATCAACAGTTACAGGAAACGTTTAGCTGCAGTTATTGCTGCACAGGGGGTCACAACAGATACTGAAAGCAAAGGTTCACATACTTTTTGCCACTCACTAATATGTAATATTGAATCATTTTCCTCAATAAATAAATGACCAAGTATAATAATATTTTGTCTCATTTGTTTAACTGGGTTCTCTTTATCTACTTTTAGGACTTGTGTGAAAATCTGATGATGTTTTAGGTCATATTTATGCAGAAATATAGAAAATTCTAAAGGGTTCACAAACTTTCAACCACCACTGCCATTAGCAGATACCTCACAATCATCAAATGTAAGCATTTTAAGTCTAGTAAGTGTTTTTGCTTCCATTTAAAAAGAATGACTTCATTTTCTAAATTTTTTTGGATTCATTTTACAGAAATCTATCATGATACAAACAACACACATTAATTTGTCCAGTAATGCCCTGGCTTATCCTGGTGAGGGTCATGGGGGTGATTGACATACAGAGCCTATATTAGAAGACATTGCCTGGATATTGCGCCAGTCCATCACAGGGGTCCACAACCACACCATCCGACCTTCACGCTGGAAGCCTAGCCCAGGTTTTAAAGCCAGGTCATTTCAGGTGATGAAACCACAAAGGCACAGAATGCACTGATGCTGGTACACTAGCACCATCTAGAGGTGATCCAGACAAATAACCCGAGGATTCAGGTGTACACACAAGCGTCGGTTCATGACCATCCGATCAACGTCTGTTTGCTTTAACAACCGGGAACTTAAAAATGATAAATTATAGTAGGGAATTAAGATCTGTCTTTTAACTCTGGACACAGCAGCCGTAAACAGCTGGTCAAATAAAAAAAGGAATAACGGTAGTGTATTTAATCTGACTGCAGAAGTAGAAACACTTAGGTGACAAAACTTTCTCTGCCAAGAAGACAAAATTAAACAGTTTGTAGTCTGCTTAAAGGTTTAAAAGGTGCATTGCCTGTTCTGGACATTAGTGTTTCTTCAAGTGGGCTCATTCCATCTTGGTTGTGTGCAGCCAGTGAGGTATGTTTATGTCTATATTCCATCGTACACGTATATATTTTGGTTCTACAGTGTGTTTGTTCCGTATATTGTCATGTATTTGAACAGTTAGATGGTGGATTTGATGACTGAAGTGCAATACGTGCAAAAAAAGAAGTAAACCCAAAAGTAACATTCCGCTTGTGCTTTCAGAGGCAACTCTGAAGAATTTACGGATCTTTTGCACACAATTTTCTGTGAAAATACCCTTTAGATTTACATTACAGTAGCACAAAAGACCATGTGACTATGGTAATGTATGATCAACAACCTGTTTCACAGGCGCATACCTGTATTGACAATTTATTCAAAACAGGAAACTATTTCGGTAGCACAGATGGACACCATTGCAGGGTCCGGCCAGGTCAAGCATCACATTCAGGTACGAGTGGCTCTGTAAGAGAGAAGGGACTCATCCCTCGGCACTACCCCTACAGAGACCCCTACTCAGCCCTGTGATGGACTGGATTTAGTCTGGACACTGACTGGGAAAAAGAGGGTTAAATTATCTGAAAAAAATGATCACTTGCTTTATGTCAGGTCAGATGGACCACAGCCTAAAGGCTTCTGGGGTATTTTAGAAAGTGATCGACAGTGAACTCACCTGGATTCTTTCAGGAACTCCTGTGCTGTCCATGCGGCTGGCTACATTCACCGTGTTGCCCCAGATGTCATACTGGGGTTTACGAGCCCCTATAACTCCAGCCACTACTGGACCAATGTTGAGACCTAAAAGAGCAACACACAGGCTCAAACGTAGGAAGGATATCAGAACATTCTGGATGAGTTTTCAACTTGGCCTGGATGAAAATAAATACAATATATAGACAAAATTTTGTGGACATCTAAAAACTTGCAGCTCAAACGTGTATTAGTATGGAGTTTACCTTTGTTCTTCTAAAAGCTTTCCACTAGGTTTTGGAACATGACTGAGGTAGGCTTCTGATGTTAGATGTTAGTGCATTTTAAGGTGTCTGATGGAGTTGAGGTTCTGTACAAGCCAGCTAAGTTCTCAATCAAAGTTGGCAAACCAAATCTCTGTGGACTTTGTTTAAGGACAGCATGGCAGAACCTGACTTGTTTTAAGCAGAAACCTATAAATGTCATATTGAGAGTCGCTGGGGTATCAGTCCAACCCATTCTACTGCCACTGTCTGTCTACAGAGAATCCAGAAATGTATGCTGTATATTATGAATGTATTACAAATGTCCACAAACTCTTTATAGTGTATAAATCTTCAAAATGCTTCATGAATCCCAGACGGTCCTTACCAATCTTCATTTTGAAGTTGTTGAAAGAGTGTTCATTGATGTACATCATCTGGTCCATGAGGCGCATGGCGTAGTCGGCCAGAGCACGAATGTGTGAGCGGCCGGTCTTATCGTAGGTAGAGTCATTCAGGCCGGAGGCCGCCATGTACGTACTGCCAATGGTCTTGATCTTCTCCAGCTGACGAAACTGATCCTCACTGATGATCTGAAAAACGAAGAATGAACACAGTTAAGAAATTTTTAAAATATAAACCTCAGACGTCTCTTTACCCGGCTCTCGGTGCTGTACCTCATCGAAATCGGCAATGATCTCATTGAGGAGCCTCAGACACTCCACGCCCTCGTTGTTGGCCTCCAGCTCCACGTAGAACTCTGAGAAGTTGCTAATGGAGGCGAACATGACGGCCACGCACTCGCAAGACTGGTAGTAGAGCTCGTCGTTCCTTCGCTCCCGAGCCAGGAAGTGGGCGGCCACGTCTTTGGGGAGGATGTTGTGCAGGAGGCGACGGTTGTAGGCCTGAAGCTCCTCCATTTCTTCCTTCTCCTCTGTGGCCTGAGAAAACAAAATGACATACAGTACTGTGTAAAATCCTTACGCCACCATGCCACCTTTAGGTTTGTTAATTCTCATATATAATAAATATAATTAATTCTCAGTCTCTTTATTAGTTTATAACCAGAAAATACAGGAAGATTGTATGCAGCAATAAAAACTGAAAAAAAGTCTGAAAAAACTGTTTCTACAGGCTACAGTGGCAAGTATTTAGTGTTACATTTGAGCAATAGGGACTGTGGTAGCCTAAGGTACTGGACTCTGGACCAGAAGGTCCAGGGTTCAAATCCCACCTCTGTCAAGCTTCCACTGTTGGGTCCTTGAGCAAGGCCCTTAACCCACAATTGCTTGGATTGTAAGATTGTATCAAAACTGAATCAGGTTTATTTACAATAGAAAACAATTATGAATACAAAGATTAGTACTGTAGATAGCTTTCACAAACTCTCATTAAAACCCACCTGTAACTTCCATAAGAAATCCAGTCTGGCTGTGGATTCGACCTGCTGCGCGTGCAAGTAAAGCGCCAGAACAAACACGGTGATGACCACTGGAGTCATGATCTTCAGAGGAACCCTGGAGTCTTGCACACAGCTGTGGCACACAGTCCATACATTTCATTTAATTAATTAAACTAGCAGGGTGGCACGGTGACTAGCATTGTAACTTCAATGCCCCAGTAACCTGGATCTGAGCCCTGCCTTGTGTGGAATTTGCATGTTCTAGTTGAGTCTGCATGGATTTCTTCCACTTTCCTCCCACATTCAAAAGATGTGTTTAAGGTTAGTTAGCATCTCTAAAATGCGTCTCTATTTTCGCAGTAGACTAGCAGCCTGCCTAGGACTGGTTCTTGCCTTACACCCTGTGAAGCTAGTTAGGCCCTAGCCCCTACTCATGTCGCTGAGCTGGACTCAACTCAATATTTTGTAACGTGACCTTTGTTGGCAATGACAGAAGTCAAACGTTTCCTGTAAGTCTTCACCAGGTTTCCACACACTGTAGCTGGTATTTTGCCCCATTCCTCCATGCAGATCTCCTCTAGAGCAGTGATGTTTTGGGGCTGTCGCTGGGAAACACGGACCTTCAACTCCCTCCAGTAATTTTCTACAGGGTTGAGGTATGGAGACTGGCTAGGCCACTCCAGGACCTTGAAATGCTTTTTATGGAGCCACTCCAACGTTGCCCGAGCGGTGTGTTTGGGATCATTGTCATGCTGGAAGACCCAGCCACATTACATCTTCAATGCTCTCACTGATGGAAAGATGTTCTGGCTTAAAATCTCATGATACATGGCCCCGTTCATTCTTCCCTTAACACAGACCAGTCATCCTGTCCCCAAAAAGGTTTATGTTGGTTTCATCTGACCACATGATTTTCTCTCAATCGTCTTCTGGATCATCCATATGCTCTCTGGCAAACTTCAGCCAGGCCTGGACATGTACTGGCTTAAGCAGTGGGACACGCCTGACACTGTAGGATCTGAGTCCCTCTCTGCGTAGTGTGTTACTCATGGTAGCCTTTGTTACTTTGGTCCCAGCTCTCTGCAGGTCATTCATCAGGTCCCTCCGTGTATTTCTGGGATTTTTGCTGTTCTCATGATCATCTTGAACCCACGAGATGAGATCTTGCGTGGAGAACTTGCACAATCAGTGGCTGACTAAATAATTATTTGCCCCCTGTAGCTGTTGATTTACCTAAAATGGCATTTGTTTGGAGTTTTTATTAATCCAAAAACAACCCAAAAGCAAAACAGCATGTTGTAACCTTAAACACAGTACCAACAATAGTAATCATAATATTAAAGTAAAAAAAATAGTTTTGACTGCTTCAGACAAGCGTTTAAATAGCGGAGTATGTGAAAAACAATTGTGGTACAGGTGAGAGGAATCAATATGTCAGCATATGGGATCACCAGTGACACAGGGCTGGGTATGGGGTGTGTGAGAAACCGTGTGTAGGAATAGCAAACACTAGTATCGGAATCGAATTGGAACCGAAAAAATGTGGACCGACCCATCACTACTTTTATTTGCATATTAGTTTATTTAATTTGTGTTCATTAATATTGTTTTACTTTGCATTAGCTACGTGCATGAGAAGGCACCACATTACAGTCTGTGTTGAGCACCGATGCTTTTATGTGCTGCAATTTTTTTTAACAGACGTGAAATGGCAAAGTTTGTACTCTGCTGAAAACCACAACCACTATGCCAGCTTGACCTACATATACCTAGAAGTGCCGAGCGCTGATCGTTTGACCGCTGTAGCACCACTGGATTTACCGACTGAACTCATTCCCTCTTGGTTGTGTGCAGCCAATGAGGTATGTTTATGTTTACGCGCACGTTTATATGTTGATTCTACAGTGAGTGTGTGACTGTTAATGTGTACATGTTCTGTAGTTACACTGTCTTGTATTTGAACAATTCAATGCTGTGTATGATAGCGCTCCACTCATGTTTTCAACGGCATCTCTGACGCATTTACATATGGTTTGCATGCAGCTTTCTTGTGAAGATACCCTTTATATTTACATTACAGTAGCATAGAAAGACGATATGTCTGTGGTAATGTCCGGACAATGACCCATTTCACAAAAAGCAGCACGGCAGGTAGACAGTGCATACCTGTACTTGACTGACCTTGAGCTAATTCATACTACTTTTGTAACGGACTTATAATCATAAACCCCTCTTCACAGCACTGTCGTTGTAAGGGGTACGTAAAACGACATAGCTAGCTTGCTGGTCCGTTCAGAAAGCTGATATTTGAGCCATATCGTCACGCTATCTCAGCAAATGCAAGTACACACGTGACCAAGATAGCGTGCACTCGTGTAGAAAAAACAATCAAAACAACATGCTGTGGTTCAAAGGGATTTCATTTACCTCAGTGTACCCATTTAGCTGATAAAATCTTACCTTGTTCCGTTGACGTACTCGCTGTGAATACAAAACAGAAAGGAAATGGATCAGATGGGTCGGGCACAAGCACAAGAACCGCCAGTTTATCTTCCAGACTGATGGCACAAAAGTAATCCAAGCCAAATCGTAAAGCTTCCAGTAGCGGGCTTTTATTCGCGCTTCATTTCAATTCATTAACTAGAGTGTATTCAGCTGTTACTAAGCAGAATGCCTCTGAGACCCTCTGAACGGAGGTGAGAGCCAGCAGTTGAAAACCTGCTGTTGGCCACATAATCTGCTTATAACAAGGCATAATTATTAAAAAGGATAATTGTGATTATACTGAGTGAGGCTTTAGTACTAATTAATGACAGAATTGCTAGTCCATCCAGTCTGCATGAGCACCTGTCATCATCTTAACTATGGCATGGAAAAAACACAGGGGTGTTAAGTGTACACAGGAGTGCACATGCACACAAATGTGAGGTCAGAAAGTCCTGGGAGCATTTTAAGGATGCACAGCAGAGATGCACTGGATATGTGGTCAAAAACAGTTTTTTGTCCAAAACTTCAACAACACATTTTTTGACTCAAAAAGGTTCACACAGGCTAGGAAAGATTGCAGAGACAAATTCATATACAAAATAAGCAGCTAATGAAACAAAGTCAATAGTTTTGACTGCTTCAGACAAGAGTTTTAAATAGCGGAGCATGTGATTAAGGAAATGTGGAACAGGTGAGAGGAATCAATACGTCAGCATATGGGATCACTGGTGACGCAGGGCTGGTATGGGGTGGGTGAGAAACCCTGGGAAGGAATAGCAAACACTAGGTGTGGAAGATATGGCAGTTAAACAAACCTAAAATCAAGTCTAGCGCTAGATATATTACCATTAATATTAAATGGTAGTAAAAATTAGGGCTGCAACTAACGATTATTTTAATAATCGATTAATCGGTCGATTATTTTTTCGATTAATTGATGAATCGGGTTTAAAAAACAAAAAACCTTTCCATGTCTTTAAATATATACATTAAATAACAGAGCAAATAAGTGCTTACAATAAATGAATAATAATAAATTAAATTTATTAATAAATTAAAATAACAAATTAAATAATAAAGAAAAATAAGTGCATCTCTGATGCAAACACTACATACAAACTCATTCACGCTCTTTCTTTAGGAACTTGCATTGCAATCCAAAAATGTTATCATGTCAGCATGCTCCTGGCTAAAGCTGGCTCTCTTATTAGATACTATATTTCCTGCCGCAGAACATACGCTCAGACCGTGTTGAAGTAGCAGGAATTCATAAGGAATGCATAAATAGGACTTGGCTAGCCTGGCCAATATAGGATATCTGTCTCTGCTAACTACATCACTGTCATTATCCAGCTAACAAGCATCAACCGTGCTATTCCCGTTCACATAGCGCGAGTGCGCCGTTATGTTTCCTCACTTCAAAACGGAACAAACTCGGGATATTGTGGCGACTTACGCTGTTGTTAAGCTCCATTCATCCTCATCAGTCATCGCAACAACAGTGTAAGTCACCACAATATCCCGAGTTTGTTCCGTTTTGAAGTGAGGAAATATGTTTCCGTTTTGAGGGCTGTATCAGCACTGGGGTGCTCCCGTGCCAGGTCAGATCACTTTTGCAAAGCTTGCATGTTACACATTTTTAGTTGTGTGAACCGTAAAGTGCTCCGATACTTTTGAGGACTTAAGCCAAACCTTCTTCTCTGCACCGGTTATGTTTCATTTGTAGAATTTATTTAATTCTTAAACGCTAACTTGTTTTGAAGATTCCGCGTCCGCGCTGGCTCCACGTCGCTCCGTTCAACTTGCTTGAATTTTTTTTCCCAGCGTTGACAAAGTGTCGCAAGTGGACTGTGGTTGCCTAGTGGTTAAGGTGCAGGACTATGAACCAGAAGGTCCAGGGTTCAAATCCCACCTCTGCCAAGCTGCCACTGTTGGGTCCTTGAGCAAGACCCTTAACCCACAATTGCTTGGATTGTAAGACTGTATCAATTGTAAGTCGCTCTGGATAAGGGCATCTGCTAAATGCTGTAAATGTAACATAAGTGGATATGATAAGGCGGGGGACACACAAATCATGCGACACAACGAATCGATAATGAAATTCGTTGTCAACACTTTTAATAATCGATTATTATCGATTTTATCGATTCGTTGTTGCAGCCCTAGTAAAAATGAGTGTCTGTACTCACAGTTGAGCAGCAACAGTTCTAGGGACTAATTTGTGAGGAACTACCCACTGTGGTGCTCCCCGAGAACTACATTAGTTCCAGGGTTTTTTTTTGGTTGCATTCATACTACCAATAGGAACATTGTGTGATGCTGAAGTGACATAAGCTGTGCAAATTTCGCTTAGACTCAAAATTGCATTGTACCTCCTCTGTCGCATGCAGGGTCAGTAAAACCTGGACTTCAATGTTGGTCCACTTGTCTGTGTGTTTTCCATTTTTAGCGCATCTGTTATTTATACAGCTATCGGTGTACAAGTAGATTTAAACATGGCGGCTGAGCTCAGCACAGGTGCTTGCATCTAGACTAATAACTACAGACTTGCTTCACTAAGTCAAGACCAATCACTGTACTCTTACATCTGAACCACATCCTTACATCACTCAGATATGTACTGACCTTTAAGTAGGAGCTAAACAAGTCCCTATACACAGTTCTAAAGACTTCAATCGTCCCCAGTTCCTGCGGTGTGAACATGTGAGAAAGAATGTGTAGTTCTTAGAACTACGAAAAAGTTCCTCCGGTACGAAAGCACGTAATAACGCCAAAAATGTTGACCATGTGAAATTATTTTATAAAGTCCAGATACACTAGAAAAGCGATATGTAATCGCAGTTCATGTGAGGTATCAATAATAAAATTGTGTTTCAAACATAAAAACAAACATTTCCAGTTTCGGTTTTTGGAATTATGTTCAAAATACAAGTTTTGGCCAAAAATATTGCAGTGCATCACTACTGCGCATTCAGTTTTTGCACAGACAAAACAAAATTAGATCTAGAAAAAGTCTCTACTCCAGTGGTTCCCAAACTTTTTCTGCACTGCCCCCTTTTGAAAATATTTTCAAACCCCCAAACCCACACACACATTTTTCCTTCCAAACTCCACTAGAATTTATTTTAAACACTGAAATTCATACAAAACTTCAATATCGTATAGAGAAAAGCAAAATAATGAATCACAAATCAAAATAAATCACAACATCGGAATTATTACAAGTGACATGCATTATGTATCTTAAATTGTTCTGTCCTGAAATTTATCTAACTCAAACATGCCTCATTTATTTGTCTTGTTGCACTTCCCCTAGAATCGCCCAATTGCCCCACTATGGGAACCACTGCTCTAGACTATTAGGTTATGAACGTTTACAAATCCTACACTGCATGTTTTTGTGATTAATTACTTGGTCACTTACATGGCATTGGCCATGACCAGCAGGTCCACATTATCAAACAGGTTGACTTCCGGCACCTCCATGATGATGACGTACAGGATCTCGATGAAGAGCATGAGGAAGAGCTTCCCGATGCTGCTCACTTGCAGGAACACTGAGCAGGCCAGCAAGCTGAGCAGTACACATGATGAGAAGTACTGAGGGGAAAAATACACAACAGCACTGCTTATTCCAGTTTAGAGCTACACAATCACTATTCGGGACTTCTCTCAGGCTTTCACATGTCCTGCATGGACCAGTCACTCTTTAATGAATGTTCACTCAATGCATGATTTCATTAATATAATAAGAATCTGCATAAACATAGTGACTGATACAGCAACTAGACAAGTGTACTCACCTCAGGGAAGTTGCAGGCCGGTGATGAGGTGTAGCAGAAGCTGTCCTGGGTCGAGAGTGAGTAGTTAAAGGCAGAGCTGAGAACATGGCAGGCGTTCACGCTGCTCGGGCTGATATTAAACTCTCGGCCCAAACATGACTGCAGATCATCAGTGCTGCACGTAAACTGGAGGAATCGCAAAGCACAAATGTCCAATATACAATGAAAAACGTAGACTTGCAATGTAAACCCCAATCAGCCATAACATCAAAACCACTGACAAGTAAAGTGAAGAACACTGACAGTGTGATGTAATGTTCTGCTCTGAATACTTGTGTCCTGGCATTCATGTGGAAGTTACTTTGACATCTACTACCTACCTAAATATTGTTGCAGACCAAATCTCAAGATATTACAGACTGACACACTGCAAAAATTGTCCAGGAATGGTTTGGGGAACATGAGTTCAAAGTGTTGACTTGATCCCCATATTTGCCAGACCTCAATCTGATTGAGCATTGTGGGATGTCCAGGACAAACAAGTCTGATCCATGGAGGTCCCACCCCACAACTTACAAGACTTAAAGGATCTGCTGCTAACATCTTGGTGCCATAGAACCACACGATACCTTCAGAGGTCAAAGCCAAAATGAAATTCATTTACATAAGTTTTTTTTGAAGCAGTTTTACAAATATCTACATCCAAAGCCCTAAGCCCTATAATGATAGTGGCAAGGAAAAACCCCCTAAATGTTATAAGGAAGAAACCTTGAGAGGATCAAGACTCCAAAAAGGAACCCATCCTCTTTGGGAAGATCAGATGATATACAGTACTGTGCAAAAGGCCACCGACTGATTTATTGGTTTGGCAATGATATAATGACCATATGACATTGTTGATGACTGGACCCAAATACATGTATTTCAAACTTTGACTCATCACTCCATAATACTCTTTTCCACTGATCTTCATTCCAATCTCTGTGAGATTTAGCACATCTTAGCCTTTTCAATCTGTGGTTTCTTGGCTGCTATACTTTCAAAGAGACCAATCAAGCTTCTCCGGACTGTAGAAGGGTCAACTTGGCATCCCGATGAAGATTCCAGAAGCTGGTATTGCTCAAGTGTAAGGGGCAGTCTCACTAAATACTTGCCACTCTAGCCTACAGAAACTGTTTTGTTTTTTAATAAGCATACAAATCTCCTTTTGTACACACACACACACACACACACACGACTACAATAAATTAAATAGAAAACAGTATTTTGAAGCGTAGAATAAAATAGAGAATATAAATGTATGTAATATAAGACAACATTTTATATAAATAAAATACTGAACATAATAATGATATGGAGGTCTTATGGAGTCCATAGGTCAGAGGGTGGACCTACACATTAGGCAGATGGTATTAA
Source organism: Ancistrus triradiatus (assembly GCA_025084515.1). Lineage (NCBI taxonomy): Eukaryota > Metazoa > Chordata > Actinopteri > Siluriformes > Loricariidae > Ancistrus > Ancistrus triradiatus. The sequence goes on along the minus strand of JAJAGP010000937.1, from coordinate 191,939 downwards.
TGTTATAGCTGATCAGCGTATAATGCTTAATGTGGATAGATGCACTGCTGTAATGGGCTTCTTCATTATTCAGATGACCTTCCCATTGGAAGGTGCACTCACAATGTTAATGAAGGCGGAGAGAAAGACCAGGACGATGGTAAAGACTCCCACCAGAGTGCTGTTGAGTCTGGACTGGACAATCCTTTTTGAGAGATTCTGTAATGGTGCTGGGAAAAGCTGCACATGGGAAAAACAAGAGCAGGAATGTGTCACAGCCTCCAGATTTGGTTTATAAAAGAACACTCTAACCAACTCTAAAATAAGGCAAAAGGCAGTCTCTGCCAATCAAAACTGAGCGTCGTTTTTTTTTTCCCATGTCATTTTTATTGAGATTAAATAACCTTACTATCAGTCCTCGCTAAACAATCCTGAAATTATCTAGTGCCTATTTTTACACTGAATTAATCGTATTTATATCATTCTGTGAGAAGTTACTGATTTAGCAGGCCTAATGCAGATAGATTTTTCCATCAGCCCTCAAGGAACAAACTCACAGTCCCATCTCAGAGTAGATGAACTGTGAACTGCAATTATTTCGTAGATTAGGGAGACATTACATGGTTGCCCTCTCCGCTCACATAATCTGCACCTGTTCTACTTGGCTAAATTCTAGGGTTCTATTAAAAACTTTATCTGACCAGTAAGACCATTTATCCTAAATTATGTGGTTGCTGCTGTCAAATAATTAGCATACAAAATCATGTTAATCATGTCAATTTGTTTAATTGTGATTAATGGCATTACTGCTTGATTGTATAGTCCTGGACAAAAAAATGGGCCAAACCTAAAATGGCAAATTAAGCTTTTAATGGTCCTAACAGAAAATCATGGCATGAAACAGAAACTGCTTATCAGCAAATTTTCCAAAGGTTTTTGAGCCTGTGAAAATGGAGGGACTGATGTCTAAAATGGCTGTAATTCCTAAACGGCAAATGCAATATTTTTGTTAAACCCCTTGAATGAAAGATGAAAGCCGATAGTTCAAATCAGATCTCAGTTGCTTCATTTCAATCCATTGTGGTGGTGTTAAGAGGCAAAATTACAAAAACTGTATCACTGCCCAAATACTTATGGACCTGAATGTACATACAGTGGGATACCAAAAATGGAAATGGAAAAAAGGGAAAACACTTCTATTTTACATTTAGTTTTGAATTGAGCAATCCCTGTAAGAACCCAAAGAGAACCTTCTTACTGATAGGAAGGCTGTGGAAGTCTCAGGTAGTAATGCCATTCAGAGACTCAGTTATGTAACACCAACACACACTCAAGTTTATCAGGTTTCAATTATTACAGTGGATAAATGGTCGATTAGCATATTTTAGTGATAAATCAGATACTGGGAGTACAGATATCAGGGTTTAATTGTACTTACCCCAAAACAGGAGTAAATGACTGATACGAACAGGACGACCGTCAGAATGATGAAACACGACACGAAGAACCCAATCATCAGATTGGAGCTGATGAAAAATAAGAAAGAGGACAAGTCAGAAAACAGGCTACAAACCCAAGGGAAATGTGATACCACACTCAAAGCATAAGATCGAGAAAGAGCCAGTGAACAGCAAACAACAGAATTTAAAACTAGTGATGCACGATATATCGGTGGCCGATATATTATTGGCCAATATATGGATTTTTTCAGTTATCGGTATCGGCCCGATATTAGAATTTTAGCCGATATTATAACCGATATTTATAATATATTTACATATGAATATTTCTTGTTTTTCTTTTGGCTGTTACTCATTGGGCAATATCTGATGTCACTGAGTGTATAGTTCCGTATGCAGTGCTATTGTTTCTTGATCATAAACTTTCTAACACAATTGTTCTTGTTGCTGCCTGAAAAAAGATTCTTATCTTTTTAAAGGAAGGTTAGAAAATAAAATGGAATGAAACCATTCCTTTGAACTGCACCTTACGTTTACAGTAATAGTCATGTCAGATTTATTTTTTAATTGATTATTTTATTGATAAAATTAATTACTGATCTAGTTTTTAACAGCAGTTCATATATGGATCGTTATCGGCCACAATAATGTGTAAAACATCGGTTATCGTATCGGCCCAAGAACTTCAATATCGGTGCATCCCTAGGTAAAACCATCGAAATCAATATTAGGTAATGTAAAAAAAATCTAAAATAAAATATTCACTCAGATGGCATAGCGGTCTTATACGCTAGTACACGCTAGTACACTCCTGGGCAAAATGTAAAATTTATGTAATAAATTAAGCTTTTAATGGTCCTAATAACAAAACATTGGTTAGAAAATTTGCAATAACTAAGAAAATGCACTCCTGGGACATGTGCACCATTTGCTCATCAGTGCTTATTGCTGCAGTGAACTGTTGGGGGGAAAATAATAATAATAAAAAAGATTAAAACACTGAAATTCACTTACATGGTCTGCTTGTATACAAATATTTGAATGTTTGATATAAAATTCGAACTAACACATGGCTAAGTTTCAAAATCTTCCACAATAACTTGTCTTGTTTTTGTCTTAAAAATGAGTCCTTAGTTGTTAATCTGCCAGTCCACCAGACTCCTGTTTTGGCCTGGTCACCACATTTGAACCCTGCAGGGAATACTTGGTCTCCCATTGAGCACAAACTAACTTTTTACATTAAACACTTTACTAAGTGAAACATTGTCATTTACTCATCAACTGTTTGAAGCCATTACCATTGAGTGGAATAATACTGGTTTTGCAATTGACTTTTGGCCCCCTTTGGTTTGCCCAGGAGTGTAGTGACCCAAGTTCTGTGGTAGCCTACTGGATAAGATACTGGACTCTGGACCAGAAGGTCCAGAAGGTCCAGGGTTCAAATCCCACCTCTGCCAAGCTGCCACAGTTGGGTCCTTGAGCAAGACCCTTAACCCACAATTGCTTGGATTGTAAGACTGTACCAATTGTAAGTCGCTCTGGATAAGGGTGTCTAAATGTAAAAAAAGGTTGTATAAATGTAAATCTAAGTTCGAGTCAGACGACGCGACCCCTACCAGTCCTACCATGTCCTATTCAGGGCATGTCTGAAACATGTCTTCTCAAAGGGTCTGCTGTTATTTGCTTTGACTATTTATTTTGCGTCAGATTTACCTCCCATGGTGTTCTGTTCTTTCTAGATATTTAAATTGTCACAAATGACTACCTGACATTACATTCCAAACTCCCTTTTTGTTAACTGGGTTAAATATCATGATATACTGCATTACTGAATACTGACATGTCTAGTTATGAGCGATTTAGCAGCATTTGAGAAAAAAAAAAAAAAAAAAAGGAGTATTGTGTTTTTGTATATGTAATATAATAATATACTAATATATTAATATACTTTTTTTTACATTTTACTAGCATGTACTTTAATACTTCTAGTGGAGTAGAATATAAAAGCCATACTTCAGCATTTATTTGAGTATGATTTAATCAGATTAGCAGTACAACAGCCTGCATAAAAAAACACAACAACTTACGGCGGTATGACGACAATCTGGATGAAGCAGATGAACATAAAGACCAGGTTAGCACATGCTACATACGCTCCAAACCTGGAGTCGACCTGCTTGGAATACTTTTCAGAGAGTAAAGAGAGCAGACAAACAAGGAGAGAGAAACTTTACTGCACATGAGAGAAGCTCTGGAAACGACACAAACAGCGCTTTCTAAGAAACAAGGTTAGGAAACTTCCAGGAAACAAAGAAAAAGTAGAAAATCTAACAAATGGTCCTAGTAAAGAGGGTTTATAAACAGGATTTTAAGGACTACAATCAATGGCAGTTGATCAAGGACCTTGCCTGAAATGTGTGCCTTGGACACTTTAAACACATTATCCCTGTAAGAAAGCAAGAGCAGTAATTATATCTCCTTAAACATAACCTGGGCTGAAACTAAAAGGGACATGAGTCAGAAAAGACATGTTTCCTGCTCACTAATTGCAGGTAGAGTAGGTGAAAGTGTTATATTCACCCTCCATTACCTCCATCTTTAAAAGCTCTCTTTCTTTGCCCTCGACTCTCAGGCTCCTCCTCTGCTGTTATTTAGACAGATCCATGGCACTTGGTCAGTCGTGACTGATTCGGAGAAGAGCAGACCTGTTCAGTCCTGACCAAGGCATTGATGCTAAGGCTCCAAGAAATTTTATGTTTTGCTGAAATCTCACCCTGTGACTCACTCAACTTTTGCTGGTCACTTCAAGCAGCAATTTTTCTGCGATCTTTCCCATAGACATGAAAAACAACAAGGTGCACCAAAAGTACTCACGTGTGGCCTGTTAAATTGGCACTATCGAAAGTATGTAGACACTTTGTCTACATAGTGGGTTCGGCTATTTCAGCAACAAGCAGTGATTTGTTTAGTGACTTTTTGTGCAAGTTACTTGTGTTTTTATATATGCCTTAAATTGAGTTTGTACTGTCCTGTCCTATTGTAAGTAGTACTCCTTTGTTTGCCCCACCTTGGCTCGGCAGATGTTCCACTTATACGACCATCATAAGGTCAAATGTAAATTGTTATGGAAGAGAAATAAGGGTATGGGGTTATTTTCATGGGTTTGGCTGGACCCATTCAATCCAATGCATGGATCCATAATGCATTGATATTCTCCTTATATTATATATATTATCCTTAGAGTAATGGTTTGGCGAGTTTGGTGTAAAAGAATTTGGCACTGGACAGAGTTCTAACCTCAACCCTTCCAAAACCTTTGGGATAAATTGGAAGAGCTGCTATGATTAAGGTTTTCATCAGCACCCAATATTTCACTACCCAGCCCTGAGGGTAGATGCTCACCTGTGTCCTGTGAATGCTCTAATAGCTCTAATTTACTCCAATAATACAAAGATAAGGGATTGCAACCTACAGCACTGTGCAAAAGTCTTTGGCCACCATTGGATTAGATATAATTTTTTACCAATGGTATAGTGACCATATATTATTATTTCTCAGTCTCTTAATTAGAATGTATGTGGTATTAAAAACTGAAAAAAAAAAAATCAAACAGAAAAACAGCTTCTATAGGCTACAGTTGCACGATTTTAGTGTGACCTCCCTTACACTTGAGCAATAGCAGCATCTGGCAGCTTCATTGGGATGCCAAGTTGACCCTTCTACAGTTCGATGATGCTTGATCAGGAATGGTGTTTTTGAAGTGACAAATCCAAGTCCTAATTTTTGGGTCCAATCGTCGACAATATGTTATATATGGTCATTATACCACTGCTAAAACAACACAGAATGGTGGTCTAAGACTTCTGCACAGTACTGTACCTGTATACTTTACTTTCAATGTAAATATGTGATACCATTGCATTAAAGTCTAAGCAGTACCTTCTTCTCCAGGTCAGGCTCACGGAAGGTCAGCAGGAACTTCTTGACGTGTTCAGAACGCAGACGGTCGATGCTGCGAGCGTCAATGGCGCGGCCCAAGAATTCATCCACCTCGTCTTCGGGGTTCAGGTTTTCCTGAGTATTTCTGAAAATGAAATGTCTAGATAACAAAAGACAAGACACAGTTGTTCCACTTTCCGCCTCTCCTGGCTATCGGTGTTGATCTCGACGGTTCACAGGCATGGCCCACCACCAGAGCATTCAGCACACCAACCAACACATTTGATGTTGTTAGAAAAAAATGGTTATCTTACCCAGCCAGGTGGTCAGTAATTAATGAATGATTTGCTTTTAATGGAATCAATGAATCATAACACAATGACCCACCAAGCATGCAGATTTCAAGCTAGTGTGATGTGTTTAATGCACAAAATAAGATCTTTACCATTTCACATTGTTTCCAAGTAAGGTCTGACCTAAGCGAAGGTTTTCATTAAGTGTAGTCTGAACTGAGCATTTGAACACACAGTGGCTGAGGTCTGGATCTTACTGTCATGTGTCTGCATTACATGAGACACAGACCCAGTGCCCAGCCGGAGGGGTGATAAGGCCTGGGGGGCCTCTGGTGAGGCAGAACACCTACATACACAAAGACTTATGGTGCCAGGAGTCCTTCTCCAGCCGCCGTGGGCCCCTGAGCCTTTCCCGGCCGTCGGGGGCCTATAAACATTCCAGGACACCGTGGGCCCTTGACCCCTCACAGGTCAGTGTGGGCCCCTAAACCCTCCTGGTCACCTTGGGCCTTTGTTCCTGATCAGGAACCTATGTTGACTGAGAGGGATCAGGGGGCTGCACTAATCAGGGGCCCAGAACATGCTGGGAAGGGATCAGCTCCCTGATCCCTCAGTCAATACAGGTTGCTTATCAGTGCAACGGCAAGGTCTCTCGCCCTTCCAAAACCTGACTCAAACCTCACCTCACCAAAGGCGTGATACGAACCACTGCTGAGCCACTCTGGGCTAGCATACCACCTATGGTGATTTGCAACTTGAGGAGTTGTGTGAACCTGCTGTGGGAGGTTTCCTGGCAATGTACGTCCAGATGAGCATGAGACACCATAACACTGGAAGAAGCAGCTCAATTCTGTGTTCCACCTAGCAAGGCGGAATAAGTGAGTGGGACTGGGTCTGGGCGATGCAACCAGGGGTCATACACTTATAGCATGCATACTGAGTCAGTGTGATGGGTCATGCAGGTATGGACTGGGCAGCACACTGCAATTTCCATAATCAACAGGAAACACAATGCATGTCTTTCAGTGCCAACATGATAGAATTCTGGGTGATTTCTTTCCAGGCTCTGTGCCTAACAGATGGCCACTGATGTAATTATGTTATAACTAAATGTTAAATAAAATTAAATACATGTTATTGTGTTAATAAAGGTGAAGCTATGCAGCAGCTTATGAAGGCGGTTACAAAACCAATCTGGTCATTAACATATGGCAGACACTCACTCAGAGACTGACAATAGAAGCAAGCTACAACTGGTTAATAATGGGTAAATACATTTTCTCAACAGCCTAGCAGTGGCAGCTTGGTAGTACTCGAACCCAACCTTCTGGTCAACAGGCCAGTTCCTTAAACAGAGCCACCATTGCCACTGAATTTTAAAACAAGTTAGAATAGAGCTGAGTGATTGAAAGGTGGTAAGAGTGAGTTTGGCAGAGCCAGGACTGGAAATCAGAAGCTTATAAATAGTAGTCTAGAGCCTTAACCACTTAGCCACTAAAATGGATGAGACGGAAGCAGACAGTAGGTAAGGGTTAATACGTACTTGTCCTTTGGATCTTCAAATCCCTGTAGAAGAGAGAAAGAGATACTGAATAAACACACTGATTTTGAAAAATCCATAGACTTGAAATGTTTTTAGCTCAACACTGACACCCACAGCGAGCCACAAAAAACTAAATCAGACTATTTTCAGCGCAACAGCGACCCTGTCTGGTGATGGATGAAAAGGGCTGCCATTAAATTCCACAATAAGCTACAAATGATCAAAAGCCTTAGTACTGACACTTCGCTCTCATCTCTGTGTAGCTTGAGGCAAAAATATCCACCAACATTATATTTTCTAAATCCTCATCCTGAGACAACAAACAGGGTTTCTGTCTTATCACATGATGTGTTGCTGTAGCTAAAACTTGCATTAACAAACACTCTCGCGGCTCCCTTGTGCACCACTGCCGACGAAGATCAGAAAGGAAACATGAGAGAGAGCAGACGGTTTAAGAAAGCCAGACACGTTCTGGTTAATGTTGCTTGCATACAAGAGACCGGCTTGGTGTGAGAGATGTCATATGAACTGATGTCACCCTCAGTTTGTTTCTTATGGGTGTTACTGTTGCTGTCCAGCTGCTTTTTGTTAAGAGACAGAGGTTCTGAGAGGAGTCAGTCATTTATTACTGAAGTAATAACATATCTGATAAATGATTTGAATGACGCAGATAAGGTTCTTCGATGGGTGCTCAGTGCAATCTAGTAGGGGAAAATTATGGGTCGAGTGGGTGTCCCCTCAGGATATGCAGGTTATGTAAAGTTTTCATTGCACAAACTATGTTCTTCACATTTACACTATCTAGCAGATGCCCTTACCCAGAGTGACGTCCAATTTCATTGAGGCCAGTTAAGGTTTGTTTGAACTCGCAACGTATCTGAGTAGCTTACACGTCCAATTATTACTAATATCATGACATCAAAATAAGTTGACAAGCACTTATGGTAGCAATGTAGATTGTCACTACTTCCACTGTTAGAAACTAATAATCATCATCTTTATTTATGCAGCAGCTTTCATACAAGGAAAAAAGAGAAGATGACAATGAATCAATAAGAAAAAAAACAGCTAAAACAGATAGTAAAAGGAATACAACAGATGAACAAAAATCTCCATCCAACAGGGTTGAATTAATCCTTTTAAGCCAAGTATAACATGGTGACTTGAACAGTTAAAGGACCAGGTTTGGATTAGAAACTTGAAAAGTCACGCTGACCTCAACTTAAGAGAGATCTTTAATCAACAACAGAATTTAAGCCCATTGTAGGAAGACCTAAAAGTATATCTTTAGAAGGATTTTTAAATAGCTAGGCAAACAATTTCAAACGATTTCAAGTACTACTTGGTAATTGTATAAAATATGTGCCCAGTACTCAAAATACACTGGGTTAAACACCACACTGATAAAATCTCTGCCTGCTGGTTTAAATGGTGTCCATTAGTTGGTTATCACTGGGTTAAATACCAAACATATAAAGTCTGTGCCCAGTACTGTGTAAAAGTCTTAGGCCATCATTAGATTAGCTATACCATTGTTTTAGCAAAGGTACCATGACAATATATAATTATTTCTTAGTTCCTTTATTATAATACAACCAGAAAATACAGGAAATTTGTACGCAGTAAAAAAAGAAAAGAAAAATAAATCAGAAAAACAGCTACAGACCTCCCCTTACACTCGAGCAATAGCAGCATCTGGCAGCGTGTGACTGGCCAAATGCCAAATAGACAATGTCAGTGCCCAGTTCTTGAGAATCACTGGGTTAAACATCATATAGACAAATAATGTCATAAAACAAAACTATATACTATAATATATATATATAGAGAAGAAGAAAAGAAGAGAAAAGAGAAAGAAGAAAGAAAAAGAAAGAGAAAGAAGAGAAGATTAAAAAGGAAAGAACGAAGAAGAGAAAGAATAAAGAAAGAAACGATTCTTTAAGAGAAGAGAAAGAGAAAGGGATGGAAGAAAAGGAGCAAAGAAGAATAAATAATTAATAAATTATAAAATTAAGACCTAATATATACGGGGTTAGGGACAATGAAACTGAAACACCTGTCATTTTAGTGTGGGAGGTTTCATGGCTAAATTGGACCAGTCTGGTGGCCAATCTTCATTAATTGCACATTGCACCAGTAAGAGCAGAGTGTGAAGGTTCAATTAGCAGGGTAAGAGCACAGTTTTGCTCAAAATATTGCAATGCACACAACATTATGGGTGACATACCAGAGTTCATATGGTTTGATGAACATGAAAGTGAAGTTGAACATCTCCCATGGCCTGCACAGCCACCAGTTTATTAGTAAATAGTAAATATTATTGAGCCACTTTGGGGTGTTTTGGAGAAGCGAGTCAGGAAACGTTTTCCTCCACCAGCATCACGTAGTGACCTGGCCACTATCCTGCAAGAAGAATGGCATAAAATCCCTCTGACCACTGTGCAGGACTTGTACATGTCATTTCCAAGATGAATTGACGTTGTATTGGCCGCAAGAGAAGGCCCTACACCATGCTAATAAATTATTGTGGACTAAAATGACAGGTGTTTCAGTTTCATTGTCCAACCCCTGTACTATAACTATATAACTGCTCAAAGTATCACTGGGAAATTGAGTCCAAATACAGTCCAACATAATCCAGAGTCTCAACCACTGAGCTAACCAATCCCATAAGGGACACTTGATGTGGATGTCCAGATCTCCTGATATTACACACCCAGATATGGCCTCTCTTACCTGGTGTAAACAAAGAGGGTCTCAATTTAGCCCATTTCTGCATCTGAGGGAGCAAACATAAGCAGACGCTGGACGTTTATGTGAAAAGCACAACTCCTGTTTATGTGAGATCGCATTCAAGTGAGAGTGCAGTGCTCCTCTAAACAAGCATGAGTCACCTCAGCACTGATATTACACAGTGGGAGGAACTTGGAAAGGACGGGGTAACATGGAAGGAAAACGTGATGTTGTCACATTGCACTGTTTTTAGAGCAGGGCTTCCCTATGGGACTTCACAGAAACACTGGGTCATGATTGCTGATCTGTTTTTGGAGTTGTTTATCATTATGGCCGACATGTGCCAGAAGTGCTCTACAGGAAAGATTGTATAAAGATGCCTCCTGCAGAGTCTGACGCTGCCACATTGGCAAAATCAGAAAACGTTGGGGCAGTATGGAAAAAGCAGATGAAAAGAAAACAAAAACACATTGCGTCTTAGATTTACTTTGACTTTAATTTAACTGCCAACCGTATAAACCCAAGATATTTCATGTTTTGTCTGGTCAACTTTCTTTTGATTTGTTATAATGCATCCATTCCTGCATTCCAGGCCTGCAACGCATTCCAAAAAGTTGGGCACTTTAGGGTTAGTAATGAGGGAAAAAATATTTAAAACCGGTGTTGTCAACAGTATCATGATTTGGTACATAAGCAGTACCCACAAGAGTATTTGGGAAACAAAGAAGGGCAGAGGCTCTCCAGGTTGCCATCAAATGCATGAAAAAATTTGAGATCTTTAAAAACAATGTTTTTCAAAGAAAATCAGAATGAAGTTGCTCATTTTTTCATCTACAGTGCATAATACCATTAAACAATTCAAGGGCAAGGGCGCAACCCTAAACTGAAGAATCGTGATCTCCGATCCCTTAGGCAGCACTGCATCAAGAACTGTCATTCATCAACAGCTGACAGAACCACATGGGCAAGGAATTACCTTATCAAACCTTTATCAAGCACTACAACACGAAGTTACATTCACAAATACCACTTAAAACGTTACAGTGCCAGAAGGAAGCCTTTTGTTAACCATGTCCAGAAACAGTGTCAACTTCTATGGGATCAGATGCATCTAAGATGGACCATCACACAGTGGAAATGTGTATTGTGGTCAGACAAATCAGTATTCCAGACCATTTCTGGAAGAAATGGACACCATGGGCTTTGGACCATAGATGAAAAAGACCATCCAGACTTTTATCGGCAATAAGTCCAAAAGCCAGGGTCTGTCATGGTATGGGGTTGTGTCAGGGCCCTTTACAGGTCATATATAAAGATAATTTGATGGTAACATTAACGCAGAAAAGTACACAGATTTTAGAGAAACATTTCATTCAATGATTTCTTTTCCTCTATATTCTTTGAAACGTGCATTTAGAAAAAGGTAAGGTACTCCGTGTCACTGCAGATCGGACGCTTGTACCCACTTAACAAACGGAGCAGTTGTTTCATTTCTATAAAGCAATTCCATTATTTTCTTAAGAATTACGCTCACCATCTATTTGTATCCTCTTATTAGTGCAGCCTGGGAGTACTTAAATGTTCCCTTCCTTGGAGAACTCTAGGTCATATGGGTCCACTGTAATCTCCAGACAATATGAAAAGAAAAATAAAACGTCTTTCCATGGACAGAAAATGACACACATTAGGGACAAGCGAACGTTTCTTAATTATCAACTCTGAATGGTGTTAGCGTGAGTAATCAGGATAAGTAATCACAAAAATGAGGCAGCCAATGAGCCAAGCTCCGATGTGTTAAACCTGATATCCTTAAATTAGCCATTCCCTGAGATTAACGAGCAGTAAACAGAAGTGAGTACATTTTGAATTAGCTTTTTTTTGTTGTTTCATTTGACAGACATGGCCCCATCAATTAGCCCGGATCAGTGGCCTTCACAATCATATTAGCAAAGAGAGGGAGGACTAAATGATGGAAAGAAAGCGAGATAAAGGGCTTCCCTCGGGGTCTTGTACTCGGCCTAAGTTCCACTTTGCCTGATTAAATCCCTGAAGATGTTGTGTGAGGCAAGTCTGCTTTATTTAATCAAAGGGTTGTTCCCTTCGGGCCAAAGGCAGGGAGTACGGACAGATTAGCGATGCAGTCACGGGTACAAAGAGGAGGCGACACAGCGAGGTGTCCATTGAGCAGCTCAGGCTTAGTTAAGTCTCTATGTGAAAGGATATTACCCGACTGAAGTGGTAATTGGTGTGGCTCATTAATTAAAGCCAATGCAAATGTTGTTGTTGTTCAACGCACAAGCTTAAAGCTCTCAAAGCTCGATAAACATGAACCCCAGGAAAAGCAGTTACTTAATGAAAATAAAATAAACTGAAAATAAACAAGGGGAAAGGGTGTGTGAGCTTTTCTTCTCTTACCATCCTCTTCATTTCTTTGGAGACCTGATTGCCACCAAGGTGGTTATAGAAAGGTCGGTCCGTCCAGTGAGAGCTGTTGTGGGTCACAGAGTTTGTGCGCTGCCGATTCATCTTGGCAATCATGGCCTTTTCTTCTTTCTGTCACGAGACGCATACAGTGGCTGATTTTAGGCAATGGCAACTTTTGCTGAGTATTTAATACACAGTGATCCCACATCAAGGGATATATATATATATATATATATATATATATACATACACACACACACACACACACACACACACACACACACACACACACACACACACCATTTTTCCTGCTCCGCCATAAATAGTTTCTCATTTACATTTACATGTACAGCATTTAGCAGACACCCTTATCCAGAGAGACTTCCATTTGATACAAGCTTACAATCCAAGCAATTGTGGGTTAAGGGTCTTGCTCAAGGACCCAACAGTGGCAGCTTGACAGAGGTGGGATTTGAACCCTGGACCTTCTGGTCCAGAGTCCAGTACCCTAACCACTAGGCTACCACAGTCCCACAAAAAATTATTTGTCATTTAGCAGAAACCCTTATCCAGAGCTACTTACAACTGATACAGTCTTATAATCCAAGCAGTTATGGGTTAACGGTCTTGCTCAAGGACCCAACAGTGACAGCTTGATAGAGGTGGGATTTGAACCCTAGGCCTTTCGGTCCACAGATTAAAATGGCACTACACAGCCACACAAATCTACAGCAGAATACTAGAGGTGTAACGATACACTGCCATCTATTCGATTCACAATACTTAATTTACGATTTGGTTTTCTTATGATTTTCTAATTTATGAAGTGTAAACAATGCAAAACAATGCACTTTTCCTTGAACAGGTTATTACACAAAACCCTTTTGTCCCCTCCAACTAAAAGAAAATACTGCAAACAAATATTTAAAATTGTAAATAAAATGTTCTATTGTAGTATCACCATATATTAAATAACCGAGTAAAAACGTTCCTTTTTTTTCCTGAAGAATAACGATTCAAAATAGTGAGTACTCATTACAATGTGTATTGGAGCACGACGCATCATTGCACCCTGTGGCGTTTAAAATAATGCAACTGCATCAGATGGCGTAAGAAAGAGCGCATGTGACATCGTATATACCATCTACATCGCCCAAGGAGATTGGGTCCCATTTTGAGTCTTGGTCCTCCCAAGGTTTATTCCTACTCATGTTTAGGGAGTTTTTCCTTGAAACTGTCACCCTAGGCTTGCTCAATTTGGGAGTGGCCCTAAATATTAGAAGATAATCTAATTTGTAAAGCTGTTTTGAGACAACGGTCCATCGTAAAAAGCGCTATAGAAATAAAGCTGACTTTGACATTGTATATCTCCATGATACCACACACAGTGGCATTTTTGCATCGTGATGCATTGTGTCACAATACCCCGTTACACCCCTACAGAATGCATTTATCATTCTTTCAATAATTAATCAATAATTAATTTAACACAATTTTCATCATTTATTTTGTTTGTTTCATCACATTTCATTGTGACGGCCAGAATGCTATCTTTCTAATTAAAAATATTAATTTTATTAGGTATTCATTTATGTGAGCCAACAAACATTTATGTGCATATATTTTCACACAGTTTTCTTGTGAAAATACCCTCTTTATTTTATTTTTTACCCCTACATATACAGTGGCATAAATGACTATGGTAATGTCCGGTCAACAACCACTTCTGTCATCGTCCTGCTACAGTGTGTGAAGCAGTCGCACACCTTTATTTTTATTCTTTCCCTTCCTTTTTTTCCATTTATGTCATTTAGCAGACTCCCTTATCCAGAGCAACTGACAACTGATACAGTCTTTCAATCCAAGCAATTGTGGGTTAAGGGTCCTGCTTAAGAACCCAACAGTGGCAGCTTGGCAGAGGTGGGATATACCTGTGCATATGGCAAATACAAGACGTATCAGCAGAACACTGCCCGAAGCATCACACTATCAATGTTCAGTTTACCTGTCAGTTGTTTATAATCGCTACTCTGTCACAAACCATGCACAAATGAAGAGATCTTCAATGTTCCCACAAGTAAGCACACTCCATGTGTTCTTTGAGGTTAGTCTATGGATATTCATTAACTGGGTAGTTCTGCTGCAGAACATGAACTAGTAGAAAGATAGAACAAACAGATTCTGACCCTCTTCTGACTGCAGCCCACAATGAGGAAGGTCTCGATGTTGTGCTTCTTCAGGTAGACGTTCCTCTCTCCGCCGCAGCCAGGCTCCACATCATAGTCGCCGTTCAGATAGTTGAGAGTAGCTTTGGTTATGTGGATGCGGCTGGGTGAGAGCAGGAGGTTTTAATTAACAGTTAATAGGATGCACAGCAATAAGGCAGCAAAACAACCTTGCACAACAACTTGCAACACATTAAATTCACTCTGACTCACCCTGCTTTTCCACCAGCCTCCATATGATTTGCCAGCGTGACATCATTGGACCACACGTCAAACTGCCACTTTCTCAAGCCCAGGACCCCACAGTGGACTCGGCCGCTGTGGATGCCCACTCTCATGTTCACGTTGACTCCAGTCACTTCCCTTACCAATCTGTAAAAGACGCACATGCGTTAGGTCAGCTGAGGGCAAACTGGAAAACTAGAGATACCCAAGCCCAGCAGCTCTGCTACATTGGCAGCTAGCATAAGAGGCGCGTTTCACTTGGGTGGTCCTTAACAGGCATTTCCAGACAACGTAGTAATGGCTCTAATTCGATTACTATTTAAGACCACGTTCACGCAAATTGAGCTGCTAATGCAGTTTCCTGGATTAAGTGCTCAAGAAAACATGCTGTACCTTTTCACAGCTGAATGGGTGATGTGAAAGAGAGGACGAAAAACCCATAAAGAATGTCTTTATTGAACACCCCTGCATGTACTTACTGGTAGGTCTGTTCACCATTTGCCTGTGGTTAAGGTATCGAGAAACATATTCCGGTTTTCAAAACCACTGACACAAAGCATGATGGTGCCACAAGATAGGCATGTATGTGGCTGTGGTTGCTAACAGGGTGGGAGATGGAGCCTGGGTGAGTTCAAGTACAAAACTACTCTTTTAACTCTGTTTTGTTCAAATTAATATTCAATCAAATTTGGCCAGTTGCCTAAAACTGTTTACAAAGTTTTTTAAAAACCACCAGTCCCCTTCCTTGCCATCATCACAAAATTCCACTCATTTTCCACATAACATGCAAGGGTGATAATTGAGAAGCAGTTTAACCAGTGGTTATGGGACGTGTACATAATTGCGTAGAGAAGAGAAGAGTCAAAGCAAAGAATTGCATAGCAATTGTGGAAAGCGACATTTATTTATTTACTTGTTTGTTTATTATTTAATGTCGCTTTCGGCACCCATAGCTATTCATGACAGGCACAATGTGACGCCAAAACTAATCATAAACACTCACACCGGGTCCATTTAGTGTAACCAATTAACCTAATGCATGTGTTTGGACCGCATTAGGTTAAAACCCACATGGACATGGGGAGGACATGCAAACGTAAGACAGCGTTTTTCACAAAAAAAAACAAAAAAAAAAAACTTTTTTTTGGTTGGATTTTGAGAATAAAATCATTATATTTCGAGTCTTAGTACCCTGGTACTCGTCGAATTCAGTTCTCGATGCATTTTGAGGACAAAAAAATTGTCTTGGTTCTTGTCGTTTGCTCAGTACTCAGCGTGCCTGCGTAAACTTGTGAGTCGAGTCACCTGACTCATTTCAGCCGAAACTCGATTCGTGATTCAGTACACAGTGATTCAGGTTCACAATAGAGAAAAACTCCACTGTGTTCATCATGTTTTTCTTTATTTTTACATCTAGAGTACTGTATTCTTGCAATGCAAATAAGTCTTCATGGATTCTAAAAAGGTTAGTAATGACAGCCAACCAAAAGCAGAACAGGAATTGAATGCTATAGAGTAAGTGTTTTGCACTTTCAATCCATTACTCACTAAATCACATGTGATTTTTCAACACTTTATTATAAAATAAGCTTTGTGTTAATGATTTTGGACAAATGGTAGGTTAATGTTCAGTGGTGTGAAAAAGTGTTTGCTTCCTGATTTCCTATTTTTTTGCATGTTTGTCACACTTAAGTGTTTCGGAGCATCAAATCAATTTAAATATTAGTCAGAGACAACACAAGTAAACACAAGATGCAGGTTTTAAAAGAAGGTGTTTATTATTAAGGGAGAAAAAAATCCAAACCTACATGGCCCTCTGTGAAAAAGTGATTGCACCCTAAACCTAATAACTGGTTGGGTCTTAGCAGCAACAACTGCAACCAAGCGTTGTGGAGGAATTTTGACCACTCATCTATGCAGAATTGTTGTAATTCCGCCACATTGGAGGGTTTTTGAACATGAACGGCCTTTTTAAGGTCATGCCACAGCATCTCAATAGGATTCAGGTCAGGACTTTGACTAGGCCACTCCAAAGTCTTCATTTAGTTTTTCTTCAGCCATTCAGAGGTGGACTTGCTGGTGTGTTTTGGATCATTGTCCTGCTGCAGAACCCAAGTTCGTCTCAGTTTGAAGTCATGAACAGAAATGCTGTGTTACTTTTACACCAGATGAAATGGGATACACACCTTCCAAAGAGTTCAACTTTTGTATCGTTACAGAATGTTTTCCCAAAAGTTTTGGGGATCATTAAGATGTGTTCTGGAAATATTGAGACGAGCTTTAATGCTCTTACTGCTCAGCAGTGGTTTTTGTCTTGGAACTCTGCCATGGAGGCCATTTTTGTCCAGTCTCTTTCTTATGGTGGAGGCATAAACACTGACCTTAACTGAGGTAAGTGAGGCGTGCAGTTCTTTGGATGTTATTGTGGGGTCTTTGTGAACTCTTAGATGAGCCGTCGCTGCGCTGTTGGGGTAATTTTGGTTGGCAGGCCACTCCTGGGAAGGTTCACCACTGTTTCATGTCTTCGCCATTTGTGGATAATGGGTCTCACTGTGATTCGCTGGAGTCCCAAAGCTTTAGAAATGGCTTTATAACCCTTTCCAGACTGATAGATCTCAATTACTTTCTTTCTCAATTGTTCCTGAATTTCTTTGGATCTCGGCATGATGTGTAGCTTTTAAGGATCTTTTGGTGTACTGGCAGGTCCTATTTAAGTGATGTCCTGATTGAGAACAGGTGTTGCAATAATCAGGCCTGGGTGTGGCTAGAGACAGTGAACTCAGGTGTGATAAACCAGTTATGTTTTAACAGGGGGGGCAATCACTTTTTCACACAGGGCCATGTAGGTTTGGATTTTTCTCCCTTAACAATAAACACCTTCATTTAAAAACTGCATTTTGTGTTTACTTGTGTTGTCTTTGACTAATATTTATACTGTATTTCTGGCATATTTTACATATTAAAAATGTGATAAATCAGATTTATGCCTGTTCCCTCATAACATGCATGTCTAGTCACCAGTTAGATGTGGTAACTGACATATTTCGTATGTACGTTTAATGGCAGCTTGTTAAAATATGTATCCTCTGTTAGGATTGTCCTCAAAAAACTTCCAGATAAGAATTCCAATAAAAACAGCAAGATTGTGACCCAGAGCTGTAAAAGTTTGTTAATAGTTCTGGTGATGCTAAAGGCTGTGTCTCTCTCACATCTACTGACTCATTTCATTAACTGGAAGGTCTAATTAAATTCTATCTTAGGGAGAAGTCATTAGTCTAGAATGACCAGACATGCTCTTGGTGTCACCTCAGGATGGACAGTTCTACAATAAAAATACAACTATTGACCACATTCACAAATGCAGTACATACAAATGAGCGCGCACGCACGCACGCACGCACACACACACACACACACACACACACACACACACACACACACACACAAAGCAGCATTATTCTCATTTCTTAATAATTATCCGCCTCCAGGGAGCACCATCTTTCTCTGAATTAACAACCTTTCATTTTAAATCTTGTGACGTGAGCCTGTTCTTATTGTTCATTACCAACCAAAGCTCTGATGTCATGTGTATTTGTGTATTTTCATATCTTTATAGATCATGATCTATCTAAACAAAGAAGAATGAATGGAAATTGCTCCTCTCTGCAATTACTGGCACTCCTAATAAAGACAAGTAAAGATAGACAAATTTATTTTTTGGTGAATTAGCTTAATCCCACATTGAAAAAATGCTACTTGAAGAAAATTAGTCTGAGAAAAAAAAAATCCCTCACCAAGAAACAATCCAAGCAATTGTGGGTTAAGGGTCTTGCTCAAGGACCCAACAGTGGCAGCTTGGCAGAGGTGGGATTTGAACCCTGGACCATCTGGTCCAGAGTCCAGTTCCTTAACCGCTAGGCTACCACAGCTATACACACACACATATATATATATATACACATACATATATACATACATACATCTATACACACACAGTCAAACTATCTTGGTTATTCTTCAGCAAGTCAGAAAATGGCTATTAAAAAAAGCTACTTGCCTGAAAATGCCCATATCTACAGTTAAAAAATAATAATGGAAGTATTTAAAAAGTTCCAATCAAATGGAACTGTGATAAACTTGCTTGGACAAGGACCAAGTTTATTTTGGCCCCATGTTCAGACAAGAGGATGGTAAGAAAGACTAAAAAAATCGTGGGAGAGTTACAAAAAGTAGTAGTATCTCGGAGTCATCAAGTGTCCAAAACTACCATCAGATACCACAGCCATGGCAACAGATTATTTGGAAGCCTTGCCAGCAAAAAGACTTTCCTGTCATCTAATCACAAATGTAAGTGCAAGGAATTCACTAAAAGCTACTGGGGCTTTGAGTAAGACTGGGTTCTATGGTCTCATAAAATGAAGGACAGTCCAAAGACATGCATGTTAGGTTAACTGGTTATGATAAATTCCCATTGGCTTGAGTATATACACTGCCTGGCCAAAAAAAAAAAGTTCACACACACAAATATTTCACTGGAGCGCCATTAGCTTTGACTACGGCACGCATTTGCTGTGGCATCGTTTCCACAAGCTTCTGCGATGTCACAACATTTATTTCTGTCCAGAATTGCATTAATTTTGATAGATTTGGACAACTTCGCAAAGATTCTCAATGGGGTTCAGGTCTGGACTCTGTGGTGGCCAATCCATGTGTGAAAATGATGTCTCATGCACCCTGAACCAAACTTTCACAATTTGACCCTTCTGAAACAGATTAACATCTTTTCCATGACCACATGGCGTGTCTTTCGACGTGGTTGTTTAACAAATGAGAAGCTCCTCACTGCATCAGTTAGGATTAAATAAGTTATTGCCAGCTGAAACATGATCACCAATGCAGTAATTATCCAATGGGAGGCTCTTTTTTTTAAACCATTTGCTTAGTTAAACTCAGGTGGTGATCTTATATTTCATCTTTTGGTGCGTCAGCTTAAGCTCACACTAAAAAATGAGAGCCAACAGTAAATATAGTCTGAGATAACTCCCTTAGCAAGAAGTAATCATTTTTAACAAAACCACATGTCTTGAAACTGAGACCATTCCTCTTGACAGAATCTCTCCAGGTTGTCCTGGGTTCTAGATTGTTTCTTGTACTCCTTCTTATTTAGCTCACCCCACAGGTGTTCTGTGGGGTGTAGATCAGGGGACTGAGATTGCCATGGCAGAATCTTGATTGTGTGTTCAGTAAACCTTTTTTTTTTTTTTTTTTTTTTTAGGAAGCTAGACGTCATTGTTCTGCTGGAAGATCCAAGACTACATTTACTGTTGGCTCTCATTATGCACCAAAAGATGAAATTCTTAACTTGTTTTTCACTCATCTTTGCCGGCCCACCACCACTGTGACTCTATAGATGCAGGATAAGCTTTATTATGAAAAAAGCGTTCAGTTAAAAGTGGCTGTGATACTCACGAGATGGCTTCAATCATATCCACTCCCATCTCCACGCAGCAGTGAGCATGATCAGCCCGGGCCTCTGGCAAGCCTGACACACAGTAGTAGCAATCCCCTAAAATCTTAATCCGCAGACAGTGATTTTCCTACACACACACACACACACACACACACACACACACACACACACACACACGAGAGAGAGAGTTCCACATATGTATACACTACATAGAAATGACATGTTGAACACCTTAGATAAAGTGTCCTTACACTTTATATATCTTTATATTAGTTCCAGTTGCCTGTAGTGTGGTACATCACTTCATGCATATCTAAAAGATTTTCTCTGACCTGAACAAGCACACATAGTTTTCCTTTTAAGGGGTTCGACTGCCATTTTGAAGAGGAGGATTTAGAGACCAAGATCAAATCCACATTCTAATTGATTCTTGCGTGATCAAATTTAAGTCTGCACACATCTAAGTAACATCCTTACAAAACAACTGGGTTGAAGGTTTTATAATGTTTCCATCACTTCTGTGAATGCCCTGTTTGTCTCGACATTTTGACCAAAAAAAGATTTAGTTACAATTGTTTAACAAGTAGTTAAACATTCAGTAGAACCATGAAGAAATTAAATGTTGCATAACGATTGGAATTGAACTAAATTTATTTATCTTATTAGAGGAATTGGAAAAAAAAGGAGTCAAGAGGAAACAGGAGGAGACGTAGAGATACCCATTTTGGGCCCAGGACATGTAGCACACCAGGGCAGAGTCTTATGACAACCACCTGAATGTCACCACAGCACATGTCTTAACTTAACCCACGACTCACACAATAGACCCTGTTGTTGAGCCGCAGTGGCCGATATTGCTCAGTGTGAAAACATGTACTTTGAAAGAAGGATAAAACATAATGGGGTGTTTTCATTTAGGAAATAATAAACACTTGGCTGCTGCGATGAAGCACCAAAACGGAATTTGAATAGTTTCCCAAAACGGCACTCCTTGAATTGCTTATACGACGGCAAATTGCGCACATTTGCCTTGACAAACCCTTTTTGACATGGGTTCATGTCTTGGCCTAGTTTCCTTGCCTTAACAGTTTTTCTCTACTGAAGATTTGGACCTGGATCTCTATAAAGCTTTGCATCAATGCCTATAGCAGTAGTGCTATATAAAAAAAGCTCTTGAATGCATGCATGGATGTGATTTTGAGTCTATATTATTGCTATTAAGGACACGAGGAGGACAAGCAACAAGGCTGCTATGACTTTTGAGAAAGTAAGAAGATCTGGGTCAGTCTCAACAACATGTGGACTGGTACGGTTCCCCAATAGGGCTGTAACAATGCATCGTGACACAGTGCGTCGTGATGCAAAAGTGAGCTGGATTATGCGTTCTTGTTTATTATGCCATCGAATGCAACTGCATACATCATGCTCACAGATGCGTTGTATCAATGTTACACTGAGTATCAGTGATACTCCTAATTTCTTGCCATTTCAGGGGACTAAAGACTCTTTCTGCTAAATTTTCATACAGTGGAATCTCAGAATTCGAACGACGTTTCACTTGTCGTGTGAATTTTTGCACCAATACAGTATGCCAATCGCTATAAAACCAAAAAGAAGAATAAAAAGAAATAGGGCGCAATCATAGGCATATTAGCCTAGCGGGTAAGGTACTGGACTATGGACCAAAAGGTCCAGGGTTCAAATCCCACCTCTGCCAAGCTACCACTGTTGGGTCCTTGAGCAAAACCCTTAACCCACAATTGCTTGGATTGTAAGACTGTATCAACTGTAAGTCGCTCTGGGTAAGGGCGTCTGCTAAATGCTGTAAATGTAAATGTATTACCTACACTAGATGACATTATTATTACATTGTATATTTATCAGTCTGTGGGTGCGATTCAGAGGTCACCCTCAGTGAGAAGACAAACTGTGTCCGCCTCAGTGGGTATGAAGTGGCACTTTATTTTCACTAACTTCATGTATTAACTGATTATTATTATTATTATTGCAATAAATGCCTTTGATCTATTCATGCTTTTAATCATTGATTACATACAAATATGGGTGGGAAAAAAAATAATTTGGTGATCAAGAACGGATTAATCCCATTTTAATTACTTCTTAGGGGGAAATTTGATTCTGACTTCAAACCAATTAGGTTCGAAATCTGAGGTTCTACTGTACAAGAAAGGTACACATTCTGAATCGTTATTCTTCAGACATAAAAAAAGGAGTTTCACTGGGTTATTTAAGTTATGGTGAACAGAGCATTTTGTTTACAATTTTAACCCTAGTTAAAGTTTCTAGTCATTTCTTTGAACAGCGGGGGGACTAACATTTTGCCGTTTAAAAACTTATACAAGAAAATGTGTATTGTTTTGCATTGTTTACACTTCAGAAATAAAAAAGGAATGTCTTTTATTGAATGTAAAATCGCTAATCATGAGAAAATTGAATCCTGAACAGAGTGCATCATTACACCCCTACTTCCTGAATATATAATGTTCACAGCTGAGCCCATGAATACAGTGAAATGAAAGTCATGATAATAATAATATCCAACCAGGAATCTCTACTCACTGCAGCCAGTTTGTCAAATCGTGCAAACAGTTCGTTGAGAGTCATGACCAGCTCCTGAGCAGTGCACTGGGACGCCAGACTGGTGAATCCCTCTATGTCAGCAAACAGAATACTGCACACAGAGAGAAAACAGATCATACACACATATACATATACATATACATATACATATATACACACACCGTATTTTTCGGACCATAAGGCGCACTTAAAATCCTTAAATTTTCTCAAAAATTGACAGTGCGCCTTAAAATGCGGTGCATCTAATGTATGAATTAATTCTGGTTGTGCTTTCTGACCTAGAACCGATTGTAGATGGTACACGGCGCTCATAAATCTGTCAAAATGTTTTAGCACGGCCTTGGTAAGTTACGAAGCTTACGGTAACCGTAGTGGCGCAGCAATCGTGGAGTAATACGGTCTGTTGCTTCAGCATTAGGGTACGTGCATTCATTCATTCATTTTCGAAAGCGGATTTCAAACACAATGCTATCAGTCACGCAGTTACAACATGTCCATAGAGCAGCTGTGAGAGAATTCAACATTAACGAATCAATGGTACGAAAGTGGAGGACAAGCAAGAGAACGCCCTGCGCCAGGTAAAGACCAAACTGAGCTTCCGACGGAAACTTAAGAGTTTTTGTTTCATTTCATGCGTCTTATAACCCGGTGCGCTTTATGTATGAACATAGATAGATCCGTTAGCACCGATCATTGATATTGCGTCTTATAACCCGGTGCGCACATATATATATATAAATATATATATACACACACACATATATATATATATATACACATATATTACACACACACACCACACACACACACACACCCAACACACATACACACATACACACCATACACACACCTACACACATACCACACTACACACACACACACACACACACACACACACACACACACACACACACACACACACACACACACAAGAACTATATAGTCTACTCATAGTCTCACAAGACCTATAAGTTAACCTCAGCGTATCACTAAAATGCGCACACACGGTGAACCCGGAATTAAAATTGTATGAAATGAAAATCAATGCGCAGTCCTTTATAGCTTTATGGTTGGTCTGTGGGCTATTAAATTTACAACAGGTTTCGGTATTTGGTTATACAATCCAATATATATTGAATTTATGACGTGCACGATTAACTGGTAAAACAGTGAGAGGTTACGACTGCCGAATTATCCACAACATCCTTCCGCATAACATTTTCAGAGGGAGTGCATGATGCACCAGAGGGGGTGTGAATTTCACCAAGTCTATGAAATCCAGCAGATTCTGTAATCAGAGGAACACCAATGCTAGAACTGTCTTTGTTAGAACTCAAGAACACAAAAAAATTACACCCAACAATGGTATTAGTACAGTATGTCCCCCTTTGCTGCTGTAACAGTCTTCACTCTTCTGTCAAGCTTTTTACTAGATTTTGGAATAGATTTTGAGGTTAGGCACTGTTGTTTGACAGTAAGTCCTGGCTCACTGTTGGATTCCTATTCGTTTCAGATGTATCTGATGAAGTTAAGGTCAGGGCTCTGGGCAACCCAGCTAAGTTCTGCATTAAAGTTGGCAAACCATTTCTTTATGGACTTTGTTTTAGGAAGGCAGGGCAGAAAGTTACTTGAGGGTATAAACCTATCGTATCATTTTGAAAGTCACTGAGGTGTTTAGTACAACCCGTTTTACTGCCACGGTTTGCCTATGGAGAAGAACATCATAGAAGTGACCAGCAGAAGCAGACATTTAATAATTTGAATATTCTTCATTTTCAAGATGGAGGTTAACACCGAAACTGAGACATTTTAAAAAGATGCTTTATGATCAAATGGAGTGTATATTACATCCTTCTGTGAGATTACTGGCTGGTTGCAAAGTAGAAATACAACTATTGCTCCAAGTCATGTAAACCCATTATCTGAAAGAGTCTTTGACAAGCTAAGATGGTCAGAGGATCTTCAGTTTGCCAACAAATGCATGAGAAAATTACTGAAATGTTTAAAAACAATGGTCCTCAAAGAAAGACTGGAAGGGATTTGCTTATTTCTCCCTTTACAGTGCATAATATCATTAAATTCAAGGAATCTGGAGGAATTTTAGTGCGTAAAGGGCTTAAGCTGAACACCCAAGATCTCTGATCCCTCAGACAGCACTGTACCAAGAAATGTCATTCATCAACAGCTGACAAAACCACATGGGTAAGGGATTAATATTGGCAAACCTTTGCCAAGCACAAAAATACGTAGTTACACTAACAAAGGTCACTTAAAACTTTACCATGCAAAGAAGAAGCCTCATGTTAACCATGTCCAGAAGCAGCATCAATTTCTCTGGGCTCTGAGGCATCTAGGATGGACCATCACACAGTGGAAATGTGTATTGTGGCCAAAGTATTCCAGATCTTTTTTTTTTTTTTTTTTTTTTAAATGGACAGTGTGCGCTCCAGACCAAAGACGAAAAGGACAATCCAGAACATCGGATCAGTGCCAAGTGGCAAAGGCCAATTCTGTGATGGCAGCATTAATGCAGAAAAGCACACTGACATCTTAGAACAACATGTGCAGTCTTCAAGACGTCATCTTTTCCAGGGACGTCCATGCATTTTTCAACAAGACAATGCAAAACCACATGCAGCACACATTACAAAGGCATGGCTGCAGAAGAAGAGGGTACAGATACTGGATTCGCCTGCCTACAGTCCTGACCTGTCCCCAATAGAAGCCCAGAGAATTTTGGAACAAAAAAATGTGACAACAATCCCGTACTGTTGCACATCTTCAGACATTGTTTGCAGGAAGAATGGGACAAAATAACACCTGAAACATTAAATCGCTTGGTATCCTCGGTGCCAAAACATCTTTTCAGTTTGGTGAAAAGGAATGGCAACATTCCAAAAATACTTGGCACGATAAAGCATTTACCACTTTGTAGTGTGTTACAGGCCTGAAATACAGCAATGGATGTTTATTAACAGATGAAATGAAGTTGACCAGACAAAACATGAAATATCTCAGTATCATACTGTCTGGAATGAAATAAAAGCCAAAAGTAAATATAACATCGTTTTGTTTATATGCATTTCCATACTGTCCCAACTTTTTCTAATTTGGGGTTGTAATTACAAAGGGGTATCTATATACTTTTGCCATATAGTGTAGCCATCTGCCTTCTAACATTAGCACACAGACAACATTACCATGTCCCTACTACTGAGAGCGAGTTCTGGGCAGAACTGTAAATCAATGCTAATAAAAGACATTTATAACGCAATGAAAGACAAATGTCCGACCTACAAAAGAGAATCTGAGAGATCTGTTTGACATTCTTTTACCATGAGAACAAGGTAACAGATACATCCCTTCACTGTAAGATGATCCATGGTGCAAAACCAGCCAGACAAAAAGTTATCAAGAGTTTAGATGAGCTCATGGGTTATAAAACCAGTTACTATTCACTATTTAACTGCAGAGCTTTCAACACAGTGGCATGAGAAGAGGAAAGACATTGTTACGATCTAATACTGACCCTAGGGCTCAGTGCCGGGCGATGCAGGAGACACCGACACTCAGTGATCTGAAGCTCTTGTTTAGGACCCAAGTGAGCTCTTTGTTCATCTTTTCAGACTCTCCGTCTGAAAAATTGTTTTTCACAAACTTTTAAAGGCCTCTACGTGAGAATCTGTTCTTACGGAACACAGTTCTCCTAAGGTACTAAGAGCATGTGACATCCTCTTTCAGCTAAACCGGACCAGAGCTGCTTCCATTACTTCAGAATGGATTGAAGTCATGCATTAACCCAGAACCAAGAATGCTCTGTCACAAAGCTGTCTTTACACTGTACAAACTTGGACTGCACCACAATGTAATTTGTCGTACAACTCCAAATCAGAAAATCTTGGGACAGTATGGGGGGGAAAATACTTTTAACTTTGATTTTTATTTAATTACAGACACCACGAACAAGATATTTTATGTTTTGGTCAGTCAACTGCATTTCAATTGTTAATAAACATCCATTCCTGCATTTCAGGCCTGTAACACATTCCAAAAAAAGTTGGGAAGTTTTAGGGATAGTAATGAGATTAAAAAACTAAACAATGATGTGATGTCAACAGGTGATTTGGTACAAAAGCAGTATACAGCAAGAGCTGAGCCTTTGAGGAGCAAAATTGTTTGCCGGCATGAAAAATTACTGAAATGTTTAAAAAGTGGTCAGACAAATAATACTCCAGAACTTTTTTTTGTTAGAAATGGTAACCCTGTGGTCCAGACAAAAGAAAAAAAGGACCATTAATTTGATGGCAGCATTACTGCAGAAAAATACATTTTTTAACTACATTCTGCACACATTACAAGGGTATGGCTGTGAAAGAACAGGTACAGTCCTGATCTGTCCCCAATATAAAACATGAGGAGAATTTTGAAACAAAAAATTTCAAACGTTTCCTGTAAGTCTTCACCAGGTTGGCACACACTGTAGCTGGTATTTTGGCCCATTCCTCCATGCAGATCTCCTTTAGAGCAGTGATGTTTTGGGGCAACATGGACTTTCAACTCCCTCCACACATTTTCTATGGGGTTGAGGTCTGGAGACTGGCTAGGCCACTCCAGGACCTTGAAATGCTTTTTACGGAGCCACTCCTTCGTTGCTGGAGCGGTGTGTTTGAGATCAGTGTCAAGCTGGAAGACCCAGCCATGTTCCATCTTCAATGCTCTCACTGATGGAAGGAGGTTTTGGCTTAAAATCTCACGATACATGGCCCCGTTCATTCTTCCCTCAACATGGATCAGTCGTCCTGTCCCCTTTGCAGAAAAACTGCTCCAAAGCATGATGTTTCTACCCCCATGTTTCACAGTAGGTATGGCGCAACTCAGAATTCTTCTTCCTCCAAACATAGCGAGTTGAGTTTTTACCAAATAGTTCTATTTTAGTTTCATCTGACCACATGATATTCTCCCAATCCTCTTCTGGACCATCCATATGCTTTCTGGCAAACTTCAGAGGGGCCTGGACATGTACTGGCTTAAGCAGGGGGACACGCCAGGCACTGCAGGATCTGAGTCCCTCTCGGCGTAGTGTGTTTACTGATGGTAGCCTTGTTACTTTGGCGTCCCCAGCTCTCTGCAGGTCATTCATCAGGTCCCTCCTTATAGTTCTGGGATTTTTGCTCACTGTTCATGATCATTTTGACTCCACGGGATGATGAGATCGCGTGGGAGCCCCAGATTGAGGGAGATTATCAATGGTCTTGTATGTCTTACATTTGCTCCCACAGTTGATGTATTCACACCAACCTGCTTGCCTATTGTAGATTCACTCTTCCCAGCCTGGTGCAGGTCTACAATTTTCTTCCTGGTGTCCTTCAACAGCTCTTTGGTCTTGGCCATGGTTTGAGTTTGGAGTCTGACTGTTTGAGGCTGTGGACAGGTGTCTTTTATACAGATAATGAGGTCAAACAGGTGCCATTAATACAGGTAACGAGTGGAGGACAGAAGAGCTTCTTAAAGAAGG
The DNA here is from genome assembly GCA_025084515.1 of Ancistrus triradiatus. Classification (NCBI taxonomy): domain Eukaryota; kingdom Metazoa; phylum Chordata; class Actinopteri; order Siluriformes; family Loricariidae; genus Ancistrus; species Ancistrus triradiatus. The sequence goes on along the minus strand of JAJAGP010000937.1, from coordinate 163,532 downwards.
AGTTACAGGTCTGTGAGAGCCAGAAAATCTTGCTTTGTTTGTGGGTGACCAAATACTTATTTTCCACCATGATTTACAATTAAATGCTTTAAAAATCCTACAATGTGATTTTTTTTTTTTTCATTTTGTCTCTCATAGTTGAAGTGTACCTATGATGAAAATTACAGACCTCTCTCATCTTTCTAAGTCGGAGAACTTGCACAATCAGTGGCTGACTAAATACTTTTTTGTCCCACTAAGTGCATATCAATACAAAGCATGGCCCTAACCTTTATACTCCTCAATAAGTGCATCTAAATAAGAGCCCTAAATGCTCTAAACATAGACCCATAAATACTATTATTCTTCATGAAGGTATAGACGCAGAGATTTAATATCAGTTTTAGTAGTATATTTAACTGTAAACCCATTATTATTCAACAAAATTTATTTATTTACCAGTTTAATGGTTCTAGGTGGCACCATTAGTTTTAACCTCACTTAATGTGGTTAGTGTAAAGATGAGTCATTAGCTCCCTCTGGGTAAGGCTTAACAACACCTGATATATACGCACCCTCAGAGGTTGAAATGTGTTTATAACATAGACCAAAGCCAAACTATAAAAGCAAAACAAAACAAAACAAATAAATACACTCCTAGTTCAAACCACCAGTGTGTCAAATTCAGTAGCACATCCGGTTTCTTCCACAAGCGATGACAATGAATTTGTGTTGAAAGCAGTTGTGGGTCATGCTTCACCATTAAACAAAGAACAAATTATAATGCTCGATCCATGTGCTGACAGAAAAATTAAGTTGGAATAAAACAGCAGGAAATGAGTTACCGCTGAACATTCCAATAAGCAGAGTGAAATCAGGGGGTCACCAATAGCCTGCTGCTGAGGAAGCTGTTGAGGGTTGCTTTGACAGGGCATCATGGAAAAAGCTCCAGGGTAAGCTCGGGCCAAAAAGCCCCAGGAAGAAATGTTGCACAGTCTCACACTTCCTGCTTACATAACGTGATCCTGTAAGTCCTTCATGGGTCATTGCTTGGACTTTATCAAAGAAGCGGCTGTGTTTGAGAGGTTGACAGGTCCTGAGCGCTGTCCCCATGGAACTGGCAATGCCAGATCTGATGGCTTTCATCTGCTAACCACTTAACCCCCCACTGACACCATGATGAAAATGCAGCAGCTTCCCCTCAGCTACACTTTCCGCTCAGCCTTATTCAGCACACATCCGGTCTCATGACTAATGTTCCCATCCCCTGCAGATTTGCTGCAGGACCTAAGAACCAACTCTAAGAATCGAAATCTGATCAAACCTTATCATGGAGTATCCTGGCCAGAAGTTAAAGGCACTGTAGCCACATTCCTACAGACTAAGATTTGGTAAAAATCAATAACCAGCATGCCATTCATTCAATGGTCTTACTGCTCTCTGCATATTACAGCTGATGTGCAAAATTTGGAGGTACTGGAAGAGACAGACATGCACTGTCTAAAGCATCATATTTTTCCAAATTAACAAAATCAGTCTACTAGAAGCAGGTGGTGCTGCAGAAGGCCACCCTTCTGCTTGTTCCTCCACCAATCTGCAGGGATTCTACCACATGTCATGAACATAATGTGCCACCTCACAGATTAACCCACCAAATTTTGTCAGCTAAAGATAGGGAGGAGCTGTGCCGCATTTTCTCTTCACCGTCAGGCACTCGGTAGAGGGGCATCGTATTAGCTGTGAAGTCAGCAAAGTTTAGGAGCTACTAATTCCTTATAGTAGCATTTATTCTACCTGCTAAACCAGCTGTAGAGAAGTGATAACCAACTGGTTTATGTGGAGCAGGCCAACAACCATAACTGTAAAACAGGTCTCGTTAGATGTTTGCTCGCACCTTACATTCATACATTGCAGCTTTACAACTACAGTGGTGCTTGAAAGTTTGTGAACCCTTTAGAATTTTCTAGATTTCCGCATAAATATGACCTAAAACATCATCAGATTTTCACACAAGTCCTAAAAGTAGATAAATAGAACCCAGTTAAACAAATGAGATAAAAAAATATATTATACTTTGTTGTTTATTGAGAAAAATGATTCAATATTACATATTAGTGAGTGGCAAAAGTATGTGAACCTCTAGGATTAGCAGTTAATTTGAAGGTGAAATTAGAATAAGGTGGTTTCAATCAATGGGATGACAATCAGGTGTGAGTGGGCACCCTGTTTTATTTAAAGAACAGAGATCTATCAAAGTCTGCTCTTCACAACACATGTTTGTGGAAGTGTATCATGGCACGAACAAAGGAGATTTATGAGGACCTCAGAAAAAGAGTTCTTAATGCTGGAAAACGTTACGAAACCAGAAATAGAGACAATTCTAAAGGGTTCATAAACTTTCAAGCAAAACTGTATCTAGGTGCAAAGCCCAAACTGAGCAAACTTAGGCTGACAGTGGCAAGGAAAAACTTTGGAAGAAACCTTGGGAGAACCAAGTGACCAAATTAATTAGACAGAGGATAAATAAAACACTAAAACTAAAACACAAAGAAAATCTAATCATAAAAAAATATATAATTTTTTTTATATATTTATATATATATTTATATTCTTTTATATTCTTTTTCTATGTTGTTATGCCTTTTTTTTTTACTGAAATAAAAAAAACAAATACACAAATATATATATATACACAAATATATATATATATATATATATATATATATATATATATATATATATTTTTTTTTTTTTTTCAAGCAACTATTTGATTCACTACATTTACTATTATTATTCAAAGCTATCAAAGATCAACAGATGTTTGGTTTTCCAGTAGTAACTTACTGGAGTTTTAAATCTGACAATGCCAAATGGATTAGCCAGCATGCAGGAACCTGCACCCATTCCCAGCCTGTACAGTCCAACCCTTACATACTATTGTAATGATAACAGAAGGTCAAGGGTCCATATTCCACCTTTGCCAAGCTGCCACGGTTTGGTGACGGTTGGGTGACCTCAAGATTCCTCAAACCATGCTATGTTTTCCAGTCCTGAACTGTCCAGCTTTGGTAAGCCTATACCCGTTGTTCAACTTTGGCTACGTTTACACAGCATCCGATTATTTTAGGCTGTTCACACTATCTTTTTAGCGTGACCTACATCAGGCATTCGTCTGAACAGTTCACGCTCCGAAACGGACGCATGTGCGCAAAACAGCAAAGTTTCATATTACCCGATGTCCAGAGGCAGAGGTAAACAATCAAAACTGTCAACAGTAACCGCCACTTTAATGGTCATATTAAAAATGCCACGTTATTCGGCCACTGACATTTCTTTGGTTTGCATCCTTGGTTTCTTTAAGCATCTCTTTTAAGCTTATTATTTTCCTTAGACACTGCAGTCACATTCTACTGTGGCCACATTCGGACATTTCTTTAGAAATGTCCTCAAACACGAAGTGATTGCGAGATGTGCCTTCTAATTTTGCTTGCACAGAGACATCACCCCAAATATTAATGAGACCTGTTCTTTGCTATCCTGTCACTGCAAACCTCCCTCACTGCTGTCATCAATTTTCCTTCTCCTCAGTGCTCATTTATGGCAAATGTCGAGTCGGAATGTCATGAATTGTGGTAGAATAGCAGTTAAGCTACTGGACTCTGGACCAGAAGGTCCAGGGTTCAAATCCCACCTCTGCCAAGCAGCCATGGTTGGTTCTTTGAGCAAGGCCTTTAAACCACAATTGCTTGAACTGTAAGACTATATTACCTGTAAGTCACTCTGGATAAGGGCATCTGCTAAATGACAAATGCAAATGAATTCCAATCTGGCTGTTCAGACTGAGCCGCATTGCCGCATATCGGATTTGTATCAGATTTCAATACCACCTATGAAAAGTAGCCCAGATCAAACCTGAAAATGTCATATTCAATTTTTTTTTCCATTGACACTGCCCCAACATGTGTCACATATGACATAAAAGATTGGATTTTGGCCACTTTTAACTGCTGTGTGAACGTAGCCTTTCTGTTTTTGGTTGACTGAACTGGAACCCATTGTGTTCTTCTGGTGTTGTAACCCATCTGTTTCAAGGGTTGATTTGCTGTGCATTCTAAGATGCTTTACTGCTCATCACAGTTGTACAGAGTGGTTATCTGAGTTACTATATCCTTTACCAGCTCAAACCATTCTGGCCATTCTCTATTGAACTCTCTCATAAACAAGGTGTTTCCATCTGAAGAACTGCCACTCACTGGATTTTTCTTTATTCTACGTTGCTCTTTACTGAGTAAACTCCAGAGACTTGTGTATTAAATTACTAGAAGATCAGCAGTTACAGAAATACTCAAAGCAGCCCACTTGCAATGGTCACGATTGGCTGATTAGATAAATGCGTGAATGTACAGGTGTACAAGTGTTCCTAATAAAATCTCAATTAGTGAATGTTGCTTAATGCTCTTGACAAAAAAGAAGCATGATGCTGCTGCTGTAGATCTTCGAGCACAAGCTTTGAAGATTGGACGTTACGCTACTTCTGAATCCCTCCTGTGCTTTCTAGATGTTAGCCAATTTTGACCTCTAGTGGGTTTCTGAGCTTTAGCACTTTCCTACCTCACATTGTCATGTTTCTGGATGTAGATCTTGTGAAACATCATATCCTCCTGTTTGGCATTTATGTCAGCTTTCATCTCCATGGCAACATGTCGGGGAAGCACAGAGAGGAGGAGGCGTTCCTGCAAACGAGAAGAGAGAAGCAAGAGGAGGAGAAAGGAGCAAAAGACAAAGACGACAGTTCAGGATTTGATTTGAACCAGCTCGTCATGGGCGGTTTCGGACTCAGTACTCATTGGTTAAAGTCTTATGCTCCTTAATCTCCAAAAGGTCCTTCTATGAAGATTTATCACTGGCGACACCAGTGAACCAACACTGTCGTCATCCTGCTATGTGTGGAGTACAGTGAAGTGGCTGGCGGAAGCCTGGAAGATTCCGATCAGTCCATGTCCATTCTGAATGGCTAGCTCATGGTTTCACGATGTGCTTCACAGTATGATGCATTCATTGGTAGTCTTCTAACTAATCTGTGTGTGGGCATTTGTGTACTTACAACTAAAAATCTTTTCAAATGCAAGTTATTCTTATTCTCTCTGGACTATTGAATAAGGTACTGGACTATGGACCAGAAGGTCCAGGGTTCAAATCCCATATCTGCTAGGTTGCCACTCTTGGGTCCTTGAGCAAGGCCCTTAACCCACAATTGCTTGGACTGTAGGATTGTATCAATTGTAAGTCACTCTGCATAAGGGCGTCTGCTAAATGACAAGAATGTAAATGTGTTCTATTTTGTTTCTTCTCATAAATCCACACAAACAGCATTTTATTTGCAATTTAAATTGGTCAGTGACCATTATAAACTGAAAGGGTTAGCATTTATGCTAGCAGATTTTGAAGCCTCAGGCTACCGATTTGAACCATTAAAAATGTGATAATACTGGGAAGTGATGAATCCACAGTGCTAAGCTAAACACTAAGCTAAATGAACACCGGTCTCATGCAGTGGGTGAGAACAAGCCATGACTTTCTAACTAGAGCATCTCAATATGTCTAACAAGGATGGATGTCCATTAGAATGTAGTTAATTAAACAGCAGTCAACGTAGTCAGTGTCTACAGGGGGGCAAAAAAGTTTTAGTCAGCCTCTGATTGTGCAAGTTCTCATACTTAGAAAGATGAGAGAGGTCTGTAATTTTCATCATAGGTACACTTTAACTATGAGAGACATAAATCCAGGAAATCCCATTGTACAATATTTAATGAATTTAATTGTAAATGAAGGTGGAAAATACGTATTTGGTCAATAACAAAAGTTCAACTCAATACTTTGTAACCTTTGTTGACAATGACAGAGGTCAAACGTTTCCTGTAAGTCTTCACCAGGTCTGCACACACTGTAGCTGGTATTTTGGCCCATTCCTCCATGCAGATCTCCTCTAGAGCAGTAAGGTTTTGGGGCTGTCACTGGGCAACACGGACTTTCAACAAATCCCTCCACAAATTTTCTACGGGGTTGAGGTCTGGAGACTGGCTAGGCCACTTCAGGACCTTGAAATGCTTTTTATGGAGCCACTCCTTTGTTGCCCGAGTGGTGTGTTTGGTATCAGTGTCATGCTGGAAGACCCAGCCACGTTCCATCTTCAATGCTCTCACTGATGGAAGGAGGTTTTGGCTTAAAATCTCACGATACAACACGGATCAGTCGTCCTGTCTCCTTTGCAGAAAAACAGCCCCAAAGCATGATGTTTCCACCCCAATGCTTCACAGTAGGTATGGTGTTCTTGGGATGCAACACAGCATTCTTCTTCCTTCAAACACGACGAGTTGAGTTTTTACCAAAAAGTTCTATTTTGGTTTCATCTGACCACATGATATTCTCTCAATCCTCTAGTGGATCATCCATATGCTCTCTGGCAAACTTCAGACGGGTCTGGACATGTACTGGCTTAAGCAGGGGGACACGCCTGGCACTGCAGGATCTGAGTCCCTCTCGGCGTAGTGTGTTACTGATGGTAGCCTTTGTTACTTTGGTCCCAGACCCCACAGTATGAGATCTTGCATGGAGCCCCAGATAGAGAGAGATTATAGATGGTATTGTATGTCTTCCATTTTCTTACAATTGCTCCTGCTTGCCTATTGTAGATTCACTCTTCCCAGTCTGGTGCAGGTCTACAATTTTCTTCCTGGTGTCCTTCGACAGCTCTTTGGTCTTGGCCATGGTGGAGTTTGGAGTCTGACTGTTTGAGGCTGTGGACAGGTGTCTATTATACAGATAACGAGGTCAAACAGGTGCCATTAATACAGGTAACGAGTGGAGGACAGAAGAGCTTCTTAAAGAAGTTGTTACAGGTCTGTGAGAGCCAGAAATCTTGCTTGTTTGTGGCTGACCAAATACTTATTTTCCACCATGATTTACAATTAATTTTTTTATTTTTTTTTTAAATCCTACAATGTAATTTCCTGGATTTTTTTCTCATTTTGTCTCTCATAGTTGAAGTGTACCTATGATGACAATTACAGACCTGTCTCATCTTTCTAAGTAGAAGAACTTGCACAATCACTGACTGACTAAATACTTTTTTGCCCCACTGTATATAGGCAGCTCACTAGGTTGAGACAGACCTTGTACAATCAGTAATTCAAGAACATTTATTTTTACTAAAGATTCTTCAGAAGTAACTAGAAGGTTTAAAGCAGAATACAATTTTTTTTAGCTAGCACTTATTTGGGGAATATGTTCAAATACTTGAATAGTACTGATCCATTACTAATAAGAATAAATCCCTTGCAGAACAACCCTGGTGCCCCTGCTGTGCTTCCTGCAGTCTTCTTCTGCCTCACCTGCTGATGGTTTTCTCTCTGTGAGTGCAGACGGGCCTGAATACATTCTCGGGTTTCCTGGAAGGCCTGTCTCTGTGAGCCTTCTGCTGGGTAGTGTGTACAAACTCCGACTATGTTGGTGCATGAGAAAATCAGCACATTGGCCACAATCTGTGAAAGACAACAAACAGAGGGTTTAGGAAACGTGTAGGAAGAACTCTTTTCAAAGAATTTCTTCTTAGTATCACAAAAAGCAATGATGCTGCCCAATAGTTTGACTCCCCACTCCAATGTCATTTCCTCTATATGACTGGAAAGCAGATGGAAGGCAGCCAATTTTAAGGACCAAGTTGTTTTAATGCTCTCAGAGGAAGTGAGGGGCGACAAGAAAACAGGCCTCTGGAGCTAATCGCACAGATGCTTCTATGCATCTAGCATGTGATGAGTCTCAACAGCATAGAAACTAAACATTTACAAATCACAAAGTCCCCTTGTATTTACACTTTCCCCTTTATATTCGTCTAGACAAAGAACTCTTAAGAGTCTAATTCTGCTGTGCAGTCTCTGTCAGAGAATTATGAGGTCCCCATTAAAGCCTTTTTCCTTTCATGGTGTTTTTCCATAACACTGTCAAAGTTGTTCATTTATAAAATGCAACAGAACTAAGACCTCTGATTTTATATAAAAGGTCTGTATTTGTGCATAATCTTTAAACACTATATATATATATATATATAAACGTCAACTGGCATCTCTGAAGTGTCCCGGTGTGTGCATGTGTGTACGAATTGTGATGGACTGTGGTTAAGTGGGTATGGAAAGTGAATGAGTGAGCTATTACATTCTGACAGACACCAGAACGACATGAGAGAATATCTTCCCAAAGCTGACCCCACTTATCCAAAGTCGTGTGAAACCCGGAGCCTATTCCGGAATTCACTAGATGTAGGCAGAAGTACTCCCTGGATGAAACATCGGTGCATTGCAAGGCCCAATAAGTGCACCACTCAACAGTAACCTGTAAGTCCATGCCAGGGTTGCTAGGTCTTTCAGCTAAAGCTTCTGAGCCACAGGAGCCGTTATGTACTTTTATAAAACTTTTAAAGGCAGAATGTTTTTGTAGCTTTTGTACAATCATCATCACCACTATCATAAAGCCAAACTGCTTACACAACATTGTTTGTCTCATCTCAAAAAAGAGTGATTATACAAATTAAGAGCATTTGTGAATTATAGTGACAAACACATGAAGGTATTTCTCATAAATATGCAGTTCTTATACAGGTATGTGCCATATAATGACCAGTCGATCAACATCTGTTCGTTTTAACGTCAGAGGTCTTAAGAATTATAATAGGAAATAAAAATGTCTTATAATACATCTAATAAACATCTGAATGACAAAACTAGTACAAGCAAACCCTTGGGACAAGAGACTTGAAGGCAGTAAACAACAATGTGAATGTTGTTTTCGCTTTTGCTAAGTGTTTCCATTCAATAAGATATAGAAAGATAAGAATTACTGTATGGTATTGTCCAGTGTTGTAGTAAGTGTTTTCAGATTGTGTTTTAATTAATATTGTTACTTACAACAAAACACTATTTGCAAAGTATCTAATCTACTATGTGACTATGGTCATGTACACTTAACGCCCAGTTTCACAGAATGTAATGCATTAAACACCAATTTCTATGTTAAAATACAATGAATAGTGATGAACGCTATTTGGGTGGGGGGGAATGAAGCTGTGCTGGAGAGCGAATTTTTAGACAATTAGACAGTAAATAAGATGCTTAGCACATGTCACTTGTAATAATTACATTGTAAAGGTGATTTGTCGCCTAGTTTTGCTCAATAAGAAGTTGCAGTGGCTTGAAAATATTCTTATTTAAAAAAGGACAGCACTGCAGAACAAGTCTGGGAACCACTGATGTAATAAATTTGATTAATTGCAATTAAATATTCAAATCATAATATTGCATAGATAAATGTATATTTAACAAATTTTATTCAATTTCACTCATTTTTCCTATGATTTTTAATAATATGTATTATGATATATAATTATATTATTATTGATATTTTAATATGCAGTGAACATGCTGTATATTTTAACACACAGTTAAATCAGGGCTCTGTTCTAACCAGCCAGGTTCTCCATTAGAGTAGGCAAACTGCGTCTTTAGAGCCAAAGTAGATGCCCAAAAATGATCCAAAACCAGCAACAATTACATCCAAAATATGGGTATTTGTATGAAGTTTGTCCCCCTTTGCTTCCCATATCCACCAACATCCCAACTCATCTTCTAGGTGCCTAACAGAGTTAAAGTCTATCAGAGTAGGCAAACCATTTATTTATGGTTTTGTTTTCATAAGGCAAAGACAAAAAAAAACAAAAAACGGATGCACAAAAGCACTCTACTGCCACTGTTTGTCTACGGAGGTTACATGTCCGCATGCTTCATATTATAAACCTTTTAGCAGCGAGTGTGGCTGAAATAACACAGGTCACTATTTGAATTGGTGTCCACATACTCTTGTTCACATAGTGCAAGTCCTTATAAAGGTGTAAACTAAAGCATGTCACGAAAGTGTATACGGTGGGGCAAAAAAGTATTTAGTTAGCCACTGATTGTGCAAGTTCTCCTACTTAGAAAGATGAGAGAGGTCTGTAATTTTTATCATAGGTACACTTCAACTATGAGAGACAAAATGAGAAAAAATAATCCAGGAAATCACACTGTATGGTTTTTAAAGAATTTCATTGTAAATCATGGTGGAAAATAAGTATTTGGTCACCCACAAACAAGCAAGATTTCTGGCTCTCACAGACCTGTAACTTCTTTAAGAAGCTCTTCTGTCCTACACTCGTTAACCTGTATTAATGGCAACTGTTTGACTCGTTTATCTGTATATAAAAGACACCTGTCCACAGCCTCAAACAGTCAGACTCCAAACTCAACCATGGCCAAGACCAAAGAGCTGTTGAAGGACACCAGGAAAAAAAATTGTAGACCTGCACCAGGCTGGGAAGAGTGAATCTACAATAGGCAAGCAGGTTGAGAGAGCAAAACTACACGGAGGGACCTGATGAATGACCTGCAGAGAGCTGAGACCAAAGTAACAAAGGCTACCATCAGTAACACACTACGCCGAGAGGGGCTCAGATCCTGCAGTGCCAGGTGTGTCCCCCTGCTTAAGCCAGTACATGTCCAGGCCCGTCTGAAGTTTTCCAGAGAGCATATGGATGATTCAGAAGAGGATTGGGAGAATATCATGTGGTCAGATGAAACCAAAATAGAACTTTTTGGTAAAAACTCAACTGTAAGAAGAAGAATGCTGAGTTGCATGCCAAGAACACCATACCTAATGTGAAGCATGGGGGTGGAAACATCATGCTTTAGGGCTATTGTTCTGCAAAGGGGACAGGACGACTGATCCGTGTTAAGGGAAGAATGAACGGGGCCATGTATCGTGAGATTTTAAGCCAAAACCTTCTTCCATCAGTGAGAGAATTGAAGATGGAACGTGGCTGAATCTTCAAGCATGACAATGATCCCTAACACACCACTCGGGCAATGAAGGAGTGGATCCGTAAAAAGCATTTCAAGGTCCTGGAGTGGCCTAGACAGCCTCCAGATCTCAACCCCATAGAAAATGTGTGGAGGGAGTTGAAAGTCCGTGTTGCCCCAAAACATCACTGCTCTAGAGAAGATCTGCATGGAGGAATGGGCCAAAATACCAGCTACAGTGTGTGCCAACCTGGTGAAGACTTACAGAAAATGTTTGACCTCTGTCATTTCCAGTAAAGGTCATGTTACAAAGTATTGAGTTGAACTTTTGTTATTGACCAAATACTTATTTCCCACCATAATTTGCAATTCAATTCTTTAAAAATCCTACAATGTGATTTCCTGGATTTTTTTCTCATTTTGTCTCTCATAGTTGAAGTGTACCTATGATGAAAATTACAGACCTCTCTCATCTTAGGAGAACTTGCACAATCAGTGGCTGACTACATACTTTTTTTCCCCACTGTATGCAAATGTTTTTCACCATCAAAATCTGATTTCTTTTTTTTTTTTTCCCTCTTCAAGATTTCTGAAAAATCAAATACGTTTTGTAGGTGACCCACCAGTTAGTCATGTGGATTAATCCCCACTGCTATATTCGAGAACACATTTGTAATGGCTGCAAAGACCATTTCATTTAGGCCAAATTAACTTCTAATTGGGCATTATTTCCTGATGCTGACTGGATTACCCAGCTCTCTAGTGTATTATATTCAATCTAGAGGTCCTGCGGGTGTGTAGTATGTGCTTTCTACAGCATGTCTACTGCAGCTGCGCTCTGGCCTGGAAACACACACATGCAGCTGATGTGGCTTCCAGCACGTCAATGCATTTATTCCCAAGAAACACCGCTGTTCTATTTATAACCTTCCCACCCTTTGCAGTCCTTATTAGGTACGACTTGGGCAGTGAACGGACGAAGACCTATAAGAATTAGCCGAATTACTCGATACTAAATACAGAGGACCTAAAATATATTATCTACCGTGATTAATGTTGTCTGCATCATTTCTTGGTTCCAACATTTCACCTTTGATTGATCATTACTACATTGATTAGACATCCTAATGAGGGGCATGGGAAGCATCATTACTGGGTTCTGCTGTACAGGATTACTGTCTATTCAGGACAGCTGATGCAGCAAATCACTGCTCACACAAATCTGGGGCTGGAAGGAACCAGCCTGGGCTCCACAACCTAAATGACTTCAAATCCTAGTCTCACTTGCTACATTTACACACAGAGATTTACACAAACCTAACAAATTGTTCCAATTCCAGATTCTGACTGATCTGTTTACATGCACAGTAAACTCAAAACGATTTTAAACATCTGCATTTACATGCACTAAATGTAATACAACCCAAAAGCAATGAGCATGCATGGAAGTATGCCAGTGTTGGAGAGGCAAAAACTTCAAGTGTATTTTATGTGGATCCAGTCTGTGAACCGTTTAGGATTTTATATATTTCTGGTCCAATATCACATAACATTAAGTGGCAAAAGAACCCTTAGGATTAGCAGTTCTTTTGAAGGTCAAATTAGAGCCAGGTGTTTAAATCAATGGGATGACAATCAGTGGGTACCCTGTTGTATTTAAAGAACAGGGATCGATCAGTGTGAGATCTTCAAAACATGTTTATGGTACAAAAAAAAGCTTCAGAAGAGAGATGTTGATGCTCATCAGGATAGAAAAAAAATGGAAAATGATCTTTAAAGAGAGTTTGGACCCCATGAATACAGAGTCAGACAGATTGTGTACAAACTGAGGAATTTCAAGATCATTGTTATTCAGTCCAACAGGAAGGCATATAACAGTCCACAAACTCACAAAAGAATGCAGAGTAACTTCTAAGCAACTAAAGGCCTCTTTCACATTGGCTAAATGTTAAATGTTCATGAGCTCACCATCAGGAAAACCCTCGACAACAATGGATGTTAGAGTTTCAAGAACAAAAGTCACTGCTCTTCAAAAAGAACATTGTTGCCCATCATATGGTATGTGGGAAATCCAGAAGGCTACTGGAAATACATTTTGTGGATGGATAAGACCACAATAAAGCTTTTTGTTTTAACTGAGAAGTGCCATAAGGACTAAAGATGCACCAATTGCAATTTTCTTGGCCAATTCCAATTTCTTAAATATATGATTGACCGATTTCTTTCTGTCTAAGAGTTATAACTACAGCATACAGAAACATTGTTCAACTTCTCTTTTAATGGAAACTTCTTCACTGCTAAAAAAAAATAGCAGGTGCCCGTCTGTGTTCTCGCCAGTTTTAGCTTTAACCTGTTAGCTTGTCCATTTCCACATTCAGCACGCCTTTTTAAATGTCTTAATAAATTCGCTGTTCCGAATGTTTTTGAACATATTCCCCTTACTTTCACCCTGAACAGCAAACAGAACTCACTGTCAAGTAGCTAAATTCCACGCTGAAGATATGGCTCGGATTGAACTAGATCCCAACTCCATCACTCCGGTCACCGGCCGAACGATCAGAGCATGTCTAATAAGAACTTATCCGTTCTGTATCTGTAATGATCTGTAACTACCTGCCCAGGGACTGAAGATTAGCTAACTCAGGCACATATACACTGATGTGGAAACGGAAATCAAGTCAAGTCAAGTCAGATCTATTTATATAGCGCTTTTTACAATGGAGCATTGTCTCAAAGCAACTTTACAAGTTTAGATTATCTCCTAATAACTACGTCCAATCCCAATGTTGATTAATGCATACTGTACCTGATAAATAAATAAATAAATAAATAAATAAATAAAATTAGGGATGCACCGATATTGAACTTCTTGGGCTGATATAATAACCTATGTCCTGACCTTAATATAATAGAAATGTTGCACCAACATCCCAGAGCTAAAACTGTTCTGTACAGAGGAACAGGCTAAAATTCCTCCAAGGCGATGCACAGATCTATACAGTTACCAGATATATTTAAGTGCAGTTATTTCTGAACAAGGGGCTCAAACCAGACTCTGAAAGCAATGGTTCATATACATTTGCCACTCACTAATATGTAATATTGGATCATTTTCCTCAATAAATAAACACCAAAGAATAATATGTTTGTCTAATTTGTTTGTTAGAGTGGGTTCTCTATCTGTGTGAAAATCTGATGACATTTTAGTCATACTTCTGCATAAAAATGCTAGATCCAAAACTACATCCGTTGTATTTTGTGACCAGTGTATTTGTGTAACAACTTAATTATAAATGTACACATAATCTGTGTCCAGTTGTGGGAATGCCTATTTTTGATTCCAATGAAGAGGAAGTGGACGGTTAAGCTTATATAAACAAGCATGAGTACACGCAAAAAAAAAATGTTTCTGCACCCTAAAGAGTGAAGTATTACACTTTCACTCAAAGTAAAAAAAAACAACAAAAAAAAACAAGGATTGAATAAAATATTTTCAGTTACTTGCAAATAGGAGGGTAGAGGGTGTCAGCTGAGGTAAGAATCTGTTAAGAAGACCACCTGTTACGTTAAAATGACAAACACTCAGCAAAAAAAACTGCTCGTCTGGCTTGTTTTTGGATTTCTTTGGATTTTTATGAGATCTAGCAATTCAGATAAGAAAACTGAAACATCCCATACATTAATTAAATTGAAGCGTGAATCCAGATAGCATGGTTCAACTGTACTTGCAGCATGGATCACCCAGATGTTAATTATAATCAGCTTAGCCGTGCAAACACGCATGATTCTGCCTTTTTATATCCCATACGAGTAAAAGCCTCGCTACATCCCCCTAAATCTATTACTGCTGTTAAATACTAATTAATTTATCTGTTTGTAGTACTTGTCCTATCCTATATGCCCTAAAAACAGTAGTAGCCCATGAGTAAGGTTTTAAAATGGAACAAAAAATAACAAAAAAAACCCCACTCTGATTAATGGATGTTTTTGAGTCCATTACTCTGCAGAATCCATCTTGATATGGTGGTAGTAATACAATGTATTAATGTAGCAGAGGTCAAGCTGTACCTCTATTATCTGTCAAATGGATCATTCCAGGCTGCACACGGGAAAACGTCACAAATGGCAAATAAATTGAATAATGTTTTTAATAATTAACAGTCCATTTATTGCCACAGAAATATTGCAGTTGTTTGGTCTATCTGGTATCAGTTTCCCAGCAATGCAGTGTTCACATAATAACCATTTAACAGGGAGGGTGATTCCAAAGTGATAAGTGTTCACCCATTTTACGATGACAGCCAGTACTATGACGCATTAGGGAACTCTGATGAGGAAAAGTGATATTAAAACAGCCTGTAAAGCAGTCTCTAACCGCCAATACATTCATGATATACTGTTCTCACTAAGAGTCCTATCATGATTTCACCATGAATCATGTTTCCTGAACCAAAAACAAATTAAAATATAGCCTCCATAAAACGTTTGTAGAAGCAGCGACCAAATGAGTGTGTAATAGTGGCATAAATGTATTCTTCTTCAGTCTCTTTAACTTCTATAGGAATTTAATTTTATAAACAATCCAATGTATCTTAAAGATAACTTTGAAGTCACTTAAAAATCATATTTTTGCATCAGTTCAGTCAAACTTTGGTGCTTGAAAAAGATCAAGTGGTTCTTTGGTGCAATTGGTAGGACTGATCTCACGCTGAATGATCAAAGACCCTCCTTCATTTAGATTTCTGAATATCAAGTAGATTGTTGTGTTTAAACCTTTGTGAGATATTAGGACCAGTACCAGTTCCAGTCCTCATATGATGATGTTCCTCCAGTTCCAGCTCTACTCAAGCTCTTCTTCCATCATCAGTTCCAGTTCTCAGACCATTAATCAGACCATAACCTCTACCCTCCTCTGGTCAGCTGAGCATGTCATGCTTCCAAAACTACCGTATTTTTCGGACCATAAGGCGCACTTAAAATCCTTTAACTTTCTCAAAAATCGACAGTGTGCCTTTAAATGCAGTGCGCCTAATGTATGAATTAATTCTGGTTGTGCTTTCTGACCTAGAACCGATTGTAGATGGTTACCGGCGCTCATAAATTGTCAAAATGTTTAGCACGGCCTTGGTAAGTTACGAAGCTTACGGCCACGTGTAGTGTCCGCAGCATCGCGGAGTAATACGGTATGTGCTTCAGCATTAGGTTACGTTGCATTCATCATTTATTTTCGAAGCGGATTTTCAAAACACAACGCTATCAGTCACGCAGCACAACATGGAATAGAGCAGCCTGTGAGAGAATTCAACATTAACGAATCAATGGGTCGGAAGTGGAGGAAGCAAGAGACGCCCTGCGCCCAGGTAAAGACCAAACTGAGCTTCTGCGGAACTTAAGAGTTTTGTTTCATTTAATGCGTCTTATAACCCGGTGCGCTTTATGTATGAAAATATACCCGTTAGCAGCCGATCGTTGATATTGTGTCTTATAACCCGGTGCACTTTATAGCCCGGAAAATACGGTACGCAGAGCTTTCTGAGACTCTGTTTACTGGAATAAATAATACTGATACTCACTCCTATTTATGTTGTTATATTTATTTTTTTTATTATATATACACACTATTGACTTGTATTTTATTTTACTGGTTACAATCCACTTGATTTCATTATAATTATATTATATTCGATTGGTTATATCATTCTTTTACGTTTTCTCTGCATTTCAACTATTACTATAAACTTATTAGTTAACTTCTTTTCTCTAGTTACATCTCCAGTAGGCTGCCCAAGGAGTTTGGGTTCCTTTTTGAGTCTCGGTCCTCCCATGTTCCAAAGGCATGCATTGGGTTAACTGGTCGCTATAAATTGCACCTAGTGTGAGTATCGTTAAAACCTTGCTCCAGTCATGAATAGTCATTGATGCTGATTTGACATTAAATAAGAAATAAGCAAATAAGCATTTGTAAAACTCACATAATAATGCAGAACACTTCCATGTTACCAGGTGTTTGTGAATAGCTACATTATTAAGATTCTAACATGTTAATCAGAAAGTTGTGAATAACTCTGCCAAACTTGGGTCCTTGAATTAGGCCCTTAACCTTGCTACTTAGCTCAGCTGTAAATCACTCTCAATAAGGGTGACTGATGAAAACTGTGAATATAAACAAATCCATTAAACAAAAAAACGCTGAAATCTAATCAGCTAAGAAGTTGTTCCACCCATTGAGATAATGAGAGAGAAACTAGACGGCTGAAGGAAATCAGGAAGTCAGAATGTAAACAAAAGGATGACGTGGAAGGAATGTTGGAGGCTGGGAAGTGTAGTCTGGTAGGACCGTGGTAGTGACATCAACTGTGTACAGTACATACCTCCTTTCTGTGAGATTATCGCGCCATTTTAAACCCGGAATGTCTGGTATTAAGCATAAAAGCAGTGATCTCTATAAGAAGCAGCAAGCCATAACAACGGACACTAAACTGAAATTAAGCGAGATCAGGTGTTGAAGGGTCACATGCTGGATGCTTAGACTAAACATGTTGGACATACGAAATTTTGGACATGAGAACCCACTCTCGGAATGGAACTGGTTCGTATCTAGGGGACTTACTGTGTTATTGTTTTTGTTGTGTTTTAACCAGTTTCAGTTTCATGGTACAATGAATTAAGTAGCAACTTCTTTTTTTCCTGTAGTTCCTGTAGCTCAGACCTATGGACCAGCTGTTGAAAACTGCAGTCCCAAAGCAGCTGGGTTATAACTCTGGGTTAGGCTTGTGATCTATAGCCCAGGTGGTGTGGTTTCGTAACCCTGCAATGAACTTGTGCACTGTCCAGGCTGTACATCAACCTACAACTAGTGAATTCCCCACCATACCCACGACCCGCAGCCCAAACCAGGATAAGCCTAAGTAAAACATGATACTCATTCATCTTAGATGCGTTTCAAAATTTGAGAATCACTAAGTAGGAGAACTTGCACAATCAGTGGCTTACTAAATACTTTTTTGCCCCACTGTATTTACACAATCTACACTGTACAAGTCCTTAAATATTCAGCAGAATGAATTATTGAATTATTCCATTTCCAGGAAGCCCTTATAGATTCTCTTCTATTATGTTATTATCTATAATGTTAATGTACTTTATCTACGCATATTAAAACTAAAGCACAGTAACTTCTGCGACTGCCTTCTGTATATAGGTTTCTGGTAATCAGAGTACATGATGAGGTTCGAAATCCTGTCGATTAGAAGAAACAACGAGAAGCCCTCTCATATTCACACCACCCCTGGACAGACGTTTGTGTGGTGCCGATTGTACTGGGACCGTAAAGGGCACATCCTAAGTCACACCTTTGAAGAGGAGTCCAAACCCTCCCTTCCCTATGAAAAGAAGAAAAAGCATTTTAAATTTTTTATCGTCCACTTCAAAAAAAAATATTCCATATATAGCTCCCGTACACATCAGCCAGATGGGCCTCTGAGCTTTAGTGCTCTTTGATCTCCGTAGTCGGTTCTTGAATCCAATTTCCTTCGTCAGCGTTCGGACGCAAAAACAAACAAACAAAAAACCCAGCATTATGATATTCAGGCAGGCACATCAACATGCCAAAGCTGATAGACACTGCGATGTAATTACATTTTAAAAGATATAAATGAGAGATATCTACTGGAGAGATTCCATCACAAATTACAAGAGGAATGTATAAAATATGAAGGAAATGCCATGGCAATTTCAGCTAATGTAATTTAATTTAACAAAAATATCACAAAATAATGCCCAACATTCCATGTGACTTCAGTCTGAGAGCTGTAACGTCATATGGAAGGACACTGAACTTTAGGGTGGGTGGGTGTGTGTGTATTATATATATATATATATATACACATACATACATACACACACACACACACACACACACACACACACACACACACACACACACACACACACAAAAAAAAAATTACGAAAAAAAAAAAAACAAAAAGAGAGAGGAGAGATGAGAGAGAGATGGACGTGAGAGATGACAGACGATGAGATGAGAGAGAGAGAGAGACAAAAACAAAAAAAAAACAAAAAAAACAAACAAAAAAAAAAAAACAAATAAAAGAGATAGAGAGAGAGAGAAAAAAAAAAAAAAATAAAAAAAAACACAAAACAAAGAGACGGAGAGAGAGAGGATAGAGAGGACGAGAGATAGGGGGGGGGGGAGGGGGGGAGAGAGGGGAGAGATGGAGTAGGTAGGGAGAGGGAGGGATGGAGGTGAGGTGAGGAGGGAGTGGGGGGGGGGGGGAGAGAGAGAAGAGGAAGGAGAGAGAGAGAGAGAGAGATAGAGAGAGAAGAGAGAGAGACGAAGAGAGAGGGAGAGAGATAGAGAGAGAGGAGAGAGAGAGGGGGAGGAGAGGAGAGAGAGAGGAGAGATGAGGAGAGAGGAGAGAGATGAGGAGAGAGACACAGAGAGAGAGGAGAGAGACAGAGAGATAGAGAGAGAGAGAGAGAGAGACAGAGAGAGATGAGAGAGAGAGAGAGAGAGAGTTAGAGAGAGAGAGAGAGAGTAGAGAGAGAGATGTACAGAGATAAGAGAAGAGAGAGAGAGAAGAGACACGAGGGGAGAGGAAGAGAGAGAGAGAGAGATCGAGAGAGAGTATATATATATATATATATACACACACACATACATACATACATACATACATACATACATATACATACATACATACATATATACACATATATACACACACACACACACACACACACAGTATTTAGTCATAAAAGTATTTAGTCAGCCACTGATTGTGTAAGTTCTCCTACATAGAAAGATGAGAGAGGTCTGTAATTTTCATCATAGCTACACTTCAACTATGAGAGACAAAATGAGAAAAAAATCCAGGAAATCACATTGTAGGATTTTCAAAGAATTTAATTGGAAATTATGGTGGAAAATAAGTATTTGGTCAATAACAAAAGTTCAACTCAATACTTTATAACATGACCTTTGCTGGCAATGACAGAGGTCAAACGTTTCCTGTAAGTCTTCACCAGGTTGGCACACACTGTAGCTGGTATTTTGGCCCATTTCCTCCATGCAGATCTTCTCTAGAGCAGTGATGTTTTGGGGCAACACAGACTTTCAACACCCTCCACAAATTGTCTATGGGGTTGAGGTCTGGAGACTGGCTAGGCCACTCCAGAACCTTGAAATGCTGTTTATGGAGCCACTCCTTCGTTGCCCGAGCGGTGTGTTTGGGGTCATTGTCAATCCGATAACTGCAGAAAGTCAGATTTTGTCAATAATCCGATCAACAAGTATGCATGCACTTGAATAATCATAAAATGGGAAACCATTACAAGACTCAAGCAGTAATCAGATTTCTACTTTGCAACCAGTCAATAATCTCACAGACATGTGTTACATAAACTCCAAAATTTAATATTAAATAATCAATTTCTTCATTTTCCAGAGTATATACTCCATTTCAGAGTGTTTAATTCTGCCTTTAATTCTGTGGCACGTGAGATTCCGAGGGTGCCAGATTCCAGAGAAAAATAAAACAGTCGCAGTCGATGGAAAAAATGAAGCAAAATAAAACGAAGTCTTTAGAATAGATGGACCTGGCAATCATGTTGTATTAGGAAATCAGATAACTGTGTAAGGTATGAGTAATCTGATTACTGGAATAAAATCCAGCTCTCTTTATCGGTTTTCTTAATCTGATTCCGAGATCGGAGTATGCTGTATTCATGACCACTTCAATAATCAGATAACTGCAGAAATTCGAATCGACTATGACCAGATTATTAAGTGCATGTAAACGCACTCAGTCATTAGAAGGACAGTCCAAAAATAAACATGCGAGACAGCAAAGAGCACATCTTGGCAAACCAGCACTCTTCTATTGATCCACTTGCTTTGTATCTGGGAAGGTCTGGGAAGGTCTGTTGATCACAGAGTTGCATTTCATGGATTCTTTCCTGGATGTTCAGCCACATCAGAAGCTCCCAGGTCTGAGCATGGTGAGATCTGGTTCGGCTGGATCACATTACGCTGAGTAGGGATGCCCTGCCTTAACAATATCATCTCTCCACCAGAGAGAGTTCAGACCCAATATGAGGATCTTCATTCAGTTCAAACACACATTGTATCTATATAATAACAAAATGCGTGACCCTGTGTGCAAACCTCCATGCACTTTCTGCTCCTGATTTATCTCCCATCTCCCTGTGTAAACAGCCGGTCTCTCCGCATGCTTTGAACTCCTCTGCTATGTAACAGGTAAACGTGCAAAGCATCTTCATCAGTGCTCAAACCGTTTCAACCTCCCACAAATCGGCGCAAGCTAAGCCCCGACCTTAACCTCATGCGTCACATCTGCCATTTTAGACAGAGATATGGAGAGAATCTCTCAGTGATGCTTCCGTCATCAGAGAGCAACCTATTGTGGCCGCTTAGCCATTTCGAAATGATGTGCATAAATCATAATAGCACAACACCAGCTGTTGCTAGGAGATGCTAACCACAATCTCACCATTAAACTTTAGTAGATGTGCAAACCCTAATGAATGTCAACACCTTCAGCTGCCTTCATAATAACTAAGCTATTAAAATCATTAACTGTTTATCTTGTTATAATAAAACAGGAGGCTGCTTTATATTACTATTATTACTACTACTACTACTACTACTACTACTACTACTGCTACTACAGTAAAACTAGTTTATATGTGAGGCCCTGCATGATTGGGACTTCTACTGTCAGGCGAAGAACTACCTGAAACCGTGTGCACTGGCTAAAATAATGCAGCAGAAATAGCAAGTGGAAATAACTGCTGATAAAATAACAGGCCAGTGATCATTCATTCAATCATTCACTTTATCTGCTTGTTCCTTGTTTATCTGCTTGTTCGTTTACATTTATTATTTAATGTTTTCAAGTGGACTCGTTCCCTCTTTTTTGTGTTCAGCCAGCAAAGTATATTTATTTATGTTTTACATCGTGCACATTTGTATTTTGGTTCATACTCCAATGCTTCACAGTAGGTATGGTGTTTTTGGGATTCAGCATTCTTCTTCCTCCAAACATGTCGAGTTGAGTTTTTACCAAAAAGTTCCATTTTAGTTTCATCTGACCACATGATATTCTCTCAATCCTCTTCTGGATCATCCATATGCTCTCTGGCAAACTTCAGACGGGCCTGGACATGTACTGGCTTAAGCAGGGGGACACGCCTGGCACTGCAGGATCTGAGTCCCTCTCGG
>JAJAGP010000937.1:0-141310 GCA_025084515.1 Ancistrus triradiatus | reverse complement strand
CGTGTTTGAACTGGAGGGAACAAGGAGGAACAGCCAGCAAGTACGAGGAGCTTGAACTCTTTTGTTCGGGTTCCATCCTTGCCAGCTGACTCGACTCCCTGTTATGAAATTTGGCTCGTGTCACCACTGGCTTCCCTCTTATATCAGGAGGTGTCTACTCCGTGGTGAGTGTCTGGGTTGCATTGCATTCTGGGAGTGGGTGTCGCAAGGGGAGTGGCTAAGGCTAGTCCCCAACATGAGGCTGCATTGAAAGTGTCTTCATTCTGCTGTTTTACATTTTTCCCTTTTTTTTACATTTGTACTTTTATTACATTTTAACATTCTTCCCTATAACCCACCCACCATCCCCAACCTCCCGCCCACCCTTACACAGATACCGTCTTTACATTATTTCCCCTACTCTGATACTTGATGGTAGCTGAAGAAGTCAATTCTGGTATGATGCTTGAAGGTAGCTGAAGAAGGCAATCCTGGTATGTTGCTTTTGCTTGCCCCCCCAGCCACCCTGGGCCCAGCTCATTCTTCGGCCTTATTTCCTCCATTCTGATACTTGACGGTAGCTGAAGAAGGCACTTCTGTCATTTTTGTGAAGCCTAATGTTATGTCAAGTTTTATGTTAATAATGACTAATTATATTCATTAAAAGAAAGTAAAAGACAAAAATAAATATGTTCTTACATAATACTCATTATTTTATTAAATAAATTGGATGAATGACTTCACTCTCAGGTTCTATGTGAGTACTTTTATTGCAGTCTTACATTAATATTGATGACTTCACAACTCTTCACATCAATCAATAATCACCGAGGAATGCATAGGCAAAAAAAAAAAACATCCATCATTAATCACATAATACACACACACAACTTCGCTTCCATTCGACAGAAACAATTCATCTGAATAACATAATAAATACATTTTCAATGATACACATAATATAGTTCATGTTACACACACAATATACATCTGCATCACCTATACAACCTATATCGCACACACACTACACATAAGTATAATACAGAGTATATCAAGTTTATTGTGGTGTAAATGTAAATTACTCTGATTTATATTATATTTATTTATATTCAGATAAGCAGCACATGAAGCACTAGATACCACACACACCAGTTAATACAGCAGAGAGACATGCACTGTGTGTGTGTGTGTGTGTGTGTGTGTGTGTGTGTACGTACATGCGTACTTGCGTGTGTGTGTGTGTGTGTGTGTGTGTGAGACAGATAGATAGTGTAAGTGTGTAAGATGCTAAGGTGAAGGTTGTAGGTTCTTCAGTGATGTCTGTGCTCCACTTGTTATTCCTAGAACCCACGATCTCTGTGGGGGTAAAACAGAAAATGCATAATCAAAAGGAAAGCACACATCTCATGTACATTTCACACCTATAACCACTAGCTACAGTAACAGTTACTAACTTACTAACTCAAGTACAGTTTTTAGTGTTTAATTTTTTTTGCATTTTCAAGCTGTTTAATTCCCTCCACTAACCTCCTCTTATCTCTACTACACTTTAATCACACGGAAGTGTTTATCAGAAGTGTTTATAGTGGAGTGAAATGAAGTGTTAACAGAACTGCATTACATCTAGTAGTCTCTACTACAGCTAATAAACTCATTATTAAGCTATTGATCTACTGTTAAAGTTTTTTTGATGTTCTCACCAGGACATGATCAGATTTGTTACACTCGGATGTGATCACTTTCATCCAGTCTGAGAGTTTGAAATTAAAATAAACACAACAAATGGGTGATATTACAAAATAAATAAATGATGTGTGCATGTGTGTAACAGCTTATTGCAAATATGATATTTGAAAATTCATTGGACACAGGTAAAAGTGTTCAGTGGATGGAACAACAGTCCACAGCAGGGCCCTGAGACAGCACCACCCGAGTTTCACGTTGAAAGTCCAGACTGTAGTTCAAACCCAGGTCCTCAGATAGTGCTGTTACCAACAGCTGCTCTTACCTGGAGCCACCAAGAGGTGCTCATGCTATATTTAATATATAATGATTTAATACATAAAGGATGTACTCACGCTCCCTCATCCCTCAGTAAAGAGAGAAATTTACTGACACGATACTCCTGGTCCATCTGTATCACACACACACACACACGCACATATGTTACAATATTATCAGTGTTACAGTACATTACAGACAGAACTCAGTCAACCTGTAATTAATACACTCAATCACTTTCCATCCCGCTTATGCAATTCAGGGTCACAGGGAGCCGGGACCTAACTGGCAGCACAGGGTTAGACAGGACACCAATCCAGTGCAGGGCACAAATTTACACACACATATTCTCGGCCACACCGGAGACATCATTTGACCTAACACAAACTGGTATTTCCCAGAGAAAATGTTCATGAACACAGAGAGAACATACAAACTTCACACAGGCTGAAGGCAGCCAAGAATCAAACTGGGCATTTCTATGGCTGTAAGGTGACATCCTATAATCACCAGGGTAATAATGAAGTGATAATAAGTCAATATTTAATGATCATACCTGCAGCGACATCTCGATAAGCATCAGCAGTTTCTTAATCCCAATCCAAACCCTTTTGCCCTTCACCTTCTGAGCAATGGTTACTCTCTCAGCATCAGTAAAACTGCCCAACAACTACATACAGACACACACACATTATACACATTATTCACACACATGTTGCACACACGTTCACATTTTAGCAGGAAGGAAGAAGCAATACTTAATAAATGTGTTAAACAGTTTTTTATTACAAGTTTGATTTTGTTTAATTTTTTGATTAATGGATTTATGAATGAATTGATTAATTAGAATTAGTAAGATTTTGTTGTTTGGGATTTATGGAATTGAATTTGTAAGCATGGGTTTATTACATTTATTGATTAGGGATAACATGATTTTGTATTTTGGGGTTAATATCATTAGTTGATTTTATATTAACTGATTTGGATTGATGTGATTTCTTAGATAAGGGTTAAAATAACTCATTATTTTAGAGTCCTTATTTTGGTAACATAACCCGGTAGCAGTCAGGCACAGGCACCACACCTTAGCCATACCTGAGTTGTGATGTGTTCTAATGTGATGTAGGGAATTGTGATGTCATAACAAGTGATGCAAGGAAACATATAATGTGCTTTTGTAGCTTGAGACCTCTAGCGCTTCCACCAGGTGTTCTCCAGTACTGATGTTAGGGATGTGGATGGTGGTGCTGAAGGCATCGAGCATCTCCATCTCCTGCAGGACATCTTTACGACTTGTGGTGCCAATGATCAGCAGCTTACGGCCCTGCTCACATATACAACTTAATCACACTCACATTATAAACACACACATTAATCATCAGGTAATATTTACACACACACAAACACAACTACATGTACACAGATTATAGATTTTATGTTATACACACATGAGGTGGAGCTTTCTTTAGCAGAACCAGCAGAGCTTGTAGAACCAGATTAGAGAATCGAGGACCAATAGGAACGTAATCTGCAAATCATGACATAAATAATTAATCAAGCAGACTGAATTAGAAACAATAAACGAAACCAAATGATTTTAACCTCACCCAGCAGCCTCTCAATATCATCCACCACCACACAGCTGAGCTGAGATTTATATGCATCATCAAAGATCTAATGACACACACACAAACACAGTATGATTTTATGTAACTTTATAATTATTAATAGAATAAGGATTAAGATGAGGGTAACAGTGGATATTGGACCTTTTTGATGGCCTGACATTTGGAGATCTCAGAAAATCCAATCATTTTATCCGGGCTGCAGATTTTAATGAAAGGAAACTGAGAATCTTCAGCAATTTTTGCAGCTAGAGCAGTTTTTCCACTGTGAGGAGGACCTGCAACACACACACACACACACACACACACACAGTGTTGATAAACCTATATTCTGAATACTTTCTGTTAACATAATAATTACTGTACCTTTACATTTAGTCATTTGGCAGCTCTAATGCAGAGAGAATTATAAAATGTGCAAACAGTTGAACTAGCCATCATGCAAGTATTCAATAATCTAATTCAATAAGCATTGATTACCAGTCAGACCAGAAACTAAAGCTACTCAGACAATACCAAGCTAGTTCTCAGTTTGATGGAAAGGTCAGACATATTAACAAATACTAAGAGCTCAAAGATACGTTGATGATAACACAAAGAGCAGACATAACAAAACTACAGAGGATAGAACACTATCTGAGGTATTGTTTGAAGAGTCAAGAAAGAGCTATTTATATAGCGCTTTTTACAATGGAGCATTGTCTCAAAGCAACTTTACAATTTTACGTTATCTCCTAATATCTACATCCAATCCCAAATTGAGCAAGCCTAGGGCGACAGTGGCAAGGAAAAACTCCCTGAGTGTTATGAGGAAGAAACCTTGGGAGGACCAAGCCTCAAAAAGGGACCCGACCTCCTTGGGTGGCGTAAATAATAAATCTAAGAATGAAACTAATTTATGTAAACTAATAAGTCATGGAGTCATAGTTCAAATAAAATGTAAAATATGCACATCAGCATTAAGCAGTTCGAGTCACAGTCTATTGTTTTGGGTCTTCACATAAGGAAGAGAGAAAATGTCTCCAACATGTTATTCTCATTGGTGTGGGAAGCTCATTCCACTCATGGGGATACAGGAAACTGAAATTTTAAGGTTGGTGGGCAGGGCTTGAGCTCAGACAGAGATGTACCATGGTTAGAGTTAGGGTTAGTGTTTTAAAAATTGTAGAAAGCCAGTGGAATCTCAGTAAATGAGTCAGATGAGAAAACTGTTCAGCTTATGTCACCATGTACAAAATGGGTCATGAAATCCTCAGCTATAAGAGAGGATGAGTTGCTGGATGATTGTGGGTGCATGGGTGTGGTTTGCTCTGTGAGTTGGTGGGGATGGTGTAGCTTATTCATATTAACATAACTAATTAACATTACACCTAGATCTAGTCCTAATCTTTAACTCAGTAACCAAAAGCAAATATTTTGATTTTTTTCGGCTTTTCAAAAAAGCAAAAAAAAAAATTTTCCCAAACAGAATGATGTGATTTGTCCTCACAACAATATATAAGCTTAAATTTATACCCTCAAGCAGTACAGCCACCAGTGGGGTTCTGTCACTGTTTTTGGTTTGCTGAACGAGAAGTTCTCCATCTTCCAGGATGTGACTGACAGGATCTCCCCACTTAATGATCCCATTCATGATGTAGCTGGCATAATCCTCCTGATTAGTGCCAAATGCCTGCAACACATCCAACCAACAACCATTAACTAACAACTGTACATATTGCTCACTGTGATATTGAAGCTATGAGCAGGTCCAACATCAGAACATCCCATCAAACAATTCATCAATCATCTGTTACTCACAGGTTTGATGTCGTTGTTCAGAGAGCCCATAAAATCAGCTCTGCACACCTGCAGCTTCTCTGCCTTCTCCAAATCCACTTCTACTGTAGCTGTGGCCTGAACACACACACGTGCAGAAATGGTGACACAGACAGTGACGTGTAGACAGTGAAGCTTTACACATTAAAAGTCTGAAAATAATTTATTTGAGTCAACTGTTTCATTGACATTGTCTGTGTGTGTGTGTGATTAACCTTGATGTGTCGGTTCATGGCGGTGGATTGTGCAGCTCTCACTAATCCCTCTAATTCTGCTCCACTGTAGTTCTTGGTTTCAACAGAGAGTTCCTTTAGGTCCACGTCTGTGGCGAGCAGTTTAAACTCTCGCATCTTACTTGTGTGAATGCTGAGAATCTGCATTCGCCCCTTCTCATCTGGCAGTCCTGCATGCACATTAACATACACACACACACACACACACACAGTGTAACATGTTTTGATAGGGTAAGAACATGTTCAAACTGCAATCTTTTTGTTTGTTGTTCAGTTCTTACCAATTTCCATTTTAACCTCAAACCGGCCAGGTCTCATCAGAGCATCATCAATCAGATCTGGCCTGTTAGTCATCCCTGTACAACACAAACGCACACACACACACAGACACACACAGTTAAATCAGGACGATCACACAGGGTATAGAAACACAGCAAGAGAATCACAATCACATTCTAACATAATCACGGTATAACAAAATCAGACTATAACACACTACAGGTAGTCCTCGACTTACGACGTTGATCCGTTCCTAGGTGGCGTCGTAAACCGATTTTCGGTGTAAGTCGGAACACACGTACATACTGTACGTAAATAACATACTGTAAGCACTTATCCTATCCTAACACCTATCCTAACACAGGGTAACCGTGTATTCTTCCGCCGCGCACACCAAACACGAAGTTTGCGTTATGACGTTTGCGTTATGACGTTTACGACGCAAAACCACTTAAGTCGGAACAAGGCTTTATACAGTAAATGGGAGATGTGTCGTAACCACGAAACGCCGTAACCCGAGGACTACCTGTATAGTATATCGGACTGGTCCTACTAAAACAATCACACTGACATGCTAAGCTTTTGATGTGAGTGTATGATGGTAGTGTGG
This sequence comes from Ancistrus triradiatus, assembly GCA_025084515.1. Classification (NCBI taxonomy): domain Eukaryota; kingdom Metazoa; phylum Chordata; class Actinopteri; order Siluriformes; family Loricariidae; genus Ancistrus; species Ancistrus triradiatus. The sequence goes on along the minus strand of JAJAGP010000937.1, from coordinate 134,765 downwards.
GTGGTGCTCATATGACTGTGTGTTACTGTGTGTAGTGTTTAGTCTATGTGGGTCTGATGTTGTGTGTAGTTTATAGGGCTGGGCATGTTGGTAGTGTTAAGTGTTGTGTGTGTGTGTGTGTGTGTGTGTGTGTGTGTGATGTGTACCTATAACCAGGATGTTATTGAGTTGTTCCACTCCGTCAATTTTGGACAGCAGTTGGTTAACAACAGTATCATGAACGCCAGTGCTGCTCGCTCCAGTTCCACGCTGCTTACAGATCGCATCCAACTCATCAAAGATTATAATGTGCAGCCCGCTGTTAGCACCCAGCTAATACACACGCATACACACATACACGCACACAAATAAACAAACATTAGTTTGGTAAGAGGTCATATAGGTGTTATCCCAAACAGTAGAACATTTTCCCTGTGTGTGTGTGTGTGTGTGTGTGTGCAATGACTCTGTTGTGTGTATCTCACCCTCTTCTGCTCCTCCTCAGCATCAGCAAACAGTTTGCGGATGTTGGCCTCAGATTCTCCCACATACTTGTTGAGGATTTCAGGTCCGTTCACCACCTTTGGTTCTCGAGCATTCAGCATCTTCCCAATCTGTCGAGCCATCAGAGTCTTACCACAACCCGGGGGTCCGAACAGGAGGATCCCCTTCACGTGTTTACACCCTGAACACACAAACATTTCATAGATTGTTCATTATTTCTATGGACGGGATTATCAACCTGGTTGTTGTCCTTTATCTTTTCCTTTCAATGGTTTCAGACAGTTCATAATCTATCTAAAATAAGAGAGCTACAGATTCGTTATGTGGTCTTCAAGTGAAAGGTGAAATCTTCTCCAGAACCAAAGGTCAAAGGCATCAGTAAGGATCATAAGCTGGACTATTCTGGTATTTGTTTGTTGAGACTAATCATTATATGAAGATCTTTTGAACTCCTTCATCCTGGATCTGTGTTTTATTTCTTGTTTCTTTGTTACTAATAATTGATCAATAAAAGCCCTTCCACCACGTCTACATCACCTCCATTGTGGGTTAATGGATTTGCTCAAGGGCCCAACAGAGGCAGCTTAGTAGAGTTGGGATTTGAACCCTGAACCAAAGTGTCCAAAGTCCGGTACCTTCAGTCACCACAGTCCCTCTTTAAGTCTCTTTGAAAGGCTTTAGATCTTCCCGATTTGCCACCGAGAGGGTTGTGTCATCTGCATTTCAAAGCTTACTGATGTCTCTTGAAACTTTGATCATCTTCATCCAGGCTTGTCTTATTAACAGTTCAGCATACAGGACCAATGACAATGGTGACAGCCATGTGGAACTCCTTTGGTGATGTGGAACTGTTCTGTTTGAGAGAACAGCTGGCTGAGAGAACGCTGAGAGAACGCTGAGAGAACTGACGCGAGGATTGCGAGGATCTGGCAACCCAGACTGATCCGCGGTTGCACACAGGATGCCGTTTCGTAGCTGCTAGCAGCTTATTACCTTTGATATATTTTAATTCCCGATCACATCTGTATCATATATAATCGTATATATAGTAGGTTTTTACAACATCTTAATCACTTTATTCTCGTACTGGCGGATTATATTTTTTTGCCGCTAATCGTTATTTAGTAACTTTACAGGTATACCGGCTTGTGTTCGCAGTAGTTAGCCATTAGCTAATAACCAGAGTTGCGTCTTCTTCGCAGTAGTGTGTGTTTTTATAACTTTTTTACAGTCTTTTCCCACTTTCTTTCTGAGACTTAGTTTTTTGTGACGTTTTGTGTTGACTTAACTTGTATTAACGCTTTAATCGAGCAGATTGCATTGGACCATCGGCTGCAGCTGAACCAGATCTTCACTCGGCACCCCACAACACCACCCGAAGCTAAGTACCTTTAATTAATTGTACTAACATGGCTTCTGCTGTGCTTGTTCCCTGTGGCGAGTGTCGCATGTTTAGCTATTCTTCCTCCGTCATTAGTGTAAATTTTACTTGTGATAGGTGTAGGCTTGTAGCCAGTCTGACGGAGAAGATTGTAGTTTTAGAGACGCGCATTCAGACATTAGAAAAGGCTAGCTCAGCTAGCTAGCTCAGCTCCTAGCTTAGCAGATCTGGATGCCACAGGTGAAGTTAGAGCCCCGGGAGAGTCCTCGCAGCAGGGCAAGTGGGTGACGGTTCGGCGATGTAGTCGTAAGGCTAGTCCACAAGAGCACCACTCTTTACCTGTTCACATGTCCAACAGGTTTGCCCTCCTCAGTGAAACACCCACTGAGCAGCCTGTTGAAAGAGCTCTGGTCATAGGTGACTCTATTTTATGACACGTGAAACTTGCTACCCCTTTAGGGACACCAGCAGCTAGAGTTCTCTGTATCCCCGGAGCCAGGGTGCCGGACATTGTAACGAGTCTTAGTGAACTCGAGAGCCGCAGATTCTCTAGGATAGTTATTCATGTAGGGGCTAATGATATACGCCTTCGTCAGTTAGAGGTTACTAAGGCTAATTTTGTAGAGGTGGTTAGATTTGCGAAGGCGATGTCCGATGCTGTAGTGTGCTCTGGCCCCATCCCAATGCGGCGAAGTGACAAAGCCTACAGCAGGTTATGGTCGCTGAACTGTTGGCTGTCCAAGTGGTGCTATGAAAACAATGTGGGCTATATAGACAACTGGACAGCCTTTGAGGGTAAGCCTGGCCTTTTAGGATGGGACGGTGTCCATCCCACTCAGGAGGGTGCTGCTCTCATCTCCTGCAACATTGCCCATAGTCTTATGGCCCGATTGGTTAGGGGCTGACTATCCAGAGCAGGGGTCAGGCAGCAGACAGACCGGCTTAACCAACTGTTTGTTGGTAGCCATGCACCGTCACCCAGAACTCACATTATTGAAACTGTGTCTGTTAGCCACATCTGCCCTAAACGTAAACGCTCTCAAAAAGTCTGTTTTAATAACCTCATTAGTATAAACACAGATAGCTGCCAAAGAAATAACAACATTAGACTAAAGCTAGGATTACTTAACATTAGATCACTTACAAACAAAGCAGTGATTGTAAATGAAATGATCACTGATAAACACTTACACGCTCTCTGTCTCACTGAAACTTGGATTAGACCTGATGAATATTTAGCCTTAAATGAAGCCTCACCTCCTGGATACAGTCATGCTAGTTGCCCTCGTCCTAATGGTCAGGGGGGAGCATAGCCACAATTTTTGACAAAGAGTTAGGTGTTACAGCTAAATCCCATTACAAGGCTAATTCTTTTGAAATACTGATTCTTAATGTGACTGATCCATCGTTATGGAAGTCAAAACCACACTCTTTTCAGCTTATCACTATTTACCGCCCTCCTGGTCCCTATTCAGAATTTCTTCAGGAAGTTGCTAACTTTCTTTCCTGCTTACTAGTGTCAGCAGATAAGGCTTTAATTGTAGGTGATTTCAATATTCACTTGACAATGAGCAGGATCCACTTAAAATTGCTTTCGAGTCCATCTTAGAATCCATGGGTATCACTCTGAATGTGAGGGGACCAACCCACCGCTGTAATCATACGTTAGATCTAATATTAACATTTGGTATCAATATAGATAACCTTGATGTTTTCCTGCAAAGTGATTCGATTTCAGATCACTATCTTTTAGTATTTGAGCTATCTCTAATAAATAAAATCCTTCTGCCTCGTTATCACACCAAGCGCACTATCACATCTGCTACTCCAGCTGCGTTTATTAAAAACCTACCAGACTTGAAATGTAATACACCTACGGAGATAAATCATCTTGAGTGTGTAAATGACCAATTAGAATGTGTGCTTCGCTCAACCCTGGACACGATTGCCCCTGCTAGGCTCAAACGCATTAGGGAAAAAAAGCTAGCACCATGGTATAATGACAACACCCGTTCCTTAAAGCAAAGAACACGGCATCTAGAGCGCAAGTGGAGACATACTAAATTGGAGGTGTTTAAGATTGCTTGGAGGGACAGCATGGCAGAGTATAAGCATGCCCTCACTAAAGCTAAAGCTGCATACTTCTCTTCAATCGTAGAGAAAAATAAGAATAATCCAAGATTTCTCTTTAATACAGTCTCCAAATGAACAAAAAACCCCACAGAAAGTGACTCTCCCGTTCTGTGTAATTTTAACAGTAATGATTTCATGACTTTCTTTAATGATAAGATAGAAAACATTAGGCATAAAACTCAATGCTCATCACATCACCAAACTATTCAGCCACCTTCCAGATGCAGAAACTAGTGAAGGACACTGTCAATTAGCGTTAAATCAAGATTAGAATCCCCTCTTCTTTGTTTTCCTTTTCTTCCTACCCTTTCCTTCCTACTTTCCCCTCGCACGCTCTGTCCCTTTACAGCAGAATATCCTGCTTCCTCCTTGCTATTTTTTACCTCATGCTCTTTTCCCTTCTTTTTGTTTGCCTTCCCTACTGATTCTTTCTTCTTCTTCTTGTCATTCCACTTTACCGTTGTCCCATTCCTTATTCCCCCTGCCTCTGCTCATCTTAGTTCTCACTTGGCTGCTCTTCCTTACCTCCCTATTTGTCTTTCCCGCACCTTTTTAGCTTTCATCTGTCTACTTTTACTCCCTGCCTCCCATGTCTTCAGCTTTCCTTTCTTCTTCTTTCCCCTTCTTTCGTCATCACTCCATTCTCCCCGACCTCTTCCCTTCCGGCTTGTCCCTCTCCTCTCATTGCTCTTTCTCTCCTCTTCCTTTTCCGCCATCCCATATTTATTCTCGTCTTATCTTGTCTTCCTGGCCAGTCACCTGTATGTTGTACTCTCTCAACTCCCTCCCTCTTCTCCTTATCCTCTTTATCTTTCTCCTCTTACTTCCTCTCCCCTCTCCTAGTAACGGCTCGTTCCCCCGCCTCTCCTCCGCCCCCGTACCCCGCTTTATTCTTTCTCTCTTCCCTCGCCGCCCCTCCACACCTCACTCCACTTCTTTTCCCCCCCTCCTCTCACCATGCTCGCCCCACTATCCTCTTTTCTCTCCACCCACTCCGATCCCCTCCGATTTTCTGGGTTATTTAGTTTCAAAGCCATATGTGAAATCAAACCCATTGCAATCATTTCCTTCTTGTGACCATGTAAAACAACTGTGAGTCTGCTACAAATCGGCTGCAATTCTGAACTTGACAGTCTTTATATATATTTGCAAACTATGGACTTCAAGACACAAATTAACGAAAATGACCCCCCCATTTCGAATCAACAGATGCGAACAATATTTTGATCTAAAAAATAAAAATAAATTTTTTTATATAATATATATATATATTTATTACATACACATACATACATATATATATATATATATATATATATACACACACATACACACACACACACACACCTATATATCTCAATCAGTGTAGTATGTAGCACTGAGTGCATTTACTTGCACTTAATAATCCGATCATAGTCAGATTTCTGCTGTTTATTATTATACAACTGGTCATGTATACTCCAATCTATAAATCAAATTAAGAAAACCCAGACAACTGGATTTTACTCCAGTAATCAGATTATTCATTGCATGTATACCATTTACCCGATTATATGTGCTTTCAGTCTGCACATGAGCATGAGCCTCTCCCCACAGTTGCCAACTAAGAAAAAAAAAAATCTGATTTTCTCCAGTTATCGGATTAAGTGCATATAAACACACTCCATATAAATTCTATTACAGTTCAGTCCAAGACTTCTTTAGACACCTTCATGTAAAGGAAATGTAGTAGTTAAGAGCTGAGGAGAAATAGCAGCCAGCATGCTAGTCGAATTCTGAGCGACATCATATTAGCTAATAACTTTCTCTTGCAAAAGCAAGAAACTGCTGATATGCTTTTGCTAAAAACAAGTCTGTGTTTATTTATCTCTGCTGGCTGCGACAGAGTGGTGCTGTTTTTAGAGCAGTAAAACTCTGCTGTTTTCTTTCACAGAATAATTCCACGTTTCAGCAGTTGTTTCATGAGGTACAATAAGGTATTAACTGTCGTTTACTTTAGTGAAGTGAAGCCATATTTCAGACCTCATGTTTATACTCACTGCATGCAGCAAGGAGGTGGTAAGATACGGCTGTAGATGTTTTTCTTATCAAATTGAAAATTAGCATTTTTTTTAGACTGTACAGTTCTCAGAAGTAAAGACACACTTCAGTCAGCGCCTTTTGGGTTGAATACGTGCTGAAGGAGCCTCTGTTCATAGTAGAGAGGTGAATTCCACTCAACTCACAGCTAACAAGCAGGCGAACCAGTTTTTAGTGATCAGTTCTCTATTGATAAGTTGACTTTGGGGCTGCAACAATTAGTCGACATAAACAACAAAGTCGATTATAAAAATTTCTCGACTTGGAATTTCAGTGTTGATGCGTTGTTAATTTGTAATTGCAATGTACTACAGGAACAGCTCGGGACAGTATCTCATCTACTGTCTGCCATTACTGCATTCTGTACTAATGAAGAACATCGAAAACATTAAGCATATTGGTGGAGATGCTGCTACCATAGATTTACAGTGGGGCAAAAAAGTATTTAGCCACTGATTGTGCAAGTTCTCCTACTTAGAAAGATGAGAGAGGTCTGTAATTGTCATCATAGCTACACTTCAACGATGAGAGACAAATGGAGAGAAAAAAATCCAGGAAATCACATTGTAGGATTTTTAAAGAATTTAATTGTAAATCATGGTGGTAAATAAGTATTTGGTCAATAAATTTGGTTCAACTCAATACTTTGTAACATAACCTTTGTTGGCAATGACAGAGGTCAAACGTTTCCCATAGGTCTTCACCAGGTTTGCACACACTGTAGCTGGTATTTTGGCCCATTCCTCCATGCAGATTTCCTCTACAGCAGTGATGCTTTGGGTTATTTAGTTTCCAAGCCATCTGTGAAATCAACCTCACTTGCCATCATTTCCTTCTCTGCTGACCATGCTAAACAACTGTGAGATTCTGCTACAAATCGGCTGCAATTCTGAACTTGACCGTCTTTATATATATTTGCAAACTATGACTTCAAGACACAAATAACGAAAATGAACCAAGTTCGAATCAACAGATGCGATCATGGATATCGATTTAAACACATTAGCTAACCTTTTCTATACATATCCCTAATAATAAAGTTTTCCCAGTGTTAAAGCATGTACATATATGAAAAAAGGTTCCAAATCCCATGACCAGAACTGGAATTTGAATTGGAACTTGTTTTCTTAAGTCGATCAAACAGAAAATTCTGTAATGTGTTGATTTTCCTGGTTTGCTATGGTTATAGGCAACATTATCCCAAATATTTCTTACTAAAAGATCTTTTCATAGTGGTTCACTAACCAGTTTGTCATATTGCACACCCCCACCACCCCATCCCCACAAGCATTTGAATGGAGCAGAGCAATAACTTCCTCTTTCAACTGAGGTCTAAGAGAAAACAAACACAGCTGTAAAGGTGGAGGAAGCAAACACTGTCAATCATAGGCAGTACATTTACATACAGTGGTGCTTGAGTTTGTGAACCCTTTAGAATTTTCTATATTTATGCATAAATATGACCTAAAACATCATCAGATTTTCACACAAGTCCTAAAATTGGATAAAGAGAACCCAGTTAAACAAACGAGACAAAAATATTATACTTGGTCATTTATTTACTGAGGAAAATGATATTACATATCAGTGAGTGGCAAAAGTATGTGAACCTCTAGGATTAGCAGTTAATTTGAAGGTGAAATTAAAGTCAGGTGTTTTAGATCTATCAAAGTCTGCTCTTCACAACACTTGTTTGTGGAAGTGTATCATGGCACAAACAAAGGAGGTTTCTGAGGAGCTCAGAAAGAGTTGCTGATGCTCATCAGGCTTGCAAAGGTTACAAAACCATCTCTAAAGAGTTTGGACTCCACCAATCCACAGTCAGACAGATTGTGTACAAATGGAGAAAATTCAAGACCATTGTTACCCTCCCCAGGAGTGGTCGACCAACAAATATCACTCCAAGAGCAAGGCGTGTAATAGTTGGTGAGGTCACAAAGAACCCCAGGGTAACTTCTAAGCAACTGAAGGCCTCTCTCACATTGGCTAAGGTTAATGTTCATGAGTCCACCATCAGAAGAACACTGAACAACAATGGTGTGCATGGCAGGGTTGCAAGGAGAAAGCCACTGCTCTCCAAAAAGAACATTGCTGCTCATCTGCAGTTTGCTAAACATCCCAGAGCTGAAGCTGTTCTGTACGGAGGAATGGGTTAAAATTCCTCCAAGCCGGTGTGCAGGACTGATCAACAATTACAGGAAACGTTTAGTTGCAGTTATTGCTGCACATGGGAGGTCACACCAGATACTGGCAGCAAAGGTTCACAAACTTTTGCCACTCACTAATATGTAATATTGGATCATTTCCCTCAATAAATAAATGACCAAGTATAATATTTTTGTCTCATTTGTTTAACTGGGTTCTCTTTATCTACTTTTAGGACTAGTGTGAAAATCTGTTGATGTTTTAGGTCATATTTGTGCAGAAATATAAAAAAATCCTAAAGGGTTCACAAACTTTCAAGCACCACTTTATACAGGATTTAACTGACACCTTCACCCTGAGCCACCTACAATTAATACAGTATTACAAAGTGCAATTCCAAGTATCTGAGGGTTAGCGACCAAATGGTAGCAGCTTGAACCCTCACCTTCTGGTCTATAATTCAGTACCCATGCCGTAACTGCTCTATTCCATTTGCATGACAAATATGCAGCACAGATGCCACCAACCTGAATACAATGAAAACTGAACAAAAACAACCATATACTGAATGGCTTTTATCAAACACTTCAGTGAAAGCACCTGAACTGAATTCATTCAGCATATCAGTTGTTAAAACATTTCCCTGCTCATGTACAGGATATATTTTGTCTTGTTAATCAGGTAAACAAAATGGGTGCATTATGAAAGGAAATATGGTCAATCGGTCCCCAAGGAGTGGCGGCAAAAACTCTAGCCTTGGAGTGAAAATAATCTAGCTTCTCATTTCTCATGTAAATGTCACAAAGCTGGTTTTCAAGGGTTCATTCCTGAGTTTCTACAGTAATTATCACAGACAAACATAGCATGCAAACATATTATGGTCTTATTACATTAAGAAGCAGGACTCCAAACACAGGCAGGGCTGTGGGCAAATATTGACAAGCTGTCAATGTCAATATGATGTAAATTCATATAAATGCGCACAACGGCCCAGCGTAGGCAGGCCTAAACATGCTCTCCGGCCAAACTATGGAACAATATGGAACATAAACACAGATTTAAAACAGAAAAGATATAGAACCACTAGATATACCATCAGTACGTTCTCCACTGTTCCTCTGCTGTCTTTATTGTGGAAAATAAGTGAGTGGGTTGTTTAAGCGTGACAGAAGTGGGGGTGGAAATATGATGATGATGATGAAATGGCATGGCACAATGCAAACATCGCCTACTGAACCGGACCCTCTACGCGTCCATATTTATCAGAGGCTTTAGACAATGCGGCCTTGCATTGGGTCCTGCTGTGAGAACTAATTCTTAATGAACAGCTATGAGTAATCTTGGACAACGACACATGTCTAGGAGATCAGAGCATTCCCGAATTCATTAATTATTTATGAAGTCAACAACAAAAACGAACAGGGACAACAGAAAAGGGAACAAAATGCCCCCGCCGGCAATTCCGTTTTATCTCAATTTGAAACTTAAAGATACCTTTAAATTTGCTAACTTGTACACATTGTGCACACATTTTGTAGGATGGCCATTTATGGTCGCATTGCCTAATGTATGTGCAGAAACTAAAGTAGACTTCCAGAATAGACAGATTTGTTTGTATGGTGGTTTTACACCATGTCCACAATTCGGTAATATTCATGGCAAAAGATTTCTTAGAATAAAGTGATCATTTTACTGTTACTCAGGGGACCTCATAATTGGGCTAGGATTCCTTTTTGGGTAAGATACTTTAAGACTTTGCTCATGTTTTCCTGTTTAGTACATTCGGGATATTTCTGGGAATTCTCAGACTGTCTCTAATTCTTGTGTATTGGTGGCATGGAGTGATTGTGTGTTTTATTGATAAAATGGTGTGATAGCACGTGCATATTGGTGGGGGTTCCCCTTTTAGGAGGTGTTGACTGGGAACGGTAAGTCTTGTGTGTCCAATATGGCAGCATGGTTCTGGTAGGCCACAGTACGAGAGAGACTACAGATGTCTCTACTACATCTAGATGACGAAAGCTTACAATCAAGTCAAGTCAGATTTATTTACCGTATTTTTCGGAGCATAAGGTGCACTTAAAATCCTTTAACTTTCTCAAAAATCGACAGTGCGCCTTAAAATGCGGTGCGTCTAATGTATGAATTAATTCTGGTTGTGCTTTTTGACCTAGAACCGATTGTAGATGGTACACGGCGCTCATAAATCTGTCAAAATGTTTTAGCACGGCCTTGGTAGGATACGGCAACCGTAGTGCGCAGCATCGCGGAGTAATACGGTATGTGCTTCAGCATTAGGGTACGTGAATTCATTCATTTATTTTCAAAGCGGATTTCAAACACAACACTATCAGTCACGCAGTACAACATGGACATAGAGCAGCTGCGAGAGAATTCAACATTAACGAATCAATGGTACGGAAGTGGAGGAAGCAAGAAGACGCCCTGCGGCAGGTAAAGACCAAACTGAGCTTCCGACGGAACTTAAGAGTTTTTCGTTTCATTTCATGCGCCCTATACACCCCACGGTGCGCGCTTTATGTAGCAAATTAGATCCGTTCGCAGCCGATCGTTGATATTAGGTGCGCTTTTATGGTCCAAAAAAAATACGGTATATAGTGCTTTTTACAATAAAACATGAACAGTTTCAGTTAGCTGATTATTTGAATTGTGTGTACAATACTAACCTCTAGAATGGGATGGACCTTCTGCATGCATTCTGCATGCCGAAGTCCAATCCAGAATTTAGTGAGTGAAGGGAGAGGTGGTGCCACCCAACCTTCACAAGTCCCTCCTGGGATTTGAACCCAGGTCCTCAGGGACTGCTGGGTCCAGCAGCTGGCTATTACCACCAAGCCACTGGATCTGCAGTAGGGACATACCTTCTGCTTAATTATGTGTCAGTTCTGATGAATCGATGACATATTCAGTTGCTAGGGCGGCGTGTGTTTACTTAGGGTTACTCCAGTTTCTTCCCACACTCCAAAGGGTTAGTTTAACTGGTGTGCCTTAGTGTACGAGTGCATGTGCTTTACGATGGATTAGTACCCTGCCTATAGTTGTTGATAATATGGAAATATAGGAAGAGACTCTTTAGTGCACCAAGTAGTAGCATTGGAGCACAACTGAAATCTAACACTTGCTCATCATCAGCATGCATCAGCACCGATCTGTCACATTAAAAAAATAAATAAATAAAAATACAAAAACATACAGGCACAGAATCTGTCAGTCACCGGTCTTGACTGGTCACACTGAAAACCAGCTGATTCCAATCACTGGCCGATCGATCGGTACATCTCTAGAGTTAACTGCTAGGAAAGTATAAATAAAATGTCATAGCTAAAACCAAAATTTTGGCCACACTGAGTCAAAAACCAAAATCAGAAGTTAGTTTAGTTTTAATTTGCACTTTTTTTTAAAGATGCATAAATGTTTTATTGCCATTACCTCACATGAAAAGTGATTACAGATCACTGAGGATCATGAAATAACTCCACACTTCGGACATTTTCACTGCTGTTCTGCCATAGCTGCCTGAACTGAATGCATTTGCACTGGGCAGTGTAGGAGAGTGAAGGAAATAAGCTATTTTAAATTACTTTCTAATTTTTATTTAGATTAGACCTCGACCTTTGATTTGAAGTTAGGCCTGCCACCTTTGTTAACAGGGTTCCGGTTTCCATCTCTGCAAAACTAGACTCAATATTGATTCTTCTCATCTGTCCCGCATTTCCTTAATGACAGTTCTTTTAGATAGCAGATAATGTCTGAAAGCAGTCGGGGCCATGTGATTTCAGAGTAAGTCTGTGCACATAGTTCAAGCCTTTGTTGTCTAAACTGTCCCAGATTGACATTAATCCATTTTCTCTTTCAATTTAAACTTTCCAGTAGCCAAAATGTTGGTGCACCTATAAATAAAAGAATCACTTTCATTCTCTGTAATGAACATGCCAAGAGAAAAATGCCAATTTACATCTCCCCAGTGCACAGTGAAAAGGTCTTGATGCATGCTCAATAATCAAAGCAAGTAAATTCCAGAAAGTTCAACTATCTGGGGACCTACAAAAAGCATCGAACCACAAGTTCTTGGAGTTTGCTGGACACTCCTGAAATAACCATTCTTTGGTTAGACGGAAAAAACAACAACAACCCTTGATAAGTTTGGTGATGGGGAGGGGTGTTATTGTATTTAACTGAAAACGCCTTAGAAACTTGTTAGGACACACAGTGACATGGACTGTACTTTCAAAGGAGAGTTTTCTCCACCATGGAGCTACAACTGAGTAGCTCAAACGCGTCCAAATCCACAAAAATGGTTCACTGACCACAGATTTAAGCATTTGACACAGCCCTCTCTGTCCGCTGACCTATGTCCAATTAAAAACCTGTTTTCTGGACCATGGAGGATCTGAAGAGATTCTGTTTTGAGTATTCTTCGACGTGACACATTAATCGGTGTCTTTTTGCCTTTACGTAATTTTAGCATACTTCGAGTCTCATCTGTTCAATCTCTCAGCAGTTGCTTGTTTTACAGCATCACTCATAAGCATGTGTATTTAAGAATTGGGAGGTGCGCACAGGTGCTCCCATGTGAGCTTCTAGGATTCTCAGTAGACCCCTTCTCGGCATCTTCCCACAAATAATTGATGTGCATCATTGCTAAGGTACAAATCAACCATAACAGAGTGACTGAGCACTTGCTGGAGAGTGAGGAGGTGAAACAGCACAGGCCTTCTCACTGGAAAGCTCAAAGTGCTTCTGGAAGGTATTACGAAATAAAATGGCCTTGGTTGCTAAGATACGGGAGGCAGTATCTCAGGCCTGGTTTAGATGGGACAATGGGGAAATGCTTCTTGAGAAGCAGCTCACACCAAATGCGGTTTCATAAAGAACAGATGGACTTGATATCAAACGCTTCACCACTCATTGTTAGGTTCGCCATGATATCTCAGCCTGGAGCTGTGAACCGGTGTTAAGCTCCAGTTCTGGGTTGCACAAATATTTAGAATGACCTGGAATGCTAAAAACCCACATAGACATACCTCATCACCAAACTCCCCAAACCTGTCTCAATTTTGTTTCAGGGTTGAAACAGAGTGTGAGAAGTGCTCAAAGGTCCACAATACAGAAGTCAACAAGGATGACGGTTATTATTTAGTGAAACAGTCTCTGAGCAGAATCCATTGAGGAAGATCAGTGTTTCCATGGGCAGAGTGAATCTCAAAGGCAAATTAAGAGCAGGTCTTTAGAGAAAGGACATCTGCTTTTAATTCCACCGAGCTAACTCATGTCGTTATGACAAGGGACAATTCAATTACTGCAGTCACTCAGCTTGTAACAGCTAGAGACATGCAAACAGAGCTATTTCACCCAGTGAGATCTCCTCTGGAGAAGGGAACCATGCCAGATCCACTAAGTGGCTCCCTCAGCACTCTTTCACTTCTAAAAACTAGACAGAGACTCAAGATTGAAAAATTCAGAACTATGTCCATTTATGTAGCGATGCTACCAGAGATGCTTCTGGCTTACTTGCATTTCATGTCGTCATTTAGCAGATGACCTTAACAAGTCCAACTTACAAGGGAGTCAGTCTTGCAATCCAAGCTATTGTGGGGTTAGGCCTTGATCAAGGCTTGGCAGAGGTGGGATTTCAACACACAGTACAGTACCTTAAGCGCTTTGCTACCACATACCACCACCTTCTCTTATACAGTGACTTTTACGAAGGGAATTCGATAAACAAAAACACATTTAGCAAAAACCATACTCTGATTTTTGAATTTCTAAGGGGAAGCGATACGAAGTACTCTCCCACACTCGCACGAGGACGTCAGCACTGAGTGACGTAGGGAGTCACATGGCGGGAGCGATGAGCTCTGGGTAATGTAGTGAGGAAAAGCCGTGGTCGTGCAATACTCCTTTTTTGGTTTTACACATTCAGTACATCTCCTCTCCTTTTCTGCTTATCCATTTCAGGGTTGTGGTGGAAGTAAGGCAAGTGAAGAAACAACTATCAACTCCTCCTGGGGGATCCCCAAACACTTCCAGGCCAGATACCCAAACCACCTCGACTGGCTCCTCTAAAATGTGACAGAGCAGAAGTTCTACTCCACGCTCTTCCCGGATTACCGAGCACCTCACCCGGTCTCAGAAAGCATGGCCAAAATACATATACATGTGTTTTTCAATAAATTACAATAGATATTCAATATTTTGTTATAAAATAAGCTTTAGGCTAATGACTTTGCCCAACTGTAGGTTAATGTAAGTGTTTCAAACATGTTGAAGGTACATATGCACTAGAATACTCTCCAGTGCTTGGCCTGACATGGGGAGTCACGTGGCGGGAGTGATGAGTACTGGGAAACAACCGTGGTCGTGGTCATATTTAATATGTTATATATACTCTGTGCTATAATATATACCGTATATATTAAACTCTTTGATTTAGAATAGTTTCAACGATGGGTTTGTCAGAACCTATCCCCATTGTAAATTTGGGACTACCTGTATTCAGTTTAAACTTCAGTCACACCAGAGTGACTGAAGTAAAATAAAATGTTTTGGTTAATGTAGGTGTCAAAAACTAAGCTTTTATATAAGAACTAAATAAAAGGAGCCACCAAGTCCAAATGTAACGGCTGAAACCGTTTAACTTTCCACACTGATCAGCAGGTGCAGATAATTCCTCACAGCTTTAGAGTTCAAATCCTGAGCTCTGGTTGCTGTGTGTGGAGTTTCGATTGTTCTTTCCATACCCATGTAGGCTTTGTATGGCTACTCAAATCTTCTTGATAGGCTTGGGACACGGTGTTATTGCGAGCAAGTGACCCAAATCAGAGTTCCTGGTCAAATCTGAGTTTTTGATAGATTATTCATATTTTCTTTTTAATGTGGCCTGTATCCAACAACACTCCAAACATGGCATGCTCTTGAGCTGACCTGAAACTCAGAATGCCAACCCAACATTTACATTTGCCATGGTGTCATAGCAACTAATCTGGAGACACCTGCCTAGATGCTAGAATGGAGTCAGGAGTGACACAGATGACTTTAGAATTTCAAAGGTAACGTTTAACCATCTCTACAAGCAACTTTGCTCAAGAGTCATGAAACAACACTAATTTGATTAGGTCCAAATTGCTAAGAAAAAGAGCATGAAGGGGTTGTATTGAACTGTCAAGTAACAGGACTGGGTTACTGCAAGCTGGCAATTCTGTTTGGCTTGCCAAGTCCTCAGTTTGGTTAATTATCCATGAGATTTCTATGCAAACTGATGTGTTCTCAGGCCTGACGACATCATGCTACCCCAAGGAAACGAAGTCTGGGATGTTCTACAAAGCCTGTATTCCAGTCTGACTGAAGACACATTGACACATATCAGATACATACAATATGTATGTAATAGACAATATTATATATACACACACACTAATAACAATATATTTTATTTCAGTCATTTACCATAAAAGAAAGACATCTGTGGCACAACTGGGGAGGGGTACGAATGTGGCCACTGTGACACTGGCCAGAGTAAAGCAATCGAAGATGTTCAAAAGAGCAAGTATATAAATATATAGTACTATGCAAACGATTTGGGCGACCATTAGATTGGTTGTTTTAGCAATGGTATAATGACCATATGCAACATATGGTCAACTATGGGACCCAAGCATTTCAAACTTGGATTTGTCAGTCCATACTCTTACTCAGTTCATACTCATACTCTTCTCCACTGATCTTCAATCCAATCTTTGTGAGTTTTAGCATATCTTAGCTTTTCACCCTGTTTGACTTCCCAAAAAAAGTGGTTTCTTGCCTGCTACCCTTCCAAAAACAGCATTCCTGATCACACTTCTTCAGAAAGTAGAAGAGTCAACTTGGCATCCCAACGAAGCTGCCAGATGCTGCTCTTGCTCAAGTGAAAGGGGACATCACAATAAATACTTGCCCCTTCAGCCTACAGAAGCTGTTTCTTCAATTTATTAATACTATATACTGTAGATGTGTTCTGTGTTTTCTTACATTCTATTAAAGGAGACTGAGAAATAATTACATATGGTCATTATATCTAATCCAATGGTGGTCTTATGTCACAGTACTCTATATGTATATATACATAGACTTTTTGGCTTCACCTAGTAGGTACCTAGTAGGTATCGATATGGCGATATATCATATCACTTTCTTTTATGATACGTTATCGATACACTGGTGCCCATTATCAATATTTTTATTTAAACATACAGGCACTCTAAACTGACACAATAAATTGATGCATCTTAATGGCGCTAATTGTGGCACTAATGAATAGGAAGTTCAAATGGGAAAAATGCAATGCTCCTCTGTGCAACCACTGCACAGCTGATTATACTGAGTATGCTGATCAGTTGTAGTTGAATTCTGATGAATTGAAACATGTCCAGTTTACATAAAACAAGTTGGTAAACACTGAAATGTTCTCAGACTCTCAGATAAGGGCATTTACAGCATTTAGCAGACGCCCTTATCCAGAGTGACTTACAATTGATACAGTCTTACAAGCAATTGTGGGTTAAGGGTCTTGCTCAAGGACCCAACAGTGGCAGCTTGGCATTTGGCAGGTGGGATTTGAACCCTGGACCTTCTAGTCCACAGTCCAGTACTTTAACCACTACGCTACCACAGTCCACGCACAAAACAAGTCAGTTAGGCTTGTTAAGCAGTGAAATGTGTATTATTAATCATGTTTAAATGAATTACGTTTAATTTTAGAATTAATGTTCTTTTTTAATTAATTGATCTTGGGGTTTTTTCCTGTAAGCTTAAAGTACAGTGATTGAAAAGATTTGACTCAGGCACAGTTTTAGACATTTTAACCTCAGAAATGTTCTGCTTTCTGGTTGTTAGCTATTTTACATTGGAATGATGACACACACAGAAACAGACAAGTTGCAGTCAGTGTGTGTGTGTATTAATGTTGTATGTTGTTTCATATTGGTTGTCAAATTCTGTGAAACTGAATTTAATTAATATGTGATTCATGCTATTTGCCCATTTAGGAGTATTTTATCAAATATCACACAGATATCGTGATGCATGGTAGAGAATGGTCTTGCAATATATCAAGTATAACAGAATTGTAGTATCGTGAAATCATCGTTATCGTCAGCAGCGTATCATGATAATATCGTATCATGAGTTGCCCAGCGATTCCCACCCCGGTAGGTACCTTCTGCTGCCTAAATGCATGTGGCCCCAATGGACTAATAATAAAAATGGGCAGCAGTCTGTGACAAGACAATTTTCCTCAGCAACATTTCAGGCTGTATGTTTTATTATTCATTATTATTTCACCATTATCGCAGCAAGTCATGTGACGCTTGCAGAGGCAGGTACCCATTACTGGAAGATGGCTAGGCTCATTAATGCTACCTCAGATACACTACAGCATTGGACACACCATACTGAAACTAATCAAGCTATAGCTAACCACTCTCTCCAGTACTTCTATGGGTAACATGGATTGTCCTTTCTCCTGTTAATTTATATTTCAGACAGAGAGAAGAAATTTTCCCACCCAAAGTTAGTCATCTCCATTTAATTAAGAGAGTTTTCCTAATACAAGCATCAACCTGGGATCACATAAACACAGCCCTCTACTGGTGAATCCTTCTGGGAGTCAAGTCAACACAGCAATCTGATATGCAAAAGACAACAGCACTGTGCCGAAAAAGAAACAAACAGTGGCTCGTTCTCAGGCATGCCACTTCTATGGTCCGTGCTATCCTGGCAAACACTCTGGTATTAGATTTAGTGACAGCTTATTTCAAGAAAATAAATGAGGCTGATCTTATAAGCAAACGCATCTTGTGAATCTATCCAAACTCCAAAAGTCTGAACCAGTGGTGTTACTCTCAAACCAAAACAAATGTAATTAAATTTGACCAGAATCCAATGGTTTCACCTAGTGGTTTCAAAAACACTCTAGCTCCAAGATACACGGTGAAAACTGGAGCTAGAGAGGGTTTCGAACTTCCAAACCTTCAACATTTTTGCAATGACTCCAGACGCTTCCCTCCAGTGCATTCAGTGTAAAAAGGAAAAACACAATAACACCTGCATGTCCAAAAGAGAATGGTTCATTTAAATACAGCTGCAGCATAACATTAAATTAACATATCATTAGAATGAATGTCATGCAAGTGGTGTGAATGGATTTTAATGGATACACAAGCAGGGAGTGCAAATTTTACCAAATACTTTTAGCCAAACATAATTAGTTGATGTTTAGCCAAAAACAGCAATATGAAAATATAAAACTCTTGGTAAAATCAATAAACATGGCCTTAAAAAGAACCATTTAAAATGGGCGATTCACAAGAACAAGTACACCCTCAACAGGGGACCAGTGCATCACCACTTCGGCTTTAACTTGCCTGCCCCAGGTTCAAACCTAGCTCCTCAATAACTGTTGTTCCCAGCAGCTGGTTCTTATCACCAAGACACAGGAGTTGCATACTACAATCAGTGCTAGTTATTATTAAAGCACTTTTTTAAAAGGTCACAAAATAGGCTAATGCAAATGGTAGTTACCTCAGACAAATCTTGACCTAAACTTTACAGTTTAACTGGCAGAAGTTTTATTCAAACGTTACACAGAATATTTTACACATACCGTATTTTCCGGACTATAAAGCGCACCGGTTTATAAGACGCATGAAATGAAACAAAACTCTTAAGTTCCCTCGGAAGCTCAGTTTGGTCTTTACCTGGCGCAGGGCGTCTTCTTGCTTCCTCCACTTCCGTATCATTGATTTGTTAATGTTGAATTCTCTCGCAGCTGCTCTATGTCCATGTTGTACTGCGTGACTGATAGCGTTGTGTTTGAAATCCGCTTCGAAAATAAATGAATGAATGAATGAACGTACCCTAATGCTGAAGCACATACCGTATTACCCCGCTATGTTGCACACTACGTTTGCCTTAAGCTTCGTAACCTACCAAGGCCATGCTAAAACATTTTGACAGATTTATGAGTGCCGTGTACCATCTACAATCGGTTCTAGGTCAGAAGGCTCAACCAGAATTAATTCATACATTAGACGCACCGCATTTAAAGGCGCACTGTCAATTTTTGAGAAAATTAAAGGATTTTAAGTGCGCCTTATGGTCCGAAAAATACGGTAACTGCATCAAGCAACTCGGTTTATACGGACTACTTATTAATCTTGTTGTCTAGGTTCATTATGAGCCAATTTCCGATGCAAATTGCATTCTTGTTGATCTCAGAGAGCTTTTCTTTGCCACTAGCCTGCTCTTTTAGAATCCAAGCTCTCTTTTGTGAAGCTGCTTTGAGAGAACACCTACCATAAAACGCTCCATACAAATCAAGTGAGTTTGACCTGTATCTCAAAGCTAGTCATCAGACAGAACATTAGCTGATATAAACCTGGTTGTCTTGAAGACAAGACGTTACGAATTTCTGTTTAACAGCTGTCGGCTATGAAGACCCACAATTCAGATACTAATGTTGGAGTTAAACATGCTCATGCTAGCAAAGCAGCTAGCAAGAATTAAATTACCTTCTGTACTGCAGCTTACAATAGTGTATAGTTACAAACTACTGGACATCCTGACTGAATTTGTAAAATGAATGTCTGAATTGCCAAGGTCTGTGAAATAAAAGCAAACAGCAGCTGCTCTCATTCTTTTGAAAAACGGCACTGTTCGTGAATTTGGAGAAGCAAGGGCTGGATATAAATGGAGGTGGATCTCTTTGGCATTTAATTAACAGCAGTAAGAAAGAGCAGCTAATGTAGCTCAAAGGTCTTACTTTCCTCACACACCCTATAAGGTTTGGCTTTCTGTATTCAAAAACAAAAAAATGGTTTCTGACAGTTATAGGCTAATTCAGACCAAGCAAATTAGAAGAAGGTTACCTTTAATATACCACACCCAAGTCACATTCACAGAAATTCACTAGAACTTACTCCTTTTCAACGTGACATTACAGTTGGGGTATGGGTTTTTTTTTATCTGGGCAAACACTAAAAACAATCAGTTACTTCCAAAGAATGCCCTTAAGCTTTGATCATTGTTATCACAACTGTTAAGTCATAGGATCATGTCAGACTGTTACATCACATGGGGCATAGAGATGAGTGAAGTGAAAAAAAGTCTCAGCAACAGATGGAAACAAGACCGGTTAGACCAAAACACAAGCCAAATATCTTCAGCTCAGTAAGCTAGGCATTACCAAAGTTGTAGTGTTACATCATCCACTACAAGTGCACAAACAGGGTTGGGTGACGTCATAAATATAAGATCTAGATATTTTTGTACTAAACAATATAAAAGACAATATTAATCTTGGGGGCTCCGCTGGCACACCAGCAAACCCCCGACCGCCTTCATGCATCTCATAACTAACTGGTCATATCTGAGAGAGGGGAGGCAGGACTGGCAGAGGTAACCCCCAACAAGGCAACAGTGACTCCATTCAGGGTACATGCTCATCAGTCTCCTAAATTCTGGGAGAAGCTCTGATCTACTCCCCACCCGACACTGACCAGGAGAAGCATCACTGAAACTTTCAGTTTCCTTAGACTTCTCCTGGTAACGAACACAACAACAGATTCCTGCTTCTCTTGGGGGATCCCCAGATGTTCTCAAGCCAGCTGAGAGACATAATCCCTCCAGTAGATCCTGGGTCTGCATTGGGGCCTCTGTCCAGCAGGACATGCCTGGAACGGCTCTAGCAGGAACTGACCAGAGGACATTCATTTTAGATTATAATAATAGACTTGCTATCACTGACAGTACAGTGGGAACTACTATGGAAAAATAGATTGAATAATTATGTTTGTTTTTTGCTCCTTACATATTCAAAGAGGACAGAAGGAAACCTTGGAGGTAGCAACATGGACAGACTTTAAATGTCCAATCAGCGGCGTTAATAAAAGCTTTGTCAAATCCTGTCAATAAGCATCACTGGGAAAAGTGCATCATGTTGACATAACAAAAACGCAGGTTTTATCGCACAAACCTATCCACACCATCACAGCCAAGTATTCGGTAACAGCAGATGATTAAGGCGCGATGCTGATCAGCATCCTCTCATGTGCCAGACTTCTGCTGCGTGCCAATTAAAACGCTTAATGCGCATCTCAACAACCAACGCACAAATGCCGCACTCACCTGTTTCCACAAAAACGTGTCGTACTCGTTGAGTTTCCAGGAGCCCAGCACGTGGATGGCAGAAAGTATGAGCCCGGTGATGACGGCGGCGCGCATCCGCACGGGCAGCAGTGTGTACACGACGTGGATGAAGAAGACGGTCCACCAGATGCCCTCCGAGGCGCTGCGCGGCTGCACCAGCACCACTCCGACCGTCTGCACCAAGAGCACGGCCGCGATCACCACGTAGCACACCACCCACATGTGGTCCTGGTGGAAGCCGGTGCGGTTGCAGGCCACCATGAGCGCCAACACGAGCGCGATAGTGATCGAGAAGACAAGCACGTAGGCGAGGTGACAAGGACCCGCGGCGCAGTGGAAGCCCAGCATGACTGCGCACACGAGCACCAGCACGGCCATCAGCATGGTCAGGGAGCTCTGGTTCAGGCGGAAAAAGTAACGCTGGTAGAGCCTCTCCAACTTCTCCGACTGGAACTTCTTGGACTTGAACACATGCATGGCGCCGCGGCAGCATGCGCCCAAGGAGAACGTGACCTCCTCGTCCTCCTCTCCCTCCGTCCTGCACTTGGATCTGGCGCGTTCTTCCAAGCCCAGCTCCACCGATTTGGGTCTCACTTCTCCATCGTTGTGGCGAGGGGATGACCGTTCATGCTTGCCGCTCTCCTGCCACGCAGATTTGGACCTGAAACTGACTCGGGCCACTGTCGAGTTCGCGCGACCCGTCTGACGCTCGGCGATCTTCTCCTCCTCCTCCTCGTCGTAGTCGTCTTCCTCCTCCCTCCTCCAGCGGCTGCCAGTGCGTTTAAGCTTTCTGCTCGAAGATCTGCCCGAGTATGGATATCCGTTAGACAAGGACTCGGCCTCGGCCCAGGCCGATCTGTGCTCGGGGCCTCCCCTCAGGCCCGGGGCCCCTAATCCAGGCGGGCTCACGCTGTTCGACCTGGACATGATCACTGTTTAGGAATCAAGTTCACTTCTGTCCAGTAGTCTAAAACGACTACAATCCGCGCGTAATGCTCACCATCGAGGCCCCCATTTTGGGAATGGAACGGCTCAGGGCTTTGCGTGGGATCTGGAGAGCAATCACTAGCACATGCATTCAATTTATGGTAGAAAGAAACAAGCCAAGAACTCAAATTATTTCTACAAAGGCGCTTGGCAATGATTTGGCTGATCCTCCCATTGATTATGAACGTTACAACAGATCTATGTGAATTGAATTCGCTCAAGACGAAGTCAAAACAAGCGCGCACATAAAATTGATTGGAAGGACTCCGGAGACAGTAAATTAATTAAAATTGCAATGTGTTCAGCTGGGGAAACGTCCACGGGAAACATAAGCCTCGTGGGAAGCAAAGCCCACTGCAGTGAGAATAGGCTCCACGCGCGATCCTGATATTTCTGCTCGTCTTTTAAACAAGATCAGTTCTGCAGTCGACGTCGTGTTTACGCCAAAGCAAAGAGAGGTGACCGTACCTCCATTAGGTTTCCCAGACGCCATCGTTTGACATGTGGAACAAACAGAACAGCCTGTCCGATAAGAGAGAGCAGCTGGGATAGGAGAGGACAGAAAAAGACTCCATCATACAGTCCGCACTGATCCATTGGTCCAGTTCACCTGCGCGGGCGGCGGCTGCCCACTAGATGCTTACATTGGGATTATGGTGGTAATGGTATGAGGTTTCCTCTCAGATCCGAAACGATCACGAAGCTCTCACGATCACGGCTCGAGCCAAAAGTTTGCTGCCACGACTCACCCACAATGCGAGCTCCATGATAAGAGTCCTACATTCTAAAACGCCGTCGTGACCTCACATCTGTCCAGTGCCCATCCAGATCTCCCGTGCTGGATGCATCTCATACATCCGCGCGCTGGTAGCGCAACGCAAAACGCACAGCTTTCAGCCACCGACCGACCCAGCACTGAGCAAGCTGCCGCCGTTCGTCTTCGTTAAATGAACCGTGCAGCTCTTTCTGCAGATACCACCGACCGCACACAGACGCACACACTATTGATTATGCATCACCCTGTTCGGTGCTTTGTATTGCCATTCAACCAAGTCTGATGTTCAAGCCCCGCCTCTCAGCAAATCAGATTGCATACATGATTGAGTAACTTTCCCTCCGGCTTGTCTATTGGTCAATACGCATGTCACAAACAGCAGTAATTTGGGCGAGTGGGCGGCTCCAAATAGTCAGCCGCGTTCATCGAACCGAGTACTACCTTACTACATAGTAATGGGAAGACAGCAGGCCTATTCGTCAAGGCGGCATACTATTTAGTATAGTAGTACGCGTTTATGTACATGGGTTCTTCTGAAAAGGAGGCAAACGCCGTTTCTCAAAAGCAGAAATTCAGAAGCACTACGTTAGCGTGAATTCAGATGTTATGGGACATTTCATTTTGTATTTGGTGCATATCCTACAAGTAATGTAGGCACACTACAGTATACTCTCCCTACTGAACAACCAGCAAAGACCAGCACATGTTGTGTTTTGGACACTGGTATGCTGGTCAACCAGCTTTACCAACACCACCATGCGAGTTCACCAACTACACCAGCACTAACCAGCACAAACCAACTTGGACCAACATCTATCATGGAACCCACGTGGCCTTGCTGGTGGACTAGCATACCACTGTCCACAACACAACATATGCTGGTCTTTGCTGTTTTTAGTTCTGCTATCAATTTTAAAATTCGAAACGAATTTAAGTGTATGTTGTAATATTAATTATGTGGCACACTGGTCTCAGTTGCAATGACAACAACATGTTCAAGCATAAACTGATATTTAGTTTTATCTCTGAACTATCTGTCCCAGCAATCCAGGAAAAAATGTACTGTGAAATTTGACAGTAGAACCATGAAGTGGCCAAATTACCACCAAAATTCATAGGACAACTGTGAAATAATTCATGGTCGGTTCATAGTCCACCAAGTTTACAGTTGTACTATGAAATTTGACAGTAGAACCATGAAGTGGCCAAATTACCATCAAAAATTCATAGTAGAACTGTGAACTTCATGGTCAAACTGTGAAAGTTCACATTAAAAGTGTCAAGCAATTCACAGTTTTACTATGAAAATTCACAGTACATTTTTTTCCTGGGAAGGATCGAAAGAGCTGACATTTTTACATTGGGGACATTTTTCTAGTCCCCACAAGGATAATTGCTTGTTAACAAAAATTGCGCTCTTTCATTTGAACGTCTGAAAGAGCCAACAGATATGCTTTAGGTTACTTAGGATTAAGTGTAGGGGTAGAATTAAATAGCTACAGTAATATTATTGTGTGTCTGTGTGTTGCATACTTCAGATATTCAGATGTTGACATTTGTGAGTTCACAAGTAATGTTTTCTTTCACTCTTGCATGCAAATCATGTTTGTGTAGGCAACTGTACCAGCCTAGTTCCCCTTAAACGTCCATTTCTTAAGGACATTACACCAGCCAGTGGAAATTGCAAGCAGGAAGCATTTCACTATCATTTCACAGCATTCTCCTGCTTTGTGATTCTTTTTCATTCTCAGACCCCCAGTTTCCTGCTTAACAGGAGCCCATGCCTGTTGAGTATATACTGTATGAGACACTGTCTCTGTGTGTAAGATTCAAGATAAGATCAGTTGTAAGTCGCTCTGAATAAGGGCCTCCGGTACATGCTGTAAATGTCAATATTATTACTTTTCCATTGATTTGTGTAATGTCTAATAAAGTAGACAATTAGTTTGATGTCTACACCTAACCGTAACTAAAAGCTAATCTTTTGGCATCTTTAAATTTCAAATAAAAGTTGCAGTTTTTGAAAAGACCAGCCAATGGTCAAGGTGTGTACAAGGTCAAAAGTGTCAGATTTTCCTATCCGGCTTGGGACGTCACAATGTCTACCAATGTATAGTATAAACATATCCTCATACAGGCATAACCTTATAATAATTTGTCACCCTTTTAGATATGTCTTCTAATAATTCACAAAACATGTATTTCATTCCTACAATTATGTACTGTGTGTATATAGAGATATATACAGTGGGGCAAAAAAGTGTTTAGTCAGCCTCTGATTGTGCAAGTTCTCCTGCTTAGAAGGATGAGAGAGGTCTGCAATTTTCATCATAGGTACACTTCAACTATGAGAGACAAAATGAAGAAAAAAACAGGAAATCACACTGTAGGATTTTTAAAGAATTTAACTGTAAATTATGGTGGA
The DNA here is from genome assembly GCA_025084515.1 of Ancistrus triradiatus. Lineage (NCBI taxonomy): Eukaryota > Metazoa > Chordata > Actinopteri > Siluriformes > Loricariidae > Ancistrus > Ancistrus triradiatus. Next base: position 109,154 of record JAJAGP010000937.1, on the reverse strand, counting down.
AAATAAGTATTTGATCAATAAATTTGGTTCAACTCAATACTTTGTAACATAACCTTTGTTGGCAATGACAGAGGTCAAACGTTTCCTGTAAGTCTTCACCAGGTTTGCACACACTGTAGCTGGTATTTTGGCCCATTCCTCCATGCAGATCTCCTCTAGAGTAGTGATGTTTTGGGGCAACACGGACTTTCAACTCCCTCCACAAATTTTCTATGGGGCTGAGGTCTGGAGACTGGCTAGACCACTCCAGGACCTTGAAATGCTTTTTACGGAGCCACTCCTTTGTTGCCCGACCGGTGTGTTTGGGATCATTGTCATGCTGGAAGACCCAGCCACGTTCCATCTTCAATGCTCTCATTGATGGAAGGAGATTTTGGCTTAAAATCTCACGATACATGGCCCCGTTCATTCTTCCCTTACCACGGATCCTCCTGTCGGTCGTAACACGGTCGTCCTGTCCCCTCTGCAGAAAACTAACCACAAAGCATGATGTTTCCACCCCCATGCTTCACAGTAGGTATGGTGTTCTTGGGATGCAACTCGGCATTCTTCTTCCTCCAAACATGACGAATTGAGCGTTTACCAAAAAGTTCTATTTTGGTTTCATCTGACCACTTGATATTCTCCCAATCCTCTTCTGGATCATCCATATGCTCTCTGGAAAACTTCAGACAGGCCTGGACATGTACTGGCTTAAGCAGGGGGGCACGCCTGGCACTGCAGGATCCGAGTCCCTCTCGGCGTAGTGTGTTACTGATGGTAGCCTTGTTACTTTGGTCCCAGCTCTCTGCAGGTCATTCATCAGGTCCCTCCGTGTAGTTCTGGGATTTTTGCTTATGATCATGTTGACCCCACGGGATGAGATCTTGCGTGGAGCCCCAGATCGAGGGAAATTATTAATGGTTTTGTATGTCTTCCATTTACTGACAATTGCTTCCACAGTAGATTTATTCACACCAACCTGCTTGCCTATTGTAGAATCACTCTTCCCAGCCAGGTGGAGGTCTACCATTTTTGTCCTGGTGTCCTTCGACAGCTCTTTGGTCTTGGCCATGGTTGAGTTTGGAGTCTGACTGTTTGAGGTTGTGGACAGGTGTCTTTTATACAGATAACGAGGTCAAACAGGTGCCATTAATATAGCTAATGAGTGGAGGACAGAAGAGCTTCTTACAGAAGAAGTTACAGATCTGTGAAAGCCAGAAAACTTGCTTTTTTGTGGGTGACCAAATACTTATTTTCCACCATGATTTACAATTAAATTCTTTAAAAATCCTACAATGTCATTTCCCGGATTGTTTTGTCTCATTTTGTCTCTCATAGTTGAAGTGTACCTATGATGAAAATTACAGATCTCTCTCATTTTTCTAAGTTGGAGAACTTGCACAATCAGAGGCTGACTAAATACTTTTTTTACCTCAATGTGTGTATATATATATATATATATATATATATATATATATATACATACACAATATTTTCACAAATGTTCTTAGACATTGAGTCTGAGAACATTTATGAAAATGCTTCTGTTTTGTATGTTTCTGAAATTTAATACAATTCATTTCAAATTATATAATCTGCATAGCAATTTGAGTTAATTTGACTGTTGTGTGACTTACTCTGGTCAGCTGACCCAAACTCCACTGAGCATTTATGGGAACAGTTTAAGACAAACAAAGCCAAGCATTCAGTAACATCACAAGATGTTCTTCAGTACATTGTTAAATCATGCCAGGGTGACATGGATCATCAGACTTTGCAATAATTTATGGAGTCCATGCCAGCGTAAGTGGATACATTACAGCAAAAGTGGGAACAAATAAAATACTAATAAAATCAAAAATTCCTATGCTGTTTATATGATTTGTAATAAAATGCACTTTCACTAGTGATCTCTGACTTTTGGCCCCTATTGTATATACAGCCCCAAAAAAGGTTGTGACAATATGTAAAATGCAATTTCAATAATAATGATTAAAAAAGTGTGTCTTACAATTACTTTGACTTTTATTTCATTGCAGACAGTATGACATGTATTTTTACTGGGACAGGGGCAATTTAGGGCTAGTAACGAGGTTAAAAAAAAAAAAAGGGATTTGCATGTTTCTCCCTCCACAGTGTATAACATCATTAAACATTTCAAGGAATCTGGGCGAATTTCAGCGCGTAAAGGCCAAGGGCGCAAGTCTAAGCTGAAAATACGTGATTGTCAACCCCTCAAATGCAACTGCGTCAAGAACCATTATTTATCAGTAGCTGATAAAACCACATGTGCAAGGGATTATACTGACAAACCTTTGTCAAGCACTATGATAAGGAGTTACGTTCACAAATGCCACTTAAAATTTTACTGTGTTCAAAAGAATCTGTATGTTAACCATATCCAGAAGCGGCATTGACTTCTCTTTGCTCGGAGGCATCTAGGACCATCTATGGACCATCACACAGTGGAAATGCGTACTGTGGTCAGATGAATCAGTATTCCAGTTCTTTTTTATTGGAAAAAAGGAAGAAAAGATGAAAAGGACCATTCAGACAGCAACCAAGTCCAAAAGCCAGGCTCTATCACGGCACGAGGTTGGGTCAGTGCCCTTGGCAAAGTTCATTTATACTTCTGTGATGGCAGCATTAATGTAGATTGAGATTGTCATTGGTGCTAAAACGTCTTTTAAGTGTGGTGAAAAGGAATGGCAACTTGCAAAGTGGAAAATGCATAACCATCCCAATGTATTTTGGAATGTGTTGCAGGCCTGAAATGCAGGAATGGATGTTTATTAACAAATGAAATGAAGTTCTAAAGACAAAATATGAAATATCTTTGGTGCATACTGCCTGCAATGAAATTAAAGTCAATGTGTATGTGAGAAATTCTGCATTTATTTACTTTATTTTAATTTTCCATACTGTCCCAACATTTTCTGATTTGGGGTTGTACATATTGCTGTGCAATAGTCTTAGGCACAATAGAGTTTTCTGCATTTCTTAGGCTGCATTGCTGTGTCAGTAGCATTTTATAAATTCGTCCAGCATTTCAAAATGATTTCTTAATATGAATTTAACAGATAATTTGATTGTTAAATAAATAAACATAAGTAACAGACCACTTTCTAGGTATGTCCTGGTCAGGGTTGTGGGGGTCTGGCACCTATCTGAGAGAGCACAGGGTACAGCTGTGAGGTCTATACAGGATACCAATCAACTTCAGGGCCATGAGAGGTCATGATGCTGGGATTCAAAGGCACTGCTGGGATTCAAATCTTAAATGTGCTCTTCTGGAAAACAAAATCCAGAGTTCTAGAAATGGTGATTGTTTTTTATTATTGTTTGCTATGCCTTTAAGAGCATGTCTATTGTTTTAGAACGTCTGTTGTTCTTTTCCCTTTAAATTTGCTCAGATGATGGTTTCTTGAAATTTCTTGAAATAATGCAGCATTATTTCATATCATCTCTGATGAGTAGGAATTTTAAATTTTACTTTGATTACTCACTTAATACATTTTTGTTGTATCTAATGAGTCTTGAGATGCATCTGTAGCTGTTACTGGACCTGATCAGATGCTGATTCCTGAACTTATGGAAAGGTGATAAAGAAACTGTGGCTTACTGAAGATTTAGATGCTCTTTAAATCCAAATACAGTGGTGCTTGAAAGTTTGTGAACCTATTAGAATTTCTGATATTTCTGCATAACTATGACCTAAAACAGCATCAGATTTTCACAAGACCTAAAAGTAGATAAAGAGAACCCAGTTAAACAAATATATTATACTTGGTCATTTATTGATTGAGGGAAATGATCCAATATTACATATTAGTGAGTGGCAAAAGTATGTGAACCTCTAGGATTAGCAGTTAATTTGAAGGTGAAATTAGAGTCAGGTGTTTTTCATTCAATGGGATGACAATCAGGTGTGAGTGGGCACCCTGTTTTATTTTAAGAACAGGGATCTATCAAAGTCTGTTATTCACAACACATGTTTGTGGAAGTGTATCATGGCACAAACAAAGGAGATTTCTGAGGAGTTCAGAAAAAAGGAGTTGTTGTTGCTCATCAGGCTGGAAAAGGTTACAAAACCATCTCTAAATAGTTTGGACTCCACCAATCCACCAGATTGTGTACAAATGGAGGAAATTCAAGACCATTGTTACCCTCCCCAGGAGTGGTCGACCAATAAAGATCATTCCAAGAGCAAGGCATGTAATAGTTGGCGAGGTCACAAAGGACCCCAGGGTAACTTCTAAGCAACTGAAGGTCTCTCTCACCTTGGCTAATGTTAATGTTCATGAGTCCACCATCAGAAGAACACTCAACAACAATGGTGTGCATGGCAGGGTTCCAAGGAGAAAGCTACTGCTCTCCAAAAAGAAACATTGCTGTCGTCTGCAGTTTGCTAAAGATCATGTGGACAAGCCAGAAGGCTATTGGAAGAATGTTTTGTGGAGGGATGAGACCAAAATAGAACTTTTGGTTTAAAAGAAAAAGTTTGATTGTTTGGAGAAAGGAAAAACACTGCATTCCAGCCTAATGAAGACCTTTATACCATCTGTGAAAACATGGTGGTGGTTAGTATCATGATTTGGGCCTGTTTTGTTGCATCTGGGCCAGGACGGCTTTGCAGCATCACTGATGGAAAACAATGAATTCTGAATGATATCAGAGAATTCTAAAGGAAAATGTCAGGATATCTGTCCATGAAATGAATCTCAAGAGACGAGACGGTGCTGGGTCATGCAGCAAGACAACGACCCTAAGGCACACAATCGTTCTATCCAAAAAATGGTAAAAAATGGTTAAAGAGAGGGAATAAAGTTTCATGTTTTGGAATGGCCAACTCAAATTCCTGACCTTTAACCCAATCGAAATGTTGTGGAAGGAACCTGAGGTGAGCAGCTTAATGTGAGGAAACCCGACCCACAATCCCAGAGCTGAAGCTGTTCCTGTACAGGAGGAATGGGCTAAAATTCCTCCAAGCCGGTGAGAAGGACTGATCAACCAGTTACAGGAAACGTTTAGTTGCAGTTATGTGCTGCACAGGGGCCACACCAGATACTGAAAGAAAGCAAAGGTTCACATACTTTTGCCACTCACTAATATGTAATACTGGATCATTTTCCTCAATAAAATAAATGACCAAGTATAATATTTTTGTCTCATTTGTTTAACTGGGTTCTCTTTATCTACTTTTAGAACTTGTGTGAACATCTGATGATGTTTTAGGTCATATTTATGCAGAAATATAGAAAATTCTAAAGGGTTCACAGACTTTCAAGCACCACTGTAAAGCTTACATGCATTTTGGTGGGGTAAATAACAAGGCATACATGTCTAAAGGATCTAAGCAGATATCGGGAACATTGTAATAGGAAGTGAAGCAGATACTTTGACCTCAATGAATATTGGCACCCATGGTAACATGTTGTAAAACATTTCTTTAAAGCTTATCGTTATGATCTTTCATTCAAAATATTAAGAAAAACCTACCTTTTTTTAAGTATGATAATTGAAAGAATCGTATGATGAATTAAACATTGCTCTAGTGTTGCCGTGTGCCATAGTTGTTGCCGGCCCTTTGTTTAGTACTTTGTACAGCCTCCATTTGCAATGATAACACTCCATAACTTCTGTAATACTTCATGAGAGCAGAGTACACATGGCAAGGAATCAGAGATCATACAGAATCTCTCCAAATTCCAAATTCTGTTATTTGCAGGCTCTCCTCTAGCATATCCCACAAGTTTCTATGGGGTTTATTTCAGGAGACTGGACTGCAAAACCTTGATGCTGTGGCCTGTGAAGCATTTTTGTGTTCATTTCGAGGTGTGGTTTGGATCACTGTCCTGTTGTAAAATCCAAACATGGCCCAGTTTAAGCTTCCTGAATGAGGCAGCTAGTCTTTGATTTAATATCTGCTGGGGGAACAGCCCCACATAATCACAGATCCATCACTATACTTCATAGTGGTGATTAGGTACTTTTCTGCATGGCTATTGGTCAAACAAATCCAACTCTGGTGTTTGATGCCAAAAAGCTGTTTTCTCTAGTCTCTCCTGACAATAGAACACTGTAAAGTCCCACTTGAAGTCCCAGTAACATTTGGAAAACTGTAGGTGTTTGAGTTTGTTGGTCATTTGTTGGTTGGCAACCTGGCAACTAGGTGGTGTCTGATTGTAGTTAGGGAATTGTTATGATTTGAAGACCTAACTGATGTCTGCAATTACCCAACTGTGATCCACTGAAACCATCCTCCTTCAGACTATATAGACATGTGTCCCCTTCCAGGTTCTCAGCATCTCCACTTGCTTTAAATGTCTTCATTATTGCCCTGATAGTGAAATTGGGCATTTTCAAAGGTTTAGCTATTTTATTGTTCAACTCTCTTTCCAAGGACCTTCTACCCCATTTACTTAGTTTGGAGGGGTAGCCATCTATAGGAAGAGTCCTGGGTGTTCCAAACATCTTCCATTTTTAAGAATTATGAAGGCTGCTGTGCTCTTAGGAACTTTCAGTGCAGCAGATTTTTTAGCCTTCTCTAGATCTGTGCCTCCACACAGTCGTCTCTGAGCTCTAAAGGTAGTTCTTTCTTCTTCATGGCTTGGTTTTTGCTCAAATATGCATTTGTTATTTGTGAGACCTTATATAGTCTCTTTCCAAATCATGTCCAATCAATTTACCACAGTTGGACTCCAATCCATGTCAGGGTTGCAGGGAGCCAGGTTTGACTAGAAGTACAGGACGCAAAGCAGTAACTAACCCTAGACAAGGTGTCAGTCCATCACAAGGCACATGCACTATCTCACACTGGGACACTTTAGAGACATCAGTTGACCCACCTTGTCTTTGGAATGTGGGAGCAAACTGTGGTATCTGGAGAAAACCCACACGGACAAAGGGAGAACATGCAAACTCCACACAGGCAGAGTCTGGACCAGGGATCTCTTGCACTGTGATTGGACAACTTTTATGACTGTGTAGCCAAGTGGACATTTAGCTGTTCCTAACTGGTCAGGTGAACTTTAAAGCATAAAATATGAATGGGAATGTGCTTCCATAAGACTTAAGAACTGTAACACACATACAGTGGGGATCAAAATTCTGAAGCCACTGGTGAACTTGTTTGGATCTTTGTTGAAAAGGATTCATACTGCAACAAAATAATGACCCAGAACACACCTCAAAGCTTTTCAACAACTACTTGAAGACCAAAGAAGATCGAGTGCTGACTGTCATGGATTTAACCTGACAGTCACTTGACCCAAACCCCATTGCGCATTTTTGGGGTCACTCAAAGACAGAGAAAGCTAAGCATTCTGTAACATCACAAGATGATCTTTGGAATAAAGTAACCTCCCCTGCAGAATGGTTAGCTGCTGTTTCAGTTTGAGAATATTTAATAAACAATAATTTGAACAGAAATAAACCATTCATTTTAAAGTTGTAAACTGCACACTGTCCCAAATAGCATGCTGAAATCATCTTGTGCTGTCCTGCTCCGGATGTGAATCATCTCTTTGTCCAGCATATCCATGTGAAACACACTACCCGCAGTTAGTCATGCAGCAGTCGTCTCTGGGTTCATATCATAAATGCATATATATACTCAACAATTGCATTATTAGCTCTGCAGTTACAGCCTGTAGTCCATCTGTTTCTCTACATACTTTTAGTCCCCTTTACTCTCTCTCTCTAATGTTCAGGACCCCCACGGGACTAACACAGATCAACTACTATTTGGGTGGTGGCTCACTCAGCACTGCAGTGACACTGATGTGGTGGTGGTGTGTTAGTGTGTTTTGCTGGTACAGTTGGACCACCAACTGTAAGTCATCAAGGGTTAGTCATCCTGTAACTCTTCATCAGTGCTCACAGGAAACTGCCTACAGAATGCTGGTGGCTGGACATGTTTGGTTGATGGACTATTTTCAACCCAGCAGTAAGAATGAGGTGTTTAAAAACTTCAGCAACACTGCTGTGTCTGACCCACTTATACCAGCACAACACACAAACACACCACAACCACATCAGTGCCACTGCACTGCTGAGAATGATCCACCACTGAAACAGTACGTGAACTGTGGTGAATGTGTGGGGGTCCTGATCAGTAGAGAACATAGTAAAGGAGAATAACAAAGTATGTAGAGAAACAGATGGACTGCAACCTGTAATAGAAGTGCTTCTATATGGTGAGTGGAACTGATGAAATGGACAATGAGTGTAGAAACATTAAGTGATCAGTGAGTGTATATAGATTTTTGAAAGGATTCAACAGTTCCCTCAGTTTTATGCTAATGATATGGTTTGTATGAAAAACATTGTGTTAAATTAGAGAAGAAAAATAGATTTAGTTTAATTTTTGTTAGTTTTCAGTTTTAATATATAGTTCTTGTTGTTTTTTACAGCCAGTTTTGTTCATGTTTGACATGGGTGCAGTTTTTGTGGAGGCACTGTAGTACCCAAGAACCAAACCATAACAGTTAAAAAAAACACACAACAAAGAAAAAAAAGAAAACTCAAATTGGCAGTTGTGAGGTGTTTACAGTTACATTTTTTCCTAGCAGACACCTTTATCTGGAATGACTTTGATAGAGTCTTATCATCCAATGCAGTTATGGGTTAAGGGCCTTTTTCAAAGACCCAACAGCAGCATCTTAGCAGAGGTGGGATTATAGACTATAGCTATTTTTTGGTCTTAAATATTCTATTAACTCTCTTCTAAGAGCAAGTAACATCTGTGAATGCATTTAATCTTTTTTGAGGGCATACAGGTCACTGAAAAGGGCGTGTAAACTGTGCCACTATCAGAGACAATTAAAGATCTCTACTGCCATCATGTGAATGATGCATGATACGTTTGAGTGCATGACGAACCTATTTTAAGTCAAAAAAACCAAACACCTCGCGTTCACCGGTTTGCTTTCCCAGATCGTAGGTTTATTGTAAAATATATAGCTGTTTTACAAAGTCAGCTGGTCCCATGCAGATCGTTTGTATCAAAAGCCCAATACAGTCTGATAGCTAAGTGTCATGCTTCCGACTTAACTTGTGTGGTTCCATACTGTACCATTCAAGTAAGAGGGCGAGTTCACCTTTCATGCAGTTTTAAATAGGCTTGCACTCCAGATGCTCATGCCATTAAGTAAACCAGAGCTACCGTTCCTGTGACGCTTAACAGCAGGTTAGATGACGTCAGTGTTTGGTTCAGATAACGTTTCCTATGAGCACAAGTCGATGTCGTAGGATTACGAGGCTTCCTGAATCAGAGCTTAAAACAGAAGTGTTTATTTTATTCCTCCTTGGCTACAAATTGACGTTCAGTATTAGTCAAGGGCCAAGCTGACTTCATCCGACTCGCCTCATACTGCTGTGCAACTGCTTCTAGGCTATAATCTATGCAAGTTCAGCTCCAAATTGTTGTAAAAGCCAATCAGCCAGGTGTTAAAACCAATCAGCAAGCTCTTCTTCGAGGCTTGCGCTTGCTTAGCTCTTTTCAGTTGATAATGAGAGCACACAACGACGTGTTTAGCACCGACTGATTCCTGGCTCGCTCTGCCCATTACTAGATGTTACTCATCAGAAATGCATGACTGGACCCAAGCTAATCCAATTGTGCTAGTTTCCTGCTGGCACGTGCTCTTCCGAACGCTACGTTACCTTCTTTTAGTCGAACAGACAGGACTTGCATTTATACTGCCGAGAGATCAGGTTCTCACCAAGCACTTGTTTCTTGAGGTCAGCTTCTAAAAGACATACAGTAGTAGGGTCTTGTACAATCCATACATCATTACAGAACAACCAACAACCAGTAAAACAAAGTCATGAACATGACCAGTAAAACAACTACTAACACTGACAGGATGTATACAAAGAGAGTCCTGAGCAGCAGAAGGAAAAGCAACAATAATTAAACATTTTTTACTGCACAAATAATGCAAACCTATGCAAAGGAATGCGAGTACAAGGACAAAAAATGTAGATAACACATCAACAGATCCAGAATTAATCACCTGTCCAGACACCTGGTTAGGCATCAACCAGAAGTTGCTACCAGTACGTCCAAGTACACAGGGTAGAGGTACGGGTTAATGACTGTTTTTGGTTCATTTTAGTGTTTAATCTCGGCCATGACATTAGAGCCAACTACTCCTCTCTCACTAATTAGACCTCACTAAAGCCTGTTTCCACACAAAAACACTGTATTAGCATATTAGGCAGCATTTAATTAACCATAATCATATCATTCGGTATCCTTAAAAATACACACTGCCCAAAGAACCCAATGCCAAAATAGAAATAATCTCGATGTCATTTCTGTTTCTCAAATAAAGCGCTCTGTATATTATACAAGCAACTTTTTGTCATTGTAAATCAGCCAGGTCTGGAGAGGAAAGGTCTTTTTTTCCATTCCTTTATATGGTCGGTCAGTCTGCGTTGCGTGGAGTGCCAGGTGTTTGTTTATTCCACTTTGCTGTAGTCGCCCACATGACCCAGGACCTTCTTTCTCTGCTTCAACATATGGAAGTAGAGTTGAGGGAACACTGCAGGATAACAGAACCATACATTAACAACATATCAGCACTACCAACAACAGTGCATGCTTTTAATGAAGCATATAACCCTGCATTCACACCAGCAGTGACACGGCGATTAAAAAGTCACTTGTTTTCAGCGAGAGCTGCCATCTGCCAACAGGCAGTGGGAGTAAAAACAGGTGAAGTCTGCGGCGTCTGTGACAAGCAAAGTAACCATATGATTTAAATATAATTTACTGCTTGGATAGTGCTGGGAATAACAACCAAATATTCATGTTTTTTTTTGTAAAGACTCCATCAGTTTCACGGTAAGTCACGTGAGCATAACTGGGCATTTACGTAGGTTTGTTTATTCTACTGTCAGGAGTACATAGAACATAAAAAAGTCACCATGTATATAATGAAGGCTTTGACTACTAAAGAGTTTACTTCACCCCACAAAAATTGCATGTAAACAGGTTTTTTGTGCAGTATGTCTTAGTGCTGAAGTATGTTTTGCCCCAGTAAGACATACCTCGAATCCAGTGTTTTAATCATTGCTCTAAACCCATCTCTCACAACTAGACTGCTACTGCTCCACCACTTCCTTTTCCTGTCATATGCAGTGCATTGAGAAAATGCCTCTAAAAGAAATATTTGAGCCTCTGGCTTCACTGTTTCACCAGTGCTACTGGTTAGCGGCGTTGAATCTGACGATCATCTCATACACTCTGTTCTGCTGATGTGATGGAGTAAGCTGGCGTTACCAACAGCAGCTCGATAAATGTTGAAGTATACAGTGGGGCAAAAAAGTATTTAGTTAGCCACTGATTGTGCAAGTTCTCCTACTTAGAAAGATGAGAGAGGCCTGTAATTTTCATCATAGGTACACTTCTACTATGAGAGACAAAATGAGAAAACAAAAAAAAACAGGAAATCACATTGTAGGATTTTTAAAGAATTTAATTGAAAAACATGGTGGAAAATAAGTATTTGGTCAATAAATTTGGTTCAACTCAATACTTTGTAACATAACCTTTGTTGGCAAAGACAGAGGTCATTTTGGTTTTTGGTTTCATCTGACCACATGATATTCTCCCAATCCTCTTCTGGACCATCCATATGCTCTCTGGCAAACTTCAGACGGGCCTGGACATGTACTGGCTTAAGCAGGGGGGCACGCCTGGCACTGCAGGATCCGAGTTTCTCTCGACGTAGTGTGTTACTGATGGTAGTTTTGTTACGTTGGTCCCAGCTCTCTGCAGGTCATTCATCAGGTCCCTCCGTGTAGCTCTGGGATTTTTGCTCACCGTTCTCATGATCATTTTGACCCCACGGGATGGGATCTTGCGTGGGGCCCCAGATCAAGGGAGATTATCAATGGTCTTGTACGTCTTACAATTGCTCCCACAGTTGATTTATTCATACCAACCTGCTTGCCTATTGTAGAATCACTCTTCCCAGCCTGGTGCAGGTCTACAATTTTCTTCCTGGTGTCCTTCAACAGCTCTTTGGTCTTGGCCATGGTTGAGTCTGGAGTCTGACTGTTTGAGGCTGTGGACAGGTGTATTTTATACAGATAACAAGGTCAAACAGGTGCTATTAATACAAGTAATGAGTGGAGGACAGAAAAGCTTCTTAAAGAAGAAGTTACAGGTCTGTGAGAGCCAGAAATCTTGCCTGTTTGTGGGTGACCAAATACTTATTTTCCACCATGATTTACAATTAAATTATTTAAAAATCCTACAATGTGATTTCCTGGATTTTTTTTCTCATTTTGTCTCGCATAATTGAAGTGTATCTATGATGAAAATTACAGACCTCTCTCGTCTTTCTAATCAGGAGAACTTGCACAATCAGTGGCTGACTAAATACTTTTTGCCCCACTGTATATAGCCTTTAAAAACCAAAAAACATCCAAATCGCAGACACAGTTCCTTTCTTGGGCACAATCTCTTCTCTTGCATCCCTGGTCTCACTTCCTTTATCCGCCATCCTGCTCATGTTCTTAGCAACTGAGACTAAACCAGCTTTTAAGACTGTTATGCTATGCTGTATGTTATGCAACCTGGCTAGCTAGCGAGCTCTGTAGAACTTCTAGCAGCAAACAATATTATATAATTTGCTGCCTATTGAAGTGTTACAGCTGTTGTTTCTGCTATGCTACCAATGTAGGATCCTGGGTTTGATGCATTTTAGCTGAGTCGACTGTCACATACAGGCATGATTGGCTGTGTTTAAGGAAGGCAAGTCCAGTCAAGGTTTATTCCCTGGCCCTGAAGCAAAGACTTGACCCTGTGATGGACTGGTATCCTTTCCAGGGCACACTTATGTTCTCAGAGAACCTGCCCAACAAAAAGTGTGGATACATGTATGGGGGCATGAGGGGACAATAGATCATTCAATAATTGCGAGACTGATGTAAATCATGCACAATCAGATATCAACACAGTTGATCATTTATGGGAGATTTTCAGTGTAGGTAATATAATTTGGAGGAAGGACTAGAATCTATGTGAAGGAACATAATAGCTTTGTAGCTTTGTCATAGTGGCCCAACACATCACTACTATACATTATTATGTTGGTTTTTCCTTTGTCACCCATCTATATTTTTCAGAAGAGTTCTGGTTCTTGGCTTTTTTAAATAGTTGGGCCACAATAATGAATACAAAAAGGTCTCATTGGCCACACATTTGTATTAATGTATATTATAATTAATTTTGGTTTGATGCAATTTCCTTTCATTACACGGAATGTATGTGACACTCAACCCGGCAAGGAGACACTGCTGGAACTCGAACCTGGGTCATTAATCATTCAGTAACACTAAAAACCCAACAGCATTTACAAAACCATACCTTTTAGTGCAAAATGCTCATTTCATTAAATACTTTTACTAGAAACAGCATGTGTAAGCGGTTATATCGTATGCCAGGCATGTTGTCAAACCACGCAGTTACACTGGACTCTGTGCTTATGCGTTGGAATCTAATGTCACACAGTAAAGAGCAATGCTTTGTAAGGGAAAGTTTGAAATTGTTACAATTCTGTTCGCTACAGGCCTGTAGTGCTCTATATGGCATGCAGAACTTGGAGAACAGTCAATAAGGTACTATTTTAGACACAGCCCACAAGTACGGGTGTCTCCGAAAGTCATGTAATGAAAATGCAGTTTGACTTTAAAAGGTCATACAAGTTATTTTTCACAGCCCTAATACAGGTATGTCCCGTTTAATGACCACATTACGTTCTTTGTAACAAGTCGTTGATCAAACCGGTCACTACTATAGTGACATAGTCTTTTTTATGCCAGTATAATGTAAATGTAAAGGGTATATTCACAAGAAAACTGTGTGCAACCAATACATAAATTTGTCAGAAAAACCGCTAAAATCACAAGCGGAACGCTACCATCTACACAGCATCTGAAGCCTGACCTGTTAGGAAATACACAATATGGTGGCTCTTCAGTTACAAGCACAAAATAACAATCACTCACACTGTAGAACCAAAATATAAAAGGCACACGGTGGATTATAAACATAAAAATCCAAACCTCACCGGCTGCACACAACCAAGAGGGAATGAGCCCACTTGAAAAAAAGACCTTTTTCAAGAAATAGCAATGCCAAGTGTTTAAAAGCATCACCTTTTAAACACTTTAAACCTTTAAGTGAGTAAATCCAACATGGATCTACTAGTAGGGAGTGACCAGCATTCAGCATTTCTAGATATATGTAGGTAGATATATGTTGGTTGTAGTGTTAAACAGAGTACAAACTTCTCCATTTCCCGTCTCTGTGTCCTAAAAGTGTCAGTGTGCAACACAGACCATAATGTAGCTCCTACTTATGCACATAGTTAATGCAAAGTAAATCGATATTCATAAAAAAAACATTTAAAAAGTATTTAAATAATATAGATGGCTGTAAAAATACATGTTAAATCTTTTTAAATTTGAATAGCTGTTGCTGCAATGTCTAGAATTAAAAGACAGATTTTTATTTACTATTATTCGTTGTAATCGTTAAGACTTGGATTGGATGGTCATTAAACAGCACTTAGTCGTATATGGTAACAATAAGTCTGAAGAACAAAGCTGAAGAACCTGTGCAGCAGAGAAACATAGCTGAAAAACATACATGCATATACAGAGAGCTGAGGCAGAATGGTTTATATAATAAAGTACAAACACACTTACGGGGGATGTAGGAGACCATGGTGAGGATGAGGAAGGTATAATAATCAAAGGAGAAGTTGTACTTGTTGGGCAGAGTGACTGAATAGAGACCTGTCTTCTGAACATAAGGCAGTGCAGCATAGATGGTTAGAAGTTCTCCAGACACTCCCATAGGGTAGAGGACAATAAAAAATGTGTACCTACAGACAGCAACATGAAACATTTAGTCAACTGGCCATAAAATCTGGTGTTAAATCTAAGATGTGGGTGCGCAGCGCCTTTACCGTGCCCATTTAATGAGGTAAGGCAGGTGGTTGAGTAAGCTGAAGGTGTAGAACGAGTAGCGGATGATCTCCGTGATGGTCCACGCCACCACAAACAGAAGTACGCTGTCCTCACTCTGGACCTGAGGCACAGGAACAGAGGACACTGGAGTCAGACATGGAACATTTACTCCACTCACTGCGTTCAAACGCAGCCGCATTATAAGAAGTCACTGCATCAGGCCCATGCAGCTACAGGTTATCTACTTTTTGATGCATTTAGGGAATCCATTAATTCAGGCAGAGCCAGAGCAGATCCGAATCAGCACTCCATAAGCACTCCAAGCAGACCTGCAAAATGCTTCATCTCTAGTAATGCTACAGTAAGAAATAGTAATGCACCGAATTCAAGTCCCTCTCTGAAAGTTTGAACACGCCGAGCCAAAAATCACAAGGAAAAGGCTTTTTATTACTACTTTTTAAAATTTGCTTTTTAATAGGGCTGTAATAACAGCGCTAAAATGGCACCATGTACAACCCAATAGCATTTTTTAAACACCAGAGTTCGCAATCACACATAATACTTACAGTTCTTATTGTGACTCTTAATGTCTTTAAATTCCAGGGGAGTGAAGATTAGATTTGCTTACATTTTTATATAAGTTCCCATTATTTTGAATTGTTATTATTCAGCGATTTAAATAGATTTTCAAAGATTTAAATTTAAACCTGTTTCTTTTCATTTATTTTAATTGCAGGGACTAAAGTTTTTTTTGTTTAAAACTGTATACAAAGAAAATGTGATTTTCTTTGCACTGTTTGCACTTTAGAAATGAAAATGGAATGAATTTATTGAATGTAAAATCGATAATCGTGAGAAAAACAAATTGTGAACTCGGTATTGTGAATCCTGAACATATTGTATTATTACACCTCTAGTTTTTATATTTACCCTTAACAGGAGAAGCGAATGGACACTGGGAGATACTCAGTGATAAGTGTTTTTATTTATACCTCTCATGAACTATGCTTATAGATCTACTGTATGTCTAATGCCTCCGGAGAACCTGAAATTACTTAAAATGGCTGTTAATCTGCTGCTGCTCCAGCTGAATGCGTCTGCGTTGATCGGCTCAGGACAGCACAGGAAACAATAAGATTTTTAAATTCCATTCTACTTTTATTTACTATGACATAGGGATGGGCAATATGATGATATTTTATTGCATCATGATAAATTTTGATATTGAGATAGACAATAGGCTTCTCTGAGCATATCGTCAGTGCTTAAAGAATCATTTACATTTACAGCATTTAGCAGACTTACAATTGATACAACCTTACAATCCAAGCAATTGTGGGTTAAGGGCCTTGCTCAAGGACCCAACAGTGGCAGCTTGGCAGATTTGAACCCTGGACCTTTGGGTCCATAGTCCAGTACCTTAACCGCTAGGCTACCACAGCCCATACAGTAATTAGACTTGTACATTTTATCAGACACCCTTTTACAGAGTGACGTACAATTCATACAATCTTACAATCCAAGCAATTGTGGGTTAAGGGCATTGCTCAGGAACCCAACTAAGATATTTTGGCAGGGGTGGGATTTGAACCCCTGAAAGAGTGTAACTAGTCATGTTTTGAATGAAGTGCAGCATATTTCAAATGAAAATCACTTTACTAAGTATACTAAACATGAATTGAGTAGTTTCTAAGAATCTGTCACGACTGATGCATTTTGTTTACAATCACGTATCGTGATAAATATTGTGTATCGTAAAAATGTCTTTAATTATCGTGACATAATATTTCTACCATATCACCCACCCCTACTATGAAAGTGTCCTTCAGACTTTCTCACTCCCTCACATGCTTCCAGCCCAGCCCCACACCTCGGTAAGAGCTTGAACGTAATCGCTGCCTCTCACTAGTGATGATTTGAGATTTTGGTTCGGGCACAAAAAGGGGAAAACCTTCATGATTGTTTTGGGTTTCTCTTTTGGCCGCAAACAGGAAGTGCCATTTTGAGGTGAAAAGCAGAGGTTGCTGAAATTTTGGTGCATCTGCAGTATGAAACTAGTATGAAATGTTATTTCAGTAAAACAAGACCAAAAAAAAACAAGCAAGAATGTCAATGAAGGTCTCTACACATACAAATACACGTGTTAATGGACTGGATTCAGGCAGCTTCCATTAAATAAATACAAAAAACAGAAACAAAAAACTTACAGCTTTCAAGTTTCAGCACAGATGTCGTTCTCTGGGGTGAGCAAAACAACCCTGAGCCTAAATAACAAGCATGTCTTTCACAATCAACAAGTATTATGGTACAGAAAATCCAAACTAAGCAACTGAACCTGTAAGTACATGTACAAAAACATGTATAGCCTGACTAATCAATGAAGGATTAGATTTCCCTCATACATTCAGATTAAGCTAACCAATTCATTTCATTTCCATTCAATTTACAGCATTTAGCAGACGCCCTTATCCAGAGCGACTTACCAATTATAGAGTCTTACAATCCAAGCAATTGTGGGTTAAGGGCCTTGCTCAAGGACCCAACAGTGGCAGAGGTGGGATTTGAACCCTGGACCTTCTGGTCCATAGTCCAGTACCTTACCTGCTAGGCTACCACAGTCCCAGTACCACAAACCTTCATCTATGTCGCTTTAAACCAGTACTGCTGAAGATCAGTTCTCACTGTGCTGTAGGTACTAGTAGCAAATGCACATAGTCTGCTCTGTGATCTACAGCATATCACTCTTTCCAGCCTTGTTTCTATTCTTGCCATAAGTCTCCTATAGAGTTAAAACGTTGTGCATGAAAACGAGACTCGCCTCTCTAACGCTGTGTGTAACGGCCCATGTGAGGAACACCCGTGACATCACTTGAAATCCAGTCAGGACCACAGAGGAAGGAACTATGCCTACAAAACATGACATTAGCATATTCAGAGATGACATTTAGATACACCATAAACATTTAATGGACTAATCACTTCTTTCTCATTTTATTGGAGAAGAAAAATGTTAAAGTCTAGATTGGGGACAAAGATAAAGTAGCAAAGTACTGATATTTAAAACCTTAAAATTATATCAATTATATTACAATGATTTTGGTGCAGAAGTTGTTTGGTGATGCAATACATGTTATTTTTAATATCTAAGCTATTTATTTTGTAATAAAGTATTTCTAACATAAATTTCTAACCTGGAAATGTAAAAGTTCCCTTAATAGAAGAATCACCCATGTACACTATATATACACATACTATACAACTATACCTATAGCTGTCTATATATCAAAACACCGCCTATAATCAGTATTTAAAATGGCCTGTGCAGTTTAAAAATAGTACAATTCTAAACTGGCAGGCAGTGGTTAGCCATAGGAGGCCTGGCTGTTTGCACTCTGAAAGGTCAAGCATTAAATGTAAGATAACGAGGTTTGGACTGTGCTCCCTTCACTCCACACAACAGATGAGCAAACCTCTTTAGCACATTACCTCTTTCAGAACGACAGCATGGCACTGCTCTAGAAATCTTTATTTAAACATGTGCTGCTACAGATAAGTGACTTGATAAAGCATCATACATTTATGAAAAGCACAGAAAGCAAGCACTCACCAACAGCACAGTGTATTATCTGTGGGGGAAAAGCAAAGAAAACCATAAAGACATGATATTCACAGAGTAGCAGTGTTCATCTAACATAAAGGACAGCTATACTTTTAATATCCGAGTAAAATCAACGGCATTTTATCAGATATGACTACAAACTCGTGCGCAATTTAAAAGTGTTTTTATCATCAGCTGAAGTCTAACTGTGGTACTGATCCAATTAATCTGGATCTTATCAGTGTTACAGAGTATTTGCACACTGGAAAGCAGCCATAAAGGAGTTTATGTTGGAACACAGCATTGTAGTGAAGTGTTGCTTTTAAGAATATATCCCTGTGCCAACGCATTCTTTCTCACTCCAGCAGAGTAACGACTTGGTTTTCACATTTAAAAGGGACCAAAGTACTCTTTGTCATATAGAATTAAATATATAAATTCAATTTGGATATACAGTGTATAAAATATTCTATGAAATGCTTGTTTGGACCTTTGTAGAGAGCTCTACCCTGGAAATTCTGGACCCTCGTGCGACCCTAACAAGGATCAGGGTTAAAGCTTGAGCGGTGGTGCTTGGTGGATGGTGCTTGGCTAATGCAGTGCTATTCGTAGTTTCTGTTTTCAATACAGAACTCAATCTCCCATCAACCCACATCCTGAGCTGGTCAAGCCCCACCCACATTAAGTGACTGACACAGAAGTCAGAATGTATGTTTGTTTCTCTTCAGCATCAACAAGGACACAAGGTTACATCAACACTCGAGGTTATTTCTATTCTAGTCATCTACAACCCCCCCTTTCAGAAAAAGTTGGGATAGTATAGAAAATGCATATAAAAAACATAGTAAAGTAAATGTAAGAAACACAATCCCAAATCAGAAAAAGTTGGGACATTATGGAAAATGCTTATTTTTTTTATAAGCATTTTCCATAATGTCCCAACTTTTTCTGATTTGGAATTGTACAAGAAAATCTGGACCTGTACATTTTAATATGATCTCACAGCTCACCACTGACCTCAAGAAGAGCCCCAGTCTGGAAGAACTTCAGCGGCTTCTCTATTGAGTAGTAAAGTCCATGGTAGCTACCTCTTGCAAGGTACGCCCGGACTAGCCCGACAGCAATGACTAACCACCTGAAACACAATAAATACCATTATGTTTACTTCTACAGCAGACCCATGGAATGGATTTGAACTAAGATCCTATTAATTAAGGTCTTTAAATCTGATAAAGAGGTCAGTAATTGGGCAAAACAGCAAATTCAACTAATTTAATTTATCAGCATTTCGTCATCTGTGCTTTCTGGTCAGGCTTCCATCGTAGAGCCACATAATTAGCCATATCTAGGGGACTGGAGGCTTAGGAAGTGATAATTTTAAACAAAAAATGAGCTTTTTGAAGACAGACAAAAACAAATGTTGTTCTTAGACCATCTTGCTTTAGCTATACCCCTGCAATTTACACCAGGAACCCGGTTCCTCATGGCCAAAAGATGGGCAGTGTGTCCTGAAGAGTATCTGTACAAATGATCACTAGGAAAAGTGCAAAAGCAATTGTTTAAACTTTGTGTTTTACCGAAAAATGTTATAATTTGAAATGTGTACTTTTGTTTATTGAGTTACACTTGTAATGAGCTAAAATTGCCACTACTGAAACATTTGGGAAGTTTTTGAATCCACCAAAGAGGCTGTCAAAATAGTATAAAATACTACAGAATTAGGGTTGGGTTGTCTTCAGATAACAGTGTGGTATACGGTATTACTGCTGGGGACAGGGGGGCACTTCACCCCCAAAACAGGCAACGAACAGCAGGCGTTAAGGAATAACACAATATGCTACTCGAGGTATGATTTATGATTTATGGTTTCAGCCAAACCATTCAAATGCCTGAAACTAACAAGAGTCTATTGATATTTAATAAAATATCCTTTCAGAGCAAATCACAGGTGATTAAAGGAGATGTGAAGGCACAGATGGTTCTGTTATAATCAATGTATTCACAATAGCATTTCTGAGACATTGAGAGCTATAAATTATATATAATTTATTAATCTTATGTGAAGATTTGTCAGTCAAGAGAGGAAACAAGTCATGGAATAGCCTACTTATAATATTCAAAAACGGTTTCAATTTCAATTACATTCAATCCACTTCCCCTTTGTAAAATAAAAGGTTATCGTTTCAAATACATCATGCAGTAATATCACGGAAACAAACGAATTCGATATTAAAACAGCCTACTTCTCTAGTACCTCTCTCAAGTCTGATTTATAGTGCGTTTGTAATGTATGCCACTGAAACATGGCTGCAACAAATAAATAAATAATCAAAACATTATGCTGTCAGATGGAGGAGAAAAAGAATTCTAATCCAATAACCTCACCTCACCGAATATAAACACGGAAATTAATCTCGTAACCAATGTATTAGCAACCATCATGTGTCAATAACAGCATCAGCTGTCTTTTTACTGCTCTAGCGATGCTTTAAGTAGGTAAACAAAGTGCATGACGCAGAAAATTAAAATACTGTCACCATTTTTCAATACTGCAGTATCCCAGAATACCGTCATACCTCCCAACCTTAAATATAAATATGAAACTTACTGTACTTGTGAACCTTAAACTTAAACAGCCATTCCAATTTCAAAATGATCTCAACAACAAATGTTAAGCAGAAGACTTAATATGTTAGTGTAGCCAACTGTGATTCCAATTCTTGATTAATGAAACAAGATAACTTGAACTGGAACTGTTCATAGAATGATGTTTAAACTTACATTTATTCAAATTACTAAGAAAAACTGCACACTCTAAAACACGAATATGTCCAATATGCTTTGGCTGTTAACAAGTGTGGGTTTTGGCATGCAGAGAACTGTTTAAATAGCACCTTCAACAGGACAGATGGTGTTAAAAAAGGATATACTTGTTACAGCATACCAAATTCCTCTTCTTACACAACCAGCTATCAACATCATTAACTATCTTGAAAAACAGCCTTCTACTCAGAGAGCAGAGAGTTAAAAAGAGTCTGCTTAGACTAAGAGGCCACAACAGTGTCCAGACCGGAGAACCTGAAGTGCTACATTCCTGACTGAAGACCAGCCACCTCACTTCTTGTTGGATTAAATGTTTAACAATTTAATTGTTAATAAAATAAATGTCTTGATTTCAAAATTCAGGATTGCGCTGGGGGTCCAATAGGAACCAAGACTGAAATCGTGCAGGTCAAACTGAAGACTTTGAGCCTTTCAAGAAAATATATTAAGCTCCCATTATACAACTCCAAAACGTAAAAGTTGGGATGGCATGGAAAGTGCAATATAAAATGTAAATTACATTTAATTTTCATTGCAGACCATACAAACACAGAATATTCATGTTTATTCTGGTCGACTTCCTTTCATGTGTTCATAAACATCCATTTCCGCATTTCAAGCCAGCGACACATTCCAAAACATTTGGAAGGGTGGCAATTTAGGACTGGTAATGGGGTCAAAAAACTAAATAATCATGTTATTTCAAACAGGTGATTGTTACATCACACAGTGGAAATGTGCATGTGGTCAGACGGATCAGTAGTCCAGACCTGTTTAGGAAGAAATGGCTGCCGTGTGCTTTGGACCAAAGACGAGAAGGACCATTAAAGCTTATCAGTAACAAGTCCAAAAGCCAGAGTCTGTCATGGTATGGGGTTGTGTCAGTGCCCTTGGCAAAGGTCAGTTAAACTTTTGATTGTGATGGCAGCATTAAGGCAGAATCGTTCACTGACAATGCTACCTTCAACATGTTTTCCATGGACATTCATGCATTTTTCAACAAGACAATGCAAAACCACATGCTGCACACATTACACAGGCATGGCTTTGGAATAAGACGGTATGGATACTGGACTGGCCTGCCTGCAGTCCCTAATGGAGAACGTGGACAATATTGAAATGAGGAAGAATGGGAAAAATAACACTTGAAACAATTTTTCCCTTGTTACCAAAACATTTTAAGTGTAGTGAGAAGAAACTGCAACATTACAAAGTAGTAAATTCTTTACTGTCTCAACTTTTTTGGAATGTGCTGCAGACCTGAAATGCAGGAATGGGTGTATATTAACAAATGTACTGAAGTTCTTATTTAAATCTATAATAACCTAGAAAATTTTAAGTGCACAAAAAGTGGTCTACTTATTTGAAAAAAACATAAATAAAACGAAATATACAAAGAATAGAAATAGAAGACAAAAATGGCAAAAAGTAAAGCAAAGCCAAGGGTCACAGGGTAGCCTAACCCAGAATTCACTGGGCACAGGCAGTACACCCTGGACAGGACACCAGTTCATCGCAGGCTCCCCGTAAATGCACTATCCATTCCACACGTTGCATGACAGTTCTGGGTCATATATGGCTCACTCTATTAACTGACTCTCATAACAGTTGCATTGTGGACCAAATTTGGCGCAACTGTTGCCAGCCACAATATAGTTCATCAGACTCTGGCATTTAGACCATGTGCCACATGTGACCCACATGTAATCTACCATAGGTAGAGGTTGTGCAGAATTTGCATTTTGGGCCAAATGTGGCCTGACAGGTGCAGTTCTGGGTGTATATCGGCAGCCAGGGTCATCGTTGTCATTCCACAGCGGTATGTGGGCCGATAGAAAATGGCAAGTGTGGCCCAGAACTGGGCCATCACTCATTTGCTAGCAGGGTCAGGAATTGCAGCATTTGGCTCTTACCACCAAATCACTGGTACTGCACAAAAATACAAGAAATGCAATCACAGTCATGCTTGAATATCTGTGACTCAATTTCTGTAAAAAAATATTAGAGCTTATTTATATTTCTACATAAATATGATCTAAAACATCATTCATCCATCATTCCTAAAAGTAGATAAAGAAAGTCTAATTAAACAAATGAGACAAGAATAGAAATCCAATAGTACATATCTGTGAATCTTTGCTTTTGGTATTTTGGTGTGCAGTGTTAACTGCAAATAAACTGTTCTGATAGCTGCTGAGTCCTGCACGAGGAATTTTAGCCCATTCCTTCATACAGAACATCTTCACCTGTGGGATATTGGTGGGTTGCTCACTTCAGGTCCTTCTACAACTCCAGGACTTTGAATTTTGGCCATTTCAAAATTAACTTTATTCTTCTTTAACCACTCTTTAGTAGAATGACTTGTGTGTTTACTGCTTAGGGTCATTGTCTTGCTGTCTGACCCATGTTCTCTTGAGATTCAGTTCACAGACTCAGTACTGACATTTGCCTTTAGAATTTGCTGGTATAATTCAGAATTCATTGTTTCATCAATGATGGCAAGTCATCCTGGCCCAAATGCAGCAAATCAGACCCAAACCATGTAGATCATTGTTTCTTGTTTAAACCAAAAAGTTTTATTTTGGGCTCATCCATCCACAAAACATTTTCCCAATAGCTTTCTGGGTTGTCCATGTGATATTTGGCCAAAGGACAATGGTGCTCTTTTTAGATTGCAGTGGCGTACTCCTGCAACCCTGTCTTGCACACATTATTGTTCACTGTTCTCCTGATGGTCGACTCATGAACATTAACATTAGTAAATGAGAGAGAAGCCTTTAGTTGCTTAGAAGTTACCCTGAATTCATTTGTTTCACACCATTACACCTTGCTCTTGGAGTGATATTTGCTGCTTGACCACTCTTGGGTAGGAGTCCTAACAATGGTTTTGAATCCATATGTACACAGTCTTAATTTGGATTGGTGGAGTCCACATTCTTAAGAGATTTTCAGAGGTCCTCAGAAAGCTCCATTCATCAGGTCATGATACACTTCCACAAACATGTTGCGAAGATCAGACTTTAAATTCTTTAAAAACAACACAACCTGTTTGAAAACAAGCGATTGAAAACGTCTACCTACTACTTTTACCTTCAAATTAACTGCCAATCCTAGAGGTTCACATACTTTTGGCTCTCACTGATATGTAAATGCTGGATCATTTTCCTCAATTAACAAATGACCAAGTATAATTGTTCACTTGTTCATATTTATGCAGAAATATAGAAAACTCTAAAGGTTTCATAAACTTTCGTGCATTTATTTATTGTAAGTAAAAAATAAATAAAGCCTCGCACCATGTATCCAATCTTTTAGTCTCTCATTCAGAGTTTTATTATGTATTAATTTACCATTAACCACATGCTCATGTTTTGCACATTCCAAGGGCGCTAAGTGCAGTTCATATTTATGCATTCATTTCTAATTGCTAAGGATTAGGGACAAACATAATTCATCAAATTTGGAACTGGAAATAATCTTACTTAACAACATAATTTTAGTATAAACAAGTATTTTCAACATAAAGTATGACTGGGTGCTAACATTTATAAAACTCGACTCTCTGGTGCTCAGGTTCCAAACTCTGAAGCCCTTTTATAACACACACACTTCAACTAATGAGCTTCTCACAGCCTTTGAGAGCCACCATGGCTGATATCCTTTTGGGAATGTGTGTTTTAGAGGAGTCAGTGCAGGCAGGAGGTGGGGGATGTGCTGAACATGCACATCACAATCAAGCACTTCATATCATTAGCAGCAGAGCGCCACATCAGGACAACAGCTCGACTCCCCCACAGAGACCACCAAGCTGCACATACAGAAGATACTGCAGGTGCAGGCAAAATAAGATGCTTGGTGTTAAGACATACTTTCCACTCAGTTACATGTTACACAGCTACATGGAATTATAAACGAGCAAAGAACAAACTCACATCCTGGAAATTAGCAATAAATTGAAAAGAAATGAAAGTTAAAACCAAATAAGCTGTTAACAATAGACACTAGGGATGCACCAAAATGAAAATTTGTGGCCGAAACCAAACAAAAAGTTTTTTTAAAATAAATTTCACCAATTTTTTCAGCATTTCATAAATTAAATATCCTACATGTATTTTTGTATGAACTAAATCTATTTCTTACTGAAAAAAAAACAAACACTGTTTGAACATAAATCATTATAAAATAATTTTAATGTATTTTTACTTTACAGTTTGCACCTACATATGTATGAAATTTAATTGCAGGACTATGTGGACGACTTAAAATAAAATAAAATAAAATAAAGGAAAATAAAATGATCATGAGATCGGTGAGCAAAAATCCCAGAACTACACGGAGGGACCTGATGAATGACCTGCAGAGAGCTGGGACCAAAGTAACAAAGGCTACCATCAGTAACACACTACGCCGAGAGGGACTCAGATCCTGCAGTGCCAGGCGTGTCCCCCTGCTTAAGCCAGTACATGTCCAGGCCCGTCTGAAGTTTGCCAGAAAGCATATGGATGATCCAGAAGAGGATTGGGAGAATATTATGTGGTCAGATGAAACCAAAATAGAACTTTTTGGTAAAATCTCAACTCGCCGTGTTTGGAGGAAGAAGGAGGACTGTGGTAGCCTAGCGGGTAAGGTACTGGACTATGGACCAGAAGGTCCAGGGTTCAAATCCCACCTCTACCAAGCTGCCACTGTTGGGTCCTTAAGCAAGGCCCTTAACCCACAACTGCTTGGATTGTAAGATTGTACCAATTGTAAGTCGCTCTGGATAAGGGCATCTGCTAAATGCGGTAAATGTAAATGTAAGAAGAATACTGAGTTGCACCATACCTTCTGTGAAATATGGGGGTGAAAACCTCATGCTTTGGGCTGTTTTTCTGCAAAGGGGACACGACGACTGATCCATGTTAAAAGAAGAATGAACGAGGTCATGTATCGTGAGATTTTAAGCCAAAACCTCCTTCCATCAGTGAGAGCATTGAAGATGGAACGTGGCTGGGTCTTCCAGCATGACAAACACACCGCTCGGGTAACGAAGGAGTGGCTCTGTAAAAAACAATTCAAGGTCCAGGAGTGGCCTAGCCAGTCTCCAGACCTCAACCCCATAGAAAATTTGCGGATAGAGTTGAAAGTCTGTGTTGCCCCAAAACATCACTGCTCTAGAGGAGATCTGCATGGAGGAATGGGCCAAAATACCAGCTACAGTGTGTGCCAACCTGGTGAAGACTTACAGGAAACGTTTGACCTCTGTCATTGCTAACAAAGGATATGTTACAAAGTATTGAGTTGAACCAAATTTATTGACCAAATACTTATTTTCCACCATAATTTACAATTCAATTCTTTAAAAATCCTACAATGTGATTTCCCGGATTTTCTTTCTCATTTTGTCTCTCATAGTTGAAGTGTACCTATGATGAAAATTACACAATCTTGCACAATCACTGACTGACAAAATACTTTTTAGCCCCACTGTATGTTCAGTGACCAGCTAAATGTGTTAAACCACAAATCTCATACAGGAGGGCTTACATTTCCCTCATGTTAGTCCTAATATTAGCTTCCATCAACATCTCAGAATGGATGTTCCTCCAAAAAGAAGCCTTAAGGAGGATTAAAATTTCGTTAACTGGCAAAGACTAGAATACAGACCTGTAGAACTTTGCTAGTGTTTGTGCAACCGGCGTAAACAATCAGTAACACAGTAGATTGTCGACTGTCATCAAAAACTTCATTGTTCAGTATAAATGATTTGGTCATTTCACTTACTTGACACTGAAAGTGCTTTTTTTTTTTGCCATTTTCAGCCAAATAATTTCGGTTGCAGAATATTCGGTGCATCCTTAATAGGCATTGTCAAAATAGCTTCAAGAAATTCTAAGCCTAGATGACAGGGGCAAAGAAAAGCTGGAACACAAGAAAGAACTTCTAGGGGAACCAAGCTTGGCATTTACATTTTGTCATTTCGCAGATGCTTTTATCAAGAGTGACTCACAGCCCATAAAATCTTACAAGGTACAATCTAAGGAATTGTGGGTTAAGGGCTTGCTCAAGAGCCCACAGCAGCTTGGCAGTGCTGGGACTTGAACCCTGAACATCCTGGTCAGTAGTGCAGTAGTTCCTAAACTGTTGCAAAACAGTGAAGAACTTAGGAACCTATCCTCCTCTGGTTAGGAGTGGACAACAAAACCAAGTCATCAAAAGTCCTTGTCTTCCTGAATATAAACAAAATCAAGAAGTGCTGGAAAAAGCCATAAGAAAGCTGTATAGATATTTTGGCCCCCAAAAATCTTGGTCAAAGGCAGCACCTTTGGTATTCATACAAATGAGAAAAACAAGACCAAAAACAAGTGTCTAAATCACATAATATAAAACTAATTTTAATAATAGAAATAAGAGCAATTACATAAGCTGTCTGACTGCAGATGCGTTCAGTTTGAGCAGCAGCAGATCAAAGGAATCAAGTAACTTTGCACAACTGTTCAGGGAAGGGGTTTAAATAGACAAGGATGTGATTACAGCAATGCGGGACAGGTAAGAGGAATCAACACACCGGCAAATGAGACTGTTGGCAGTACCGGGTTAGGTCACAGGCCTGTAAATACAGTGGTGCTTGAAAGTTTGTGAACCCTTTAGAATTTTCTATATTTCTGCATAAATATGACCTAAAACATCATCAGATTTTCACACAAGTCCTAAAAGTAGATAAAGAGAACCCAGTTAAACAAATGAGATAAAAATATTATACTTGGTCGTTTATTTATTGAGGAAAACAATCCACTATTACATATTAGTGAGTGGCAAAAGTATGTGAACCTTTGCTTTCAGTATCTGGTGTGACCCCCCTGTGCAGCAATAACTACAACTAAACGTTTCCTGTAGCTGTTGATCAGTCCTGCACACCAGCTTGGAGGAATTTTAGCCCATTCCTCTGTACAGAACAGCTTCAGCTCTGGGATGTTGGTGGGTTTCCTCACATTAGCTACTCGCTTCAGGTCCTTCCACAACATTTCCATTGGATTAAGGTCAGGACTTTGACTTGGCCATTCCATAACATGAACTTTATTCTTCTTTAACAATTCTTTTGTAGAACGACTTGTGTGCTTAGGGTCGTTGTCTTGTTGGCATGACCCACCTTCTCTTCTCTTCTCTTCTTCAGTCATGGACAGATGTCCTGACATTTTCCTTTAGAATTCTCTGATATATTCAGAAGTTGTTGTTCCATCAATGATGGCAAGCCGTCCTGGTCCAGATGCAGCAAAACAGGCCCAAACCATGACACTACCGCCACCATGTTTCACAGATGGGAAAAGGTTCTTATGTTGGAATGCAGTGCTTTCCTTTCTCCAAACATAACGCTTTTGTTTTAAACAAAAAAGTTATATTTTGGTCTCATCTGTCCACAAAACATTCTTCCAATAGTCTTCTGGCTGGTCCATGTGATCTTTAGCAAACTGCAGACGAGCAACAATGTTTCTTTTGGAGAGCAGTGGCTTTCTCCTTGCGACCCTGCCATGCACACCATTGTTGTTCAGTGTTCTTGCTGATGATGGAGGACTCATGGACATTAACATTAGCCAATGTGAGAGAGAGACCTTTTCAGTTGCTTAGAAGTTACCCGTGGGTCCTTTGTGACCTCGCCAACTACTATTACACGCCTTGCTCTTGGAGTGATATTTGTTTTGGTCGACCACTCCTGGGGAAGGTAACAATGGTCTTGAATGTCCTCCATTTTGTACACAATCTGTCTGACTGTGGATTGGTGGAGTCCAAACTCTTTAGAGATGGTTTTGGTAACCTTTTCCAGCCTGATGAGCATCAACAACTCTTTTTCTGAGATCCTCAGAAATCTCCTTTGTTCATGCCATGATACACTTCCACAAACGTGTTGTGAAGAGCAGACTTTGATAGATCTCTGTTCTTTAAATAAAACAGGGTGCCCACTCACACCTGATTGTCATCCCATTCATTGAAAACACCGGACTCTAATTTCACCTTCAAATTAACTGCTAATCCTAGAGGTTCACATACTTTTGCCACTCACTAATATGTAATATTGGATCATTTCCTTCAATAAATAAATGACCGAGTATAATGTTTTTGTCTGTCTAACTGGGTTTTCTTTATCTACTTTTAGGACTTTTGTGGGTGTATTGTGGAAAGCTGAAGACGGAGCTAGCCGACATAACACTTGTACAGACATGATATCAACTGTCCAAAACAAACACTTTAAAAAAGCATTCAAAGGTGATTAGGGGTGTAATGATGCATGCGATTTGCATAGTTTCAATGTCACGATGTAATCACGGAGATGTGCGTACACAGAACGTTGTTGCGTTCTTTGAACACCAGAGGGCGCAATCATCATATGCGGCAGGGGTATCAAACTCATTTTCATGGATGGCCATATCAGCATTTTAGTTGCCCTCAAAGTGCCAGTTGTAACTGTAAGCTGTAGCTAAATGTAATGTAAAATAATGTAACTACTCTAACATATTGTTAAATAACTGGTTTTTATATTGTATGTAATTATTAAAGTAAACACAGTGAATACACTGCTGCACAGAGAGTAGCATATGGAATTAACTCAAAATAAAAAAATAAGAGTCGTATATTAACGTATATAAACCACTAACATAAGCAAATGTCATCATTCAGGGGGAAAGAAAGAGAAGTAAAAAATGTCGCCGTATATTGTAATGACTGACACGGACTCATAACACAAAGACATGCGGGTTTTTACCCCTGAAGCACAAACATGTATTCGTTTCCCCAGTTTCTTTCTTGAAACTGCCTTCCATCTGTATCTATTTTTCTCTTCCTGGACAGTTTGGGACCATTTGTAGCACTTGCTGGGACAAACCGCTTTTGTTAAACGGTGATGTTGATACACTACCATCCAGTGGCAGATGCCGTCACTTCGCGGGTAACGTAATCGATATAATCCGTAATTGGTAACGCAATGTGTTGTGGGAAATGTAGTTTATGGTGAATATACGCTTTAAAGTAGCATAGACTCATTTGACATACACCTTTTTAGCTCTTGCGGGCCACATAAAATGACCTGGCGGGCCAAATTTGCCCTGAGGGCCTTGAGTTTAGCACATATGATATACGGCATATCATTCTCATTATGGGGTAATGGGGTCATGGAAAATGAAAGGATATGGGATGTTTACAGATATTTGTTAAACCGAGCATGATAACAAGGTCTAACAGGAATTATTTACATTTCTAGTCATTAAAATCCTTTTAATTGCAGGAGACTAACTTTTTTTGTTATTATACCTCAAAAATAAGAAACATTCACATTCACATTTTACATTCACACTTTTTATTGCATGTAAAAGCAATAATTGTGAGAAAACTGAATCCTGAACTCAGTATCATGAATCGAATCGTGAAGCAGAGAGTATCGTTACACTCCTAGTAATGAAAATTTGAAGTAATTAATAGGACTCTGTGCTCTTAATCAATAACTAATTACATTTTCTGTTTTTCTCTCCGAGCTGTGTTCCGGCAGTTCCGGCCCCACACATGATGTTCATCTGATGGAGCTCCACTCAAGCTGCTCCCATCATCAGCTCCAGCCCCATCATACCCGGGCCACTTAATGCCGATGTGCATACTTCACATTTTATTTTAACTTTGACTCCATGACTTTAGTTTCGCTCTTAGATTTATCATCTACGCCGCCCAAAGAGGTTGGGTCCCTTTTTGAGTCTTGGTCCTCCCAAGGTTTCTTCCTAGAACTAGGGAGTTTTTCCTTGCCACTGTCACCCTAGGCTTGCTCAATTTGGGATTGGACGTAGTTATTAGGAAATAATCTAAACTTGTAAAGTTGCTTTGAGACAATGCTCCATTGTAAAAAGCGCTATATAAATAGATCTGACTTGACTTGACTTGACTTGACTTGAGAACATGCAAACTCCACACAGAAAGGACCCAGGTCGGTCCACCTGGGATTGGACCCAGGACCTTCTAGCTGTGAGGCAACGGTGCTACCCACTGAGCCACTGTGCCACTCCATCACTGTTCATGTGATGTAAAAATAGTGCATAGTATTCTTTTTTTAGTTACGTCTCATTCAAAGAACAAAAGTTTCAATTGTTTTTTGGTTTAAGGCCAATAATTTTAACTCTCTGAGTTGTCTTCCGGTACCAGTTCCTGTCCCACACATGATGTTCATCCGCTTCAGCTTCACTCAAGCTGCTTCTGTCATAAGCTCCAGTTCCACCATACCCAGGCCACACTGGAGGGCAGAAACCCTCACCCTCCTCCGGTTGGCTGGGGTCGAAGTGCCACCAACGACTTTCCTGCTTAGACTCAGGATCCTAGAGTGACTCTGTGTATCGGACTACTTAATGCTGATGTGCATATTTCACATTTTATTTGAACTAGGACTCCATGACTTTAGTTTCATTCTTAGCTTTATCATCTACGCCACCCAAGGAGGTTGGGTCCCTTTTTGACTCTTGGTCCTCCCAAGGTTTCTTCCTCATAACACTTAGGGAGTTTTTCCTTGCCACTGTCGCCCTAGGCTTGCTCAATTTGGGATTGGACGTAGTTATTAGGAGATAATCTATAATTGTAAAGTTGCTTTGAGACAATGCTCCATTGTAAAAAGTGCTATAGAAATAGATCTGACTTGACTTAATCTCTGTACATCACTCTTTAAAAAATGTGAGGACGTCACGGCACACTGTAACAGTCATTACTTAATAGTGAATGTTGCGCAAAAGTGGCCAATCCTGCTCGGGCACTCAGACACTGATCCTGTGCTGTCGCCAACAGCTATAACCACCTTTGCTCTATCAGTCGTAATGCAACAGTAGAGGCAAAGTTCAGCACAGCGCAACTTTATCACACCACAGAACAATCATAAGAGACGTGTAACATTAATAAACTAAAATGAACAAGTTCATTAAGGGATTTCATCACTGGCTGTACTTAAAGTGAACTGATAAGAAACATCAAAGTCAGCTATTTCCCTGATTTATGATGGGGATATGTTCTGACAAATCCATCATAAGTTTAAATGTATCATGAACTGAGTTTATTGAGTCTTTGGTAGAATGATCTACACTGTAACATAGCAAAATAATGGTAAGTAATGATCAGTAAGTTACTTAAAAACATTTAGATTACCCTACAGTTGAACAAAATCATTAATGCAAACCTTCTTTTATAATAAAGTGGTGAAAAATGTCATGTAATTTAGTGAGTAATGGATTGAAAGTGAAGAGTAAAAACACTTACTCTATTGATGAACTCTGAGCGCTAGTATAGCTTTCTATTTGCTTTTGGGTTGGCTCTTATAAACTAACCTTTTTAGGACCCATTGAGGCTTATTTGCACGAAGAATACAGTACTGCAGATGTAAAACTAAAGAAAGTCACCGATAAAAATAGCAGAGATCTTCTCTCAGGGCTGAATCACTAGGTACTGAATCGTGAATCGTGAATCATAAATCATGAATCAAGTTTCAGCTGAAAGGAGTCACGCGGCTTGACTCATACAGGTTTAAGCAAGTGCCCCGAGTACCGAGCAAAGGACAACAGCCGAGACAATTTTTTCTAGTCCAAAGAGGTGGAATTTGAACCCTCGGACCTTTGGTACATCGTCCACTACCTTACCTGCAAGGCCATTAAAGTCTCTATTTAAAAATACCCATTAAATAATAGTAATAATAATAAATTAAACTATAGCACCTTTCACAAATCCAAGGTCACTTCACAATGATGACAAAATAAAAAACAGTAAGTTAAGTCAGTTAAGTAGTTGTGTTTGCAAATTAGTCTCAAAAACCAACGCACAAAACAGATCGCCCAGCCCTAGCTCCAATCCAGTCGCTGCCAAGCTGATGCTGTTTGGCTCTGGAACAAAACTCCTTAACCTTCAACTGCAAGTTGTTTTGTCTGACAACATGAATAAATGCATGAAATGTGTGGTGCTGCAGTTGCAAGGGCACTGAACTAAAAGCCTGTAACCAAGACCATGAGTTCAAATCCCAGCTCCAGCTCCAGTCACTAAACGGCTCTTGAGGGAGGTCCTTACCATCAACTGGTCATTTCAGTTGCTAATCATTTGGCTTGTTTGCAAAATGTTGACAATAATAAAGTAGGTGCTGGGAGGTAGTTAAGGGTCTGAACTACTAATTACAAGGTTGTGAGTTAAAATCCTAACCCCATCAAGTTGCTGTCAGTAGTCAGCTCTGAAAACATGAATGATACCCACAGTAACAACACTAAGACCTTTTGCATACAGTAATAGTTCAGAGACTGTCAGTAAGGCTAGATACCGTGGTACATATCGTGAACATGCCTTAAGTATCGCGATATTAATCACACCGAATTAAACAGTAATGCGATTACAAGAGCAGCCACGCCGCCAGTTATGTTTATACTGATTTTATTTCTATCCCAATCCACTCTACGCACACCAGTCTGCTCCCATTAAAGCGCTATAATAATAAGATAAACACACACAATGTGTGTGATCCAAAGCAGGCGATCGTGGGCACTGATTGTGCAGCAGATCAGGAAGTGTACGAAAAACATGTGAACGGATTTTTACCCTGCAGTCATAATCACGTTGTAGATGACCAGGTAGGCGGTGGCCAGAGCTCCTGCTCCCTTCTTCTTCTTATGGCCTCCATCATTAAAGGCTGTTCTGGTGCTCCCCATAGCAGGTGCAGACATGGCTGAGCTGTCAGAGAGCCGAGCGCCTGCTACCTCCAGCTACTGCCGTCCCCCAACTTCAGGGTCCTGATTAAACACAGTCAATGGTTTCTGAAGCGCCCTCTAGCGGACAAACAATGAATCTGCACTCACGGTGCGCTACAATTGCTTTCCATAAAAGACAACCAAAACAAGCAGGAATTCCAGTTTAAATTATTATTAGATTATTATAGGAGCGGGTTTAACGGGCGGTGCAGGGAACTAATTGTTAAGACCGCTAAAGAAAATATTTTTGGATAAGAAAAAAGAAGTCCTGTCAAACCACTAGATGGCAGTATCAAACAATGAATCAAACAATATTCGCATCGACTCCGACAGTGATTACATAAGGAGTCGATTCCAAGGATCGGTTCAATTCTCGTTTAGATAGATAGATAGATAGATACTTTATTGATCCCAGAGGGAAATTCAAGGCATCCAGTAGCAATTCCAACAATGGCCAGAAAGTATATACTATTAAGAAGAAAAAATAGCAATAAAAATAAACAGAGTACGTAAGTAACAAAAGTATCACAGTTGTTTGAGTGATGGCAAATAGTACAGTTACCAGTGTAAACAGTGGGGTGCATATCCACAGTAATACATTGTGCAAAGAAATACACAGTGCAAAAATGCGATAAAAATAATAATAAACAGTACCATTTACATGCATAAACTAAAAACAAAAATTGTACAATATATACATGTATAGACTGTATATACATGTATTGTTTACTCATGGATACAGTATTTAGTTCTCTCTCTCTCTCTCTCTCTCTCTCTCTCTCTCTCACACACACACACACACACACACACACACACACACACACACACACACACACACACACACACACACACACACACACACACACACACACAAGCCCTGCTAAAAACAGCAAAGACAGCATGTGTTGAGTTTTGGACACTACTATGATGCTCAACCTTTACATGCAAGTCCAGGAAGACCATTAGATTTCACCAGCTAAACCAGCAAGAACAAATATAAACCACCTTGGACAAATATGAAACATGAAACTTGGATAGTCTTGCTATTTTACAGCACACCAGCATCCAAAACACAACTTACACTGGTCTCTGCTGTTTGTTTTTCAGTAGGGCACACACTGTTCCATTGGTGTAATATTACTGTAGCTAATTAATGCCATTAATGCCACACCTAACCCAAAACTTAACCTCAGTAATCGTTTTTTTTTAAAGTCAAACCATTGTTGCATCCTTGTGGGGACATTTGGTGTGCACAGTGGACTGTGGCACTGTGGGACCGTGGTAGCCTAGTGGGTAAGGTACTGGACTTTGGATCCTTTAGGTCCAGGGTTCAAATCCCACCTGTGCCAAGCTGCCACTGTTGGGTCCTTGAGCAAGGCCCTTAACAAACAATTGCTTGGATTGTAAGACTGTATCAATTGTAAGTCACTCTGTATAAGGGTGTCTGCTAAATGCTGTAAATGTAAATATATAAACCTCCCATGTTCTGCACATTTTAAACGAGTCATTAACAAATATATTAAGCTTTTTATAAACTGTAAAAATTATTCTGGATCATCTGTTCTTTTTTTGCACACTTTGTTTCATTTCATAACGTGTTTTAAAATCGATGTGCAATAATCTGGAGATATTTGTTTTAGGCGTATTTAAAATTGTTTCCTTATTTGGATTCTTTTCAATGACAGCGAGTCAACAAAATGTCATTTTCCCCTCGTGCCAGCCTGAACTTTGACAAAATATTTTATGTATATAGTATAGCATATTTCGTACTACGATGAATAAAGTATGCATTATTTTCCTGAGTGTATTCAAAATAAAACAATACACCCTGTTGAACAGAGAAGCATGGCAGACGTGGGGATAATTTTGAAGTTGTGGAATCGACTCCTAAGCTTCAGAGTCGACTTTAGATAACCAACGCAGAATCAAGGAATCGACTCCTCCATAGATCGACTCCAAGCGCTAGACGGCAGTATAACCGAACAAACAGGTGTTCTTGAAGTTTTAAGAGGCTTATCAATTATGCCTGTTTTAAATATACATGTACTATCCGAA
Source organism: Ancistrus triradiatus (assembly GCA_025084515.1). Classification (NCBI taxonomy): domain Eukaryota; kingdom Metazoa; phylum Chordata; class Actinopteri; order Siluriformes; family Loricariidae; genus Ancistrus; species Ancistrus triradiatus. Next base: position 72,986 of record JAJAGP010000937.1, on the reverse strand, counting down.
TTCGATCAAATTAGAATTATGTTGAAGTCACTTAATAAGATAATTAAAAAAAATAATAAATAAGGTTCTCCATCTAAAATGTGAAGATGCCCACATTGAACACGTTGTTTTTTTCACAGGCAGCCTATAGACAGCTAGTTAAGTTTACGGAAGAAGCGAACCAAAGCAAATAATTGGAAGTACACGGAATTTGATGGATGAGAGGAGACTATTTATTACTTATACAGATTAATAATAAGTACGCTTATTAATAGAGGTTTAAAGAAGATACGGAATCAAAATGCCGCTGTTCGGCCAAAATCCATTTGATCAGGATGTCGGTAAGTTTGTACATTAGCTAATGACGATGAAACTCGGTGTTTGTCCCGTACTGCATACTACCGTACTAAATAGTATGTCAGAATGGACATGACAACGCTAATCACATATTAACACTACGTACTGTTTAGTACGGTAGTATGTGGTTTGGAAAATGGCAACAGATATTCGGCAGTTATATAACAAACAGTATTTCAGACTGGAAAGGGGGAGCAAAAGGGTCGCACATTAATGGGCTAGTATACTCTATATTTTGACGCTACACATTACGTATTTGAATGTACAATTACTTCATGTCGATAATTAAACACTGCTTCGTCCCAACAGCGTACTGGCGTACTAATTAGTATGTCAAAGTCATATCGACCCCATTGGTTGTGCGCTAACTTGATACTTAGTACGGTAGTACGTAACTAACCCGCTCGTACTGTACACTAACTACACAACATGTAACTACACATGAACAGTGTCTTTATCAGAACTGCCCTGTTAGTTTTATTATTATTTATGGGAATACTAGCTACCCGACACACTACGCTTCAAGCAGCTCATTATCGACGTGTTTGTATCACCAAATACTAAAGTACTAACAAGTATGTCAGTAACAGTAATACCAGCATTGGTTAGTGTACTTATTTCACGTACTATGTAGTATGCCAAAATAAGTACGTGTCTCTTAAACCATATTTACTGTCTTATCTGAAGCACTGTTTTATGCTTTGTCATGTCACCGTTTGACATTACGAAAGCGACTTTCCTTTAAAATGACCTTAATCCACCTACATTTACAGTATTTATCAGAAGGCCTTACACGGAGTGAAATCGCTTGAGCTGAGAAATTAAAGTTAATGGTTTTGCTCAAACGGCTCAAACATAGCTGGGATTCGAACTCCCATCCGATTAGTTCTTTAGAACCGCAGCCACTGAAGCACTATTGTTGATGTGACATCACTTTAGTGATGATCTTTAGTGTTTTAAGATATGGGCCGCCAACGTTTTAATACCTGGGACCGTGGTAGCCTAGCGCTTAAGGTGATGGACTATGGACCTGAAAGTCCTGGGTTCAAATCCCACCTCTGCCAAGTTGCCACTGTTGGGTCCTTGAGCAAGACCCTTAACCCACAATTGCTTGGATTGTAAGACTGTATCAGCTGAAGGTCGCTCTGGATAAGGGCGTCTGCTAAATGTAAATGTTAATACCAAAAAAAGGTCACCACCTGGATTTAACTAAGCAAATAGTTAAAAAAGAGCCTCCCATCAAATAATTACTGCATTGGTGATTATGTTTCAGCTGGCAACAAGTTCTGTAACTCTAACTGGTGCAGTGAGTAGTCAAGCCAAGTAAAGTCAAATTTATTTATATAGTGCTTTTTACAACACAGCATTGTCTTAAAGCAGCTTTACATATATATTGGCTCAAAGCCCTAGTTGAGCAAGCCTGAGGCAACAGTGGCAAGGAAAAACTCCCCAAACCCTACAGGGAAGAAACCTTGGGAGGACCAAGACTCAAATAGGAACCCAACCTCCTTGGGCAGCTGAGTAGCTTCTCATTTGTTAAACAGCCATGTCGAAAGACCCAGCCTGTGGTTGTTGAAAAGATGCTAATCTGTTTCTTAAGGGTCAAAGAGTGGTTCAGGGAGCATGAGCCATCATTTACACACATGGATTGCCCACCACAGAGTCCAGACCTGAACCCCATTGAGAATCTTTGGAATGTGCTGGAGAAGATTTTGCACAGTGGTCCAAGTTTCCCATCCTCCATACGAGATCTTGGGTGGAAAATCAAATGCAACTCTGGACAGGAATAAAAGTTGTGACATTACAAGAACTTGTATTGATAATGGGAGATTTGGAACACTACGCCAAATCGTCTCCAGCACATCCCAAAGATTCTCAGTGGGGTTCAGGTCTGGACTCTCTTTGACCCTTCTGCAACAGATTAACATCTTTTCCAGGACCACAGGATGCGTCTTTCGACATGGCTGTTTAACAAATGAGAAGCTACTCACTGCATCAGTTAGGGTTAAATAACTTGTTGCCAGCTGAAACATAATCACCCATACAGTAATTATCCGATGGGAGGCTTTTTTTTGTACTCTAAAGTAAAGTGATATACATTTATAACAAGCCCTGCACGTTGAGGGTATTAAAAATACAAGTGCTTCCTGGTTTACAAGTCAGGATTGAAGGGGAAATGGATGCTTCGACTCACAGCTGGTTTTATTCTGGAGTGATTAGAGCTGCTACAGTTGATGTCATTAGCCTGGTGTGATGGTTGTACTTGAGGGTATGATTACTTATCCAAACCAGGTATTTTACTAATTACATTGTATGTGCTTATCAGACATTTTAAAGTGTTCTTTTCATTTTGATTGTGTTAGAATGTGTAAAAAAAGTTAGACATTATTTATATTCATTTTCAACATAAGGATTTTTGTTTACATTTTCAGAAAAAGTTACCTGTGAAAACAACACAACCGATGACTGGGGCCTTATTATGGATATTTGTGACCGGGTCGGGACAACACCTAATGGGTGAGTGACATTTTAGATTATCACTCATATTTGACCTCAGTTATATTAGGCACAGTTAAGTTCAGTAAATGAGATTTTGTGTTGACATTTCAAACTGTTTTCTGATCAACATGGGCACAATAATGTCTTTAATTAAATATCTCACTACCTTTATATCTTTCCCAGTGCCAAGGACTGTCTCAGGTCAATCGTGAAGCGAGCCAACCACAAGGTTCCTCATGTTGCCATGCAAGCACTGACGGTGAGTTCAACAGCAATTATGTGAATTCTTCAATTTAGATTTACTACATTTACATTTACAGCATTTAGCAGACACCCTTATCCAGAGCGACTTACAATTGATACAGTCTTACAATCCAAGCAATTGTGGGTTAAGGGTCTTGCTCAAGTGGCAGCTTGGCAGAGGGGGGATTTGAACCCTGGACCTTCTGGTCCATAGTCCAGTAACTTAACCGCTAGGCTACCACAGTCTAGATTCACTCCATTGGGGTTCTCATTGTCTCTATGAACTCACAGCACATCTTCCCATGAGAATTAGTAGGTCTGACTCGTAGCATTGGACGTGGCCGGGCATAATGTATAAGCACTCAGTCTGAGTCAGTGTTCTGTCTCTTCCTGCAAAGATGTCGTTTTTCACACTATTTTTAGCCTTCCTCTAACATTCCTCAGATAGAATTAGCTACACTCCATAGCTCCATGTAAGAATGAGAAATCGGTCATGACGCACATATATATTTGTGGTAGAAACCAAATCTTGAACACACTCAGACCGAAACAAAAGGGTTGTAGGTTTAAATTAGCATTTTTGTTTGCTTTGTTTTGAATGAGATAATATTTTTGTATTGTTGATGTGTCACATGACCGGTGATTACAGATTACTTGTCTAATGTCTCTGGAATTGTAAAATGATTGCACATGGCTGACATTTTCGCTGCTGCTCCAATGGAATGCATCTGGGCTGAAAGAGACAGTGCATTTTGAATTACTTTGTAATTTTTACTAATATTAAAACTAATTTTAAGGTGTTCTGCAGATTTTCTCACTCCCTCACACCTACCAAGAACCGTACCACTTGTATAACGTTTCTTGATGTAACCTTGTGTGTGTTGCTCAAATGGCACCTGATATTGATAGTGATGTTAAATAAATAAATAAACAAACAAACTTTGGTTTGGAGATAAGAGGAACACTTTCACGTGAATTATTCTTTACTCCCAACTAGTTTTGGGGGGCTGATATGACCAATTTCAATATCACAAATAATTGAACATTTTACTTCAATTACGATTCATGAATTTTTGTTGTTGTTGTCTTCCTGCCCTCATAGCTCATTGACAAGGTTTGTACTGTAAACTATTAGAACTGGGATTTTTTAAAATGAAAACATTGCATATCTCCGTGATTTAAAAATAATTGAAGGAAACACACCAGTGAACTATATGGTTATTTATTGAATATTTCAATCAGTTCTTCGTGATGTAGTAAGAAATTCCGTCCATTATTTCTTATTTATTTCATCTTGAATCCTTTTCATATTGTATAGCGTTTCTAAACTCTGGTGTTATTATTGCTTGTGTTATTTAATCGTTGTCATCTTCTCCAAAGCCAAAGTGTGTCCAAATGACGGACATGGCATTTTTCTTCGATACAAGCTGCTCTGTGTTTGAGTTTTCTTCCATGTCCGTGACTAGACTGGACACATGACTACACATGTGGTAGTATTAAGAGAATTAAAATACAGTAAAATAACTGAGATAGGAAAGATTAGTGGTTAATGGTACTGAATGTTGGTATCGATTAATTGCCCAGCCCTACTCTCAACCAAGGCTGTAGTAGCCAAGATGGAGCCACAAACTGGAAAGTGTTGATACAGCGGCTTCTGTGCCGTGGCACACACTGTGCCGGTACACCGATATTAATTTCCCATACAGTATGCATTTTTCATATAGCTCCATACCGGTGCATAGCAGAGACACAGCTCTAACAAATAGGCAGCAAGTTATATAATATTTTAGCTGCTATGAGTGCTGCTGAGCTCTGAGTAGAGCTACATCACCGAACAGGATGCTGGGGAAAGCTCGCTAGCCAGGTAGTATAACACACATCACAGCATAGAAACCGTCTGTTAACAGCTGGGAAAGACTCCATCAGATTAAAGAACAGAACTGGATTATAAAGTGAGATCTGAGATGCAAAGAAGAACCACATTATGAACGCAGTAACTCTGCAGACTGATTCAGAGTAATGATTAACTCACAGGCTGTGTCTTACCGGAGCGAAAATATATCAGCCAAAAATAGGCACCTCTTTCTTGTAAGCTCTGTTTTTAAGACGTTGCAGATTGCACAATAAAATCTGTTTACATTTGGCAGCTGTTTCATGCATTCTGATTTGTGTAATTATGTGTACTACAAGTAAACCTTACAGTAATTAAAGCCTTCATTATATACATAGAAAACGGATTTTAGCTGGTCTCGTATAACCGATTCTGTGCCGGGCAACCACACATGAGCAGCACAGTGCTTTTACTAACTTTAATTCATAATTCAGTTCAGGTCAGTTCATAATTGAAAGTTTCAGGGACTCGATGGTTTGTTTGAGAGACATGTTTAAGGGTTTGTTTGCTAACATGATGAGGAGGAAGCGTTATAGGTTTCGGCTGTGTATTGAGTGCTACTTAGCTGGTCAACTAGATAGGCTCCCTAAATACCGCATTACTGATTGATGGACCAGGGACACTACTAAGGGCTTTGTTATCCATTATGAACACAACCATGTCTCCTGCACTGAAACTTTTGCAGCGTGCTGCTTGGATTACATACATAGTGAAAATAAGTTGAGAAGGATCAACTCCGAAAATTATCGGAATAATGGATTTTGTGTGTGTGTGTGTGTGTGTGTGTGTGTGTGTGTGTGTGTGTGTGTGTGTGTGTGTGGGGCAAAAAAGTATTTAGACAGCCACTGATTGTGCAAGTTCTCCTACTTAGAAAGATGAGAGAGGTCTGTAATAGAATCTATTCTATGGCCATTGATTCTGATAGCAATGTTAATTAAATCCAAACAAACAATGAAACTGTTCCAATAATAATGAGTTATTAATACTCAAATCAGCTTGAGTCATGAGTGAGATGCAGGCAGTGGCGAGTGAGTAAAATCAACTCTTGGCTTTCCTCGTCCTCACAATAAAAGATAAAAGTATTTATATGGCATATGCTTTCAGAGTTCAAGCCTTTCTTCCCGAAGTTCTGTTTGCTTGGAATTTGCGATCGTTTCCACTGTGTGGAAGGTGTCAATGGTTTCACTTTCAGCTGAAAGAAAACAGACTGAAAGCAATTTCTTCTCTAGCACCGAGGACCCGGATAAAATACTTTACAGTTTTTAAAAAAGCATGTTCTATTTGTTTTACAGTGACATTGATTGTATGACACAGATAACTTCTTACCTAATTACTGCTTTTCAAACTTTTCCCTATTTTAGTTGCTTGGTGCTTGTGTTGCAAACAGTGGAAAAATCTTTCATCTAGAAGTCTGCTCCAGAGAGTTTGCCAGTGACATAAGAAGCTTGCTGAACAAAGTAAGACCTTGCTCCCATCTGTACAAATATCTTTGCTATTTATCATAACTTAGCTCTGCCGTGGCTATAATCTTAGTTCGGTGCATTCTACATTTGTACATTTATATTCTCCTCTCCCAGGCTCACCCTAAAGTGAGTGAAAAACTGAAAGGTCTGATGGTGGAATGGGCTGAGGAATTCCAAAAGGATCCACAACTCAGCCTTATTGGTGCCACCATCAAATCCCTGAAGGAGGAAGGAGTGACATTCCCGCCTCCTGGCTCAAAGGTGATCATCACTGCTTTGTCCCAGTTTCCCTTCATTCAGCCTAAAGATCACATAAAACCGCGCACACGGTGGTCCTACAGTGGTTCCAACCAGCTCATTGTTGACTTGAAATTTAGTTCAAACGAACCAGAAAAATCACAACCAATCAGTAGGAAGAAAAATGTTCGGTGAATTTAAGCCACAACACTCACTCATTTTGAGAGTAATTTCTATTGGAACAATTATGAAAAATATATATATTTCACAACACTTAGTTCTTTTTAAGAACTGCAATTAGTCACAACCACTGTCATAGTTACAAAGTACACAGAATAAATGTACCACACGTTTTCTAAGTCAGTTTTCATTGTTATGTCTACAAGCTGGAAACGAAAACGACGAGTACCGAGCAACTTTTTTTCATAAGGAATAATGTAAATTGAATGAATCCGTTCCAGACCCCCAGAGAATCCACACTGTATGAGCCATTATATGCTTTAATGGAGTTGTGCAGGTGCTCCCTGATTTACAAAATCATTAACACAAGCTTATTTTATAATCAAGTGTTGTAAAATCTCATGAAGTTTTGTGAGTAATGGATTGAAAGTGAAAAGCAAAACACTTAGTCTATTGGTGAACTTTGTCATAGCTGCTAATGCTTACTGCAGCCTGTGTTCTGGAGGATTCAGTTTTCCTTTTGATTGACTGTCAATAACTATTTTAGGACCTGTCGAGACTTATTTGCACTAATAATACAGTACTGTGTATGTAAAAATAAAGTGTTAAATCTACAGTCAAACCCTGGTATCTAAACTGCCTGGATCTAATTTCCTGCCATAACACTCTGCTATCCAAACCACTAACCAGCTTTAATGAATGATTAGCTGAAAATGAAACCTAGTCAAATTCTGCACAGTGTATCAGTGTAATGTACCTGATATAGATCGTGTCTCTGAATGGCATTTTGCCTCTACCGGCACCCTCCACTTCTTTCCTATCAGTAAGAAGTAAGTAGGTGAGTACTCACAAGGTATGAAGGAATGAAGAGCTTCACTGAGGATATTTTGCTATTTTCATTTACACTCATGCACTTAGAGCAACATTTATAACATTCTGTAACCTGCACAGACAACAGAAATGTTAACAGTGAAACTGCTGTAATGTTTCTTTCTGTAGGCAGAATGCACATACCTATGTGTGACAGTGCTGTTTTATCAAGCTGACAGCACTAAAAGTATGTAGGTTACTTCCTTGTAAATGTTTCTTTCTGTAGGCACAGAGCACACACACACACACACACAGTACTGTGCAGAAGTCTAAGGCCACCATTAGATTAGATATACTGTGGTTTTTGCAATAGTATAATGACCCTATATAATTATTTCTCAGTCTTTTTATTACAATGCCACCAGAATATACAGGAAACTTGCATGAAATAAAAAAGCCTTATGTAGGCTACCATGGCAAGTATTTAGTTTGAGCCACCCTGACACTTCAGCAATAGTAGCATCTGGCAGCTTCACTGGGATGCCAAGTTGACACTTCATCAGTCTGAGGAAGCTTGATCAGGATTGGTTTTTTTGAAAGGGTAGCAGCCAAGAAACCACTTTTTGGTAAGGGAACAGGGTGGAAAGATCTGTTAAAGCTCACAAATAAGGGAACGAAGCTCAGTGGAAAAGAGTATTATGGAGTGACAATCAACAATGTTCCATATGGGGATTATACCATTGCTAAAACAACAAATCTAATGGTGGCTTAAGACTTGTGCGGTGCTGTACATAAGGGCCAGAGAGACAGGGTATGAGAGTGTCCTGCACCACCTCATTAAACTGGCATCACTAAAAGTATGAAAGGTTTCAACATGCCAGATTGAGGTAGGGATTCCTATAAGAAATAATGGATATTGTGCTCCCTATATCTGAGTATTCACTATATTAACCATTGCCAGGAATGAGGTACTTCAGATAATGGTGTTTGACTGTAGTGTGACTTGTATGACACAAAATATATTACAAATAGAGTGTCACGTCCTCTAACTTTTGTCATTGAAGGTGATTGAAATGTGCTTGCACAGCTTTTTCCTAACAATGTTTTATTTCTAACTGAAACATAACTGCATGTGTTGACTTGGCTAATTCCTCTGCGTTTTAGAGTGACACTAAAGACTCGTTTCTAAATATATGGTTAAGTTGAACAAGCGTTGAGCTGCACGTGTTGAGCAGTGACACTGACCTGGTTATTTTGTGGTAATGTGTTAGCTGGTATGAGTGCATCAGGTCTATCAGTGTTACCACATTTTTAAACACATTGTACACTTCCTGGCTTACACTTCCTTAGACTCCTGCCTTATTGCTACAGCGTGTAGGTGTACAGGGGGAAAAACTGTAGGTGATTTTATTTCTTGCACAGTTTTGGTCAACTTGTCGTCCTTTGCCAGAGTCGGTTCCTGAACACAGGACCCAGTTGACTGGATATTGGTTTGGTAATTATACAGTTGAAAAGCGCTGTGTAAAAATAGAATTGTTATCCCTATTCTTCTTCTTCTTCTTCCACGCATTTCTGCGAGTAATACAGCCCGAACTGCTTAACATACAGACACGGTTCAAACACGGATGTGTAGGTAATCGCGCTGTGGTTTGCTATGTATTTTTGGAGTCGATCCGATTTATCATTTTGAATAGATTTAAATGTGAAAAATACAAATCTTCCACAGAAATGTATTTACAGACTGTTCAGATTTAAATTTCACCTGGCAAAATTCAAATTTTAGCTGAAATCGATGATGTCGCCACAGACCACTCATATATGTGAAACAACAGGCCACTGAGTTGCATCTTACTTACACAAACACACAAGTGGCCAAAAGTACTGGGACACAAACGCACATTCTTTCTACTGTGGGTAGAAAGTAGGAACGGCACCAACGGCTCACGGCAAGAAGGTCCTGGGTTCAATCCCAGAGTGGAGCGGCCTGGGTCCTTCTGTGTGGAGTCGGCATGTCCTCCCTATGTCCATGTGGGTTTACTCTGGGTACTCTAGTTTCCTCCCACAGTCCAAATACATGCATGTTAGGTTGATTGATTACGTTAAATTGGCATTGACTTGAGTGTATAATAGGCCAGTCTTGATGTAACTTTGTGTCTGTCGCCTAAATGGCCACTGATGCTGATAGCGACTGTAAAGAAACCAAACAAACCTTTAGGAAATGCAGATCGAGTTGCTTGATTGCTGGTTATGTGTGTTCACTTCCAACCAGTGTTGAAATCCTGATGATTTTCTGGACTGATTGAACAATACAGCATACACTATTCAATTAATCAATGATCTTTACATTAGCCTAATTTTGTCTGTATAAAATTAGACTCAACATGACAAAAACGAGGTGAGAAAATCTAGGATTGTTACTACAAGTATCATCCGCTGTAGTTCTGCCTACATAAGTGTGCCTTTTTGGCCTGCTACAGAGTGCAACACGTTGATTTAGGACAGCTTCTCATAAACCTTTAATTATTCATTGATTCAGATTAACGGTGTTGGATGGACATCTAGACATTTTCGCTGTCATCAGTCCTTGTGCTATATCTGGAATGTAGGTCATTTTTCTTCAGGTTGCAGTATTACTGTAACGTTTAGAGCAGTTAGCAGGGACCCTCATTCAGAGCAAATTGCAACTGATACAACCTTACAAGGCTCAATCCAAGTAAATGAAGAGTAATGGCCTTATTCAGGTGCCCAACAGTGGCAACTTTAGCATAGCTAGGACTTTGTGGTCAGTAGTCCAGTATTACTAATGTAGAGTGATGTGATTTGGTCTGTTGGGGGAAACTGTTCCTCATATCCTTGCTTTCACAGCTTTGCTTGTTTAAGGAGTGGAAACAAGCACTAAAAAGAACTGCGTGTGAGTGAGTAAGGGACAGATGAGAGTTTACAATGGAATTTCCTTTCACATACTTTGGAAAGCCGGTACTGGCCAATGAGATTCCCCATTTTGTTTAAAGTGTCTGATGTTTGATGTGGATTTGTATGTGGTCATTTTCAGATTCTTTTCATTATTCTTACTCCCATCCAAACATATTTTACCATGTTCTTCCTTTTTTATAAATCCTGTTAATATACCAGTACAACTATCAAAACAAACAGTCATACTTGAAGTTGAACCTGGATGGGATCAAATTTACATAGGATCCTGAGGTAATTGCCTTTTTCACAGGAGGTACTTTGTGATTTTATTTCCATCTGGGTCAGACATGTTGGTGATTCTGTCCATAAAAACCTCCAGGCAGAATTACCTACGGTTTTCCCCAAATTACTGGTGCCCTGGCCATTGTGGTCCCATCTGGATGTTTGGAAAAAGGGGTTTGACAGCAGCTGCTCACTGTATTACAAATCTAAGTGCATCACAAGATATTCCCAAATTTACAAAATGAGGCTTTTGTTGAGTCTTTGCATTATTTAATTGCGCTGAATGTCCAGAGGACTTCATTGTGTTCTTACTCGAAAAGTGATTAGAGGAGGAGGAGGTAAAAAACAAAAAAAAGAAAAGACAGATACTGCAGGCTGGTTATAGGTGAAAATTTAATGGCATTTCAGTAATAATGCATTATTTTATATTTAACAGAACACAATATGTACTAACATGTCTTTTTTTTTCTTTTTTTAAATAATGACCAGTTGTATTAGTCAGATACGTGTCTGGATTCATGGAGAATACTGCCCACTAGAAACTCTGTACTGTGGGAACTTTATTGCCACACTTGTCACAGCTATTCCCCTGATAAACAAATCTCGTCCAGCTAGTGCTAATGGCAAAACCACAAGTATTTACTCATCTTCTCAATGGAAATACAGTTAAGATCCCTAGGTTCGAACCTTTGATTAACGAACTTTCAAAGATGCGAATGTGTGTGTGCAAAATTAAAAACTGTCAAGTTGCGTATCAGCGTTTAAGTTTGTTCACATCTCTGGTCGTTTAACGGAGACAAGCAGAACGTTGTTGTTTACCTCTGTCGTGCTTGGGCATAAAGCGGGAGATGAACACTAGAAGCCGGTACAGAGCAGAACCTTACTGAGAAACTGGAGAACTGAGTACTAGAACGAAACTAAGACCTGTCAGTCCACAAACAGTCCAAAACAAATGACACATGCGCAAGGAAGTGGGAAACCGAAACCATAACCGTGCTGACCATACAGAAGCAAAATGCAGCGTTTAAATAACCGAACTAAACAGACAGAAAATAAACAGCTAAAGTAAATCAGGAAATCAGAACATAAACAACAGTGAAGCTGGGAAGTGTAGTCTGGTAGGACTGCGGTTGTGACACCTGCTGTGTACAGTAAATACCTCTTTTTGTGGAATTATTGCGCAATTTTAAACCCAGAATGTCTGGTATTAAGCATAAAAGCAGTGATCTCTATAAGAAGCAGCGAGCCATAACAACAAACACTGAAATGAAAGTAAGCGAGATCAGTTGTTGGAGGCTCACAAGCTGGATGCTTAGGCTAAACATCTTGGACATACAAGCTTTTGGACATGAGAACCCACTCGGAACGGAACTGATTTGTCTCTAGGGGAATTGATGTACTAATAATATTAGATGTTTATTTGTATATTAATTTAATGAACATTATTTCCAAAATTCCTAAAGGATGAGCATGTATCTAGTGGATTAAATTTTCTGTGAGCCAGGATTTTTGCCTCTCGCGTAACTGATTGATGATACCGGTCATTATTTCTAAAAAATGAAAATACATAAGAGTATATTGTTCATATTTAAATAGAAAGTAATGCTTTATACCAGTAAGTACCATTTCTTTAGTCAGCTGGTGGTATCTTGCTTTACATATAGTTTTTTTTTTCTCTTTTCCTGAGAGTGATGAGAATAGTTGTCGAGTTCTCACAACATCTAGTCCAATTACATAGTGTTGTCAATCTTTAAAGCCTCCATTTGTAGATTTGTGAATGTCTGTGATTGACTTTGATTAGTACGCTAGATTTGTGAATAGCAGCGATCAAACTTATAGGTGACATCTGCCTATAAAATCACAAAGCTGTGCATCTGGTAAGGACTAAAATGACCAGAGTGCCAAGTTGGGTGAAAAACAGGAGGCAGGTCTGCTTGTATTTTTTGAGGAGAAGGAAGAAAAACATTAACATGGCCAATCTGGACAAGTAGTTTCTGTAAAAGAGGAAATTATGCCAGGACCACCTGTAATTTTAGCCTTATCCAGATAAAGACAGCTCATTGATCCTGTAGTAAGTGAGGGTAGCTGATGGATGTTTTTCTCTCCAATTTAATGTCCTTTTAGCTGACCTGTAAATGTATTAATCTGATTCAACCACAGAGTTCCAACAACAGCAAGCCCAGTAGCACAACTGCCACGAGCCGTGCAACTGATGATGAGGAGCTTGCCAAAGGTGACCTACATCTTTCTCATATTTTTTTGTATCATGTAGTATTACTTTCTTGATAGATTGAGCCACTTTCATGCATTTACCAGTTCTTGTAAAGCATTACATTGTTTTTGAAGTAATGTGGGCTATTGAAGTAATGTGTGTGTGTGTGTGATCTTGTGCAGCCATTGAGCTGTCCTTGCAGGAACAGAAACAGCAAGCAGAGACTCGACCACTTATGCCTGCTGACCCTCCCTTTAACACTAATGATGTTAAAGAAACACGCAGAGTGCGGGCCCTCTATGACTTTGAGGCGGCTGAGGATAATGAGCTGACATTTAAGGCTGGGGAGGTTGTCATAGTTCTGGATGATAGGTAACTCTCAACTATCTTGTGTTGATAGAAATCGGTCATTTCAAAGTTATGTCTGCTCTGTCCCTTCCATTTAAAACCTATGTAAGCTGTAAATTATCTGTAACATGTACACACGGTATTATTGTAACTCTCATTCAACAGTGATGCAAACTGGTGGAAAGGAGAGAACCATAGAGGAGTGGGGCTTTTTCCATCAAACTTTGTCACAACCAACCTAAATGCAGAGCCTGAACCAGGTAAAAACCATTTCATGTTCAGAAATACTGTCACATACAGTATCGTGCAAAAGTCTTAGGCCACCTTTAGATGAGATATATCATCATGTTAGCAATGGTATAATGACCCTATGTAATGCAGTATTTAAAAAATGAGGGGAAAAACAGCTTCTATAGGCTACAGTAGCAAGTATGCAGTGTGACCTCCTTTTACGCTTGAGCAATATCACCATCTAGTAACTTCATCTGCACGCCAAGTTGACCATTCTACAGTCTGAAGCTTGATCAGGAATTATCTTTATGGAAGAGTAGCAGCCAATAAACCACTTTTTCAGAAAGGGGCCAGGGTGAAAAGGCTAAGATAAGCTCACGAAACTTGACAATATGTTAAATATGGTCATTATACCATTGCTAAAATAACAAATCTAACAGTGACCTAAGAATTTTGCATAATAATGTACTTTTGTTTAAGGCATCAAAATCTCAGCAACTGTCTTTTTTTTTCCTAGTCACATATGTAGAGAGTACAGCAGGTCCTGAGGAGCCCGTTGTGGAAACCAAAGCAGAGCCTGAGCCAGTGTACATAGATGAGGTAAGTTAGAGGGTTAACTTCTAAAAGCTAAAAAATATAAGTGTATCTATATCAGTGTTAATCAATAGAAGCAGTCAATATGCAACAATCAGCCATAACATTAAAACTTTAAATTGTATTGTACCAACTACCTAAATGTTGTTGTAAACCAAGGACACCCCTTTGTAACAATAATATTCCATAATGGCAGTGGGGAAAAAGGAGACCTTCCACCCTACAAAACAGGTTCAGGAAATGTTTGAGGAACACGACAAAGACTTCCTGGTGTTACTTGTCCTCCAAATGGGCCAGTTCTCAATCCAATTGAGCATCTGTGGGATGTGCTGGACAAACAGGTCTGATCCATGGATGTTCCAACTCATAACTTGCAGGACTTAAGGGATGTACTGCCAGTGTTTTGGTGCCAGACACCACAGGACACCTTCAGAGGTCTTGTTGACCCTATGACTTGATGGGTCAGTGCCTTTGTGGCACAAGGGAGACCTGCACACATTAGGCAGGTGGTTTTAATGTTATGGATGCCTGGTGTGTATTCACATAGATAAACAGATTGTTCCTTGAGGATTCCACTACTGGTACTGCATGGTAACAGATAATTCACCATGTTTGGAAAGGTGCTTCAGAATAAATAAATAAATAAATAAATCAGATGCATTACCTATTACAGTACTGTTAAGAGCGTCATTAATAAAGACGTGATATGGTATGAAGTGTATGGTATGACCAACACCTTTACTAGAATGGGTCTTCTCTCCAAACAGAATGACCAAACCAGGAGAATACTGATCAGGGAAACTACCAACAGGCTAGTGGCAATGTTTATGGACTTTATGGATTAATTGGTCTGGGCATGTTAAAACACACATGCACAAATGTGAAAGAACAAAGCCTCTTTTGAATAAGTGCCACACCGAGTCTTATTTATACTGGCCGAAAAACACTCGGAATGTTCTTTTACCATATAGCAAAAGGTTTTATGGTCCGATGAGATCAGGACTGAACTTTTTGGAACTCTAAACTCCAAGTTTGGTGAAAACCTGGCAGTTTTCAGGACTGAAGGAAAGTGGACGCTACCAAGTACACCAAAATTCTTGAAAAATGAATAAAATAACAGCAACCCTCTTTAGAACAGTGGTTCACCTTCCAGTATGGCAACAACTCTACATATAGTAACACAAAAAAAAAAAACTCAGAGGCTTAAAGATAGGAAGGTGAATGTCCTTAAGTGGCCAAGTCAGAGCCCTGAAATAAATTTGTGGCTGGAGTTGAGGAGAACAATCCATTCCTCCGCTCATTACGAAATCTAACTGAACTTGAACAATTGTATATGGAAGAATGAGTAAATGTTCACCAGTTAAGTGTGCAAAGCTGGTAGAAATGTATCCAGACTGATGCTTTAATTAAAGTCAAACGTGTCTCTACAAAGTATTAAATCAGGGGCCTGATCACGTTTGATAACTCTGAATAACTGTTATTCTAGTGTTACCTTTGTTCGAGTTAATTAATTTTTATAAGGCAAATTAATAAAGTGTAAATAAAGCTGAATGAACATATTTGTATTAAGCAAGTACAATGGTACCTTGGTTCTCGACTACCTCGGAACTCGTTGAATTCGGTTTTTGATGCATTTTGACTAGAAAAATTCGTCTTGGTTCTAGTCATTTGCTCAGTACTCTGTGCACTTGCTTAAACCTGTACGAGTCGAGCCACGTGACTCATTTCTGCCGAAACTCGATTCACGATTCATGATTTGGTACACAGTGATGCAGATTCACAATAGCTCTCGCTCAGAGAAGATCGGTCCTGTATTTATCGTGTTTTTCTTTTGTTTTTACATCTACAGTACTGTATTCTTAGTGCAAATAAGTCTCCATGGGTCCTAAAAGGTTAGTTTATAAGAGCCAACCGAAAGCAACAGAGGAATTGTATGCTCCAGAACACAGGCTGCAGTTAGTTAACCAATAATTAAATAAGTGTTTTGCACTTTCAATCCATTACTCACTAAATTCCATGGGATTTCTCAACACTTTATTATAAAATAAGCTTTGTGTTAATGATTTTGGCCAACTGTAGGTTAATGTAGTGTTTTAAACATTAACTTACTTATCATTACTTACCATGAGGTGGAATCTCCATCTATAGGCACTATAATGTAACTGCAGTTATTTAAGATGGATTGGAAAAAGTGAATAAGAAGCTGCTACAACTCCGTTATTGCATATAATGTTGTACAGGGTGGATTTTCTGGGGGTCTGGAACAGATTAATTCAATTTACATTATTCCTCACGGGAAAAATTTGCTCGGGTTCTCGTTGTTTTTGGTTCTCGACAAGCCTTCTGGAACAAATTAATGACAAGACCCGAGGTACCACTGTATTTCAAAGGGTATGATGATTTTCTATAGGAACTTTAATAAACCTCTTTTCTTTTGTTTCGTCTATAGGAGAAAATGGACCGGACATTGTATTTGCTTCAGAACACAGATCCAGCTAACCCTGAACCTGATTGCCCTGAGCTGATCACATTAGAAGGTAGAGGGGAATCTTTTTTCAGGTTAGACTTTTTCTTAAAGAGTAGTGTTTCACTAATTTTTGACTTTTTATTTTTTTTAAACCCTCTTATAGGTGCATGTGCGCACATGAATCCTCTGATTGATGAAAAATTGGAGGAGATTGACAGGTTTGTTGAAAAGTGACAAAACCCCATAAACCACATTCTTGTACTCTGTATAGTGTGTATAATCTAAAATTATACCTTTGACTTGCTGTGCCTTATAGGAAACACTCTGAGTTATCTGAGCTGAACGTGAAGGTGCTAGAAGCCCTGGAGCTCTATAACCAGTTAATGAATGAGGCACCTCTGTATTCAGCCTACTCAAAGATGCAGGTTCACCAGGGCACATACCCAGCAGCTCCTCCTGGCATAGCTATGCAGGTGACGTCACGTACACGTACAGACCCATGCATGCACGGTGAATTCGTACTTTACTCTTTGATTCATGCGCTAAGTCTTTGTTTACAGTGTAACCAGAATAAATGGAAAGCACTACGTTTACATTACGCATTATTAATGTGAGCTCTGCCATGATTTAGCTTCTAGGGCATCTAGTGCATTTTGGCTACGTTCACACAGCAGGTAAAAGTGGCCCAAATCCCATCTTTTTTGTCATATGTGAGACAGATGTGTTAACTTTGGTTCAGTTTGAATGGAGAAAAAAATACATTATATGTGACATTTTCAATTTTGATTTGGGACACTTTCATATGTGGTATCTGTGGTAGCCTAGTGGGTAAGGTACTGGACTATGGACCAGAAGGTCCAGGGTTCAAATCCCACCTCTGCCAAGCTGCCACTGTTGGGTCCTTGAGCAGGGCCCTTAGCCCATGATTGCTAAGACTGTATCAATTGTAAGTCGCTCTGGATAAGGGCGTCTGCTAAATGCTGTAAAAGTAAATGTATTGAAGTCCGATACCTGGCAATGTGACATCGGAATTCGTGCGACTTTTACGTCATTCCAACTCAACTGTTGTCATAAGTGTGCCAGGGAGAAGGGAAAACAGACAACAGCAATGAGGGAGGATTTCAGTGGAGAGACAGCAAAGTACGAGACCTTTGGTCAGTTTAGGAACATGAACTTTTCAGACGAATGTCAGAGATGGGTTACATTAAAAAGATACAGCCTAAAAATAGTTAGATTTGGTGAGAGATTCAGATTTGGGCCCCTTTACCTGCTGTGTGAACATATTCTTAGCGTTCTAAGAATATTTGAGTTTAAACAGTTACTGATGAGGAATAAAAACCTCATCAGTATGAACAGGCAATAAACTTGATTACTCACACAGCACTTTTGAAATGCCTTGGTCTTGTCAGCACTTTTCCCAAAGTATGATCCTCTGTTCCCCCTTTGTTTTTACAACCCAAGCCATTAGTGTGGTTGACATGTTGGGATGTGATTATGCAATAATTCCTTGTGTAGATTATGGATTACAGATAACGGGAAATTTGGAGGGGGTTATCTATATTTGAGTGTAGAGTGGGGCAAAAAAGTATTTAGTCAGCCACTGATTGTGCAAGTTCTCCTACTTAGAAAGATGAGAGAGGTCTGTAATTTTCATCATAGGTACACTTCTTCAACTATGAGAGACAAAATGAGAAAAAAAAATCCAGGAAATCACATTGTAGGATTTTTAAAGAATTTAATTGTAAATTATGGTGGAAAATAATTATTTGGTCAATAACAAAAGTCCAACTCCGTACTTTGTAACATAACCTTTGTTGGCAATGACAGAGTTCAAAGTCTTCACCAGGTTTGCGCACACTGTAGTTGGTATTGTGGCCCATTCCTCCATGCAGTTCTCCTCTAGAGCAGTGATGTTTTGGGGCTGTTACTGGGAAACACAGACTTTCAGCTCCCGTCACTCCTTTGTTGCCCGAGCGATACATGGCCCCTTTCATTCTTCCCTTAACACGGATCAGTTGTTACAGGTTTGAGAGAGCCAGAAATCTTGCTTGTTTGTGGGTGACCAAATACTTATTTTCCACCATGATTTACAATTGCATTCTTTAAAAATCCCACAATGTGATTTCCTGCCCCACTGTATTTATTACTCCTTGAATTTGATGGCTGTTTGAATTCCAATTTTATTTTTGACAACCCAAGGAGTTTATCATGTTGGGGCCTAATTGACTAGTAGGAACGACAATACTCCAGGTTACTGCAAGGTTGAATGAAAGGTGATGTTCGTTCATCCAAGCTGAAAGTTGTAGAGAAAACTGATATTGTAGCATCAGTTGGAGGGATGGTTATGAGAAAATACTTCATAATTGAACCTGTAAAGGTTATGTACAGCTCAAAGAGCTCCAAGCACCAATCTCTGTGGGAACTATTTGCTCAATAATGCCCCGTACCCCTGTCCAAACGGGTAGAACTCAAAGGATTATAAGTAGGGGTGGGTATTGGAAAGGACTTCACGATACGATACGCATCATGATACAATTCGATACGATGAATATTGTGAATATATTGCGATATTTTACATAGTTCACTCAGCAAATTAAGTCTAAACACCAACAGGAGTGGACATTGTAGTAGGCGCCCCATTTAAAATGTGTTATTTCTTCCTTTAAAAAAATCGATCTGAAAATGAAGAATGCGCACCAAAACTGTTTTAGTGAATGGTTGATATGAAGTGGTTAGTAGTTAGTTATATTCTACTGTACATACTGTATAGCGAGACATTATATGCAGCCAACAAGACAATGAAAATTTGTTGAATTATTAAAAAGTAATAAATGTACGTTGTTAAGTTGATATTGTCCAGTCATATGCCTGTACTGCTGTTTAGATATAACAATTTTCTTTAAGGTAAACTTGTTGTTCATCATGCCTTTAACACTATTAGATTTTTTTTAAATTGTCTGACAGCCCTAGTTTTCAATTATAAAGACTGACTGACAGTGTTTTTGAGCTCTGGGATTACCCACACCTATTAACTCTTGTGGGATGTGTCATGGGGAGAGAAGATGGAGGACAGGTTTGGCTGCTAGTGAGGATAAGCTTAGACATGTCAGTCAGAAGGTAGAAAGCAAAGATAATGTGGTAGGACAGTAGGTGTCTGTGTGAACTTTTGCCAACCTCAAATAAGTTTGCAAAGTCATGAGCAGTCAATGAGGGCCATAGTGGTGGTGCAAGATGACAAAATGGGCCAAGAATGTCTAAAAGAGTGATAAGGTCATGTGTGATACAGTCATGGGACAAAGTCCTACTGCTTCCTGGTTTGTGAGTTGTGGGAGTGCTGAGTCACTTTAGGTTGAATTGTGATAGAATGATGTATGGGCGAGGAAGTTAACACCTTGTGGTCTGTGGTGGACATTTAGGATTGAGACAAAACCAAGAACAGCTACAAAGATAGAATGTGTAACTCCTCAAGTGCAGTCAAAATGAAATCGCATTGTGTATACAATGTAAAACGACACATTTTCTTGTATCAGTTTTAAAGCAAGAACTGCAGTTAAAAGAAATTACTAGAACAGATGTTTCTACACAAAATGTTCTGTTGTACCCTCACCATAGCCTCAACTAACCGAGTGAAAACACTCCTTTATATAATAATATATAATAATATTTAGTCCCCTGCATTAAACACCTTTAATAATTAATATCATTTATAGTATATTATAATTTATATATGGCTTGCTAACAAGAAGCCTGGTTTGTTTCAGTGGTATGAGCACCTCATATATGAACCAAGCTCCTTGCTCTTACATCACACAGATGGGTGTGGCTATAAATGTGTCTGCCCATCAGAACGCACATCCTTTTAAAAAAAAACAAAAAACTTTAGTCCCCTGCAATTAAAAGGGACTGTGGTGCCCTAGCGGTTAAGGTACTGGACTCTGGACCAGAAGGTCCAGGGTTCAAATCCCACATCTGCCAAGTTGCCACTGTTTGGTCCTCGAGCAAAACCCTTAACCCATAATTGCTTGGATTGTAAGACTGTATCAATTGTAAGTTGCTTTGGATAAGGGCGTCTGCTAAATGCTGTAAATGTAAAATAAATTACTAGATCAGATGTTTCAAATTGTACACGACATGTTATTTGGTACCCTCACCATATCTTTAATAACCAGGTGAAACCTTCTGAACAGGAACAGTTCAAAATAATGTGTACTTTTCTTGTATAAATAATTAAACAAGAAAACTGTGGTAGCCTAGTGGTTAAGGTACTGGACTCTGGACCAGAAGGTCCAGGGTTCAAATCCCACCTCTGCCAAGCTGCCACTGTTGGGTCCTTGAGCAAGACTCTTAACCCACAATTGCTTTGATTGTAAGACTGTACCAATTGTAAGTCGCTCTGGATAAGGGTGTCTGCTAAATGCTGTAAATGTAAAACTCTTTAGTGCCCTGCAGTTAAAAGAAAAATGAGTTTTAAATAATGCTACTGCAACATAATGTGCTATTGTAATAATTTCACCAAATTTAAAAACTAATAATTAAAAGTGCTATCTTAAAGTGAAAATCACAGTTAACAAACAAGGTCACTGGGAGCGGAAGATATGTGTCTGTGAGTGTTCAATAATATACACTTGCATTAGATGGCATTAATAAACCGAACTCATTGTCCAACTCGATGTCACATCTGTGCATTGTCGTATGCAGCAACAGATTGTGTATAGCAAAGTTAAGGCGCGTCACATTTTTACCTCACGTGGTGTTATCTACTGGTAATTCTACCAACACTTTCTGGTGAACACTGGTGCAAGAACGTGCTTGGGTTGCAGCAGTGGTTTGCTTGCCCACCACCTTGGTGACTTGGCTTTCAATAGGGTTTGGCATCACATGGAGACACGATTGGCCGTGTCTGAGGGAGCTGACGCCATTCATCGCCCAGGGTTGCCAGGGACTGCCGTCCTGTTTCGTTTATACTTATTCCAGAACCCTGTGTTCTCTATAGATACAGCAGTGAGTTGGGTTCAAGCTCTGACAGTGCTTTCCAGCCAGGTAAAGTGTCACACAGACAAGATTGGCTGTCTCTGAGGAAGGGAAGGCCAGATGGGCACTACCCACCCATGTGGTGGACT
Organism: Ancistrus triradiatus; assembly: GCA_025084515.1. Classification (NCBI taxonomy): domain Eukaryota; kingdom Metazoa; phylum Chordata; class Actinopteri; order Siluriformes; family Loricariidae; genus Ancistrus; species Ancistrus triradiatus. The sequence continues at coordinate 51,160 of JAJAGP010000937.1, read as the reverse complement.
GGCTTCCTGTTCAGCGTACATGCTTGTCTGAGCCCTGTGAATTTTGAGAGTTGGTTTTGGAAGGTTTATGAATGCACTAAGAGAAGGAGTCGCTACTCACATAATTTCTTGATGTTACCTGGTTCAATGTTGTTTGCATAGAAAGCTGTGACTTTGTGTTTTCACCTGAATGAGCTTTTCTCTCACATTTACTATTATATTTCTACAGAGTTACCCAGGACAACCCTCAGGGGGTTACATACCTCCTGGCATTCCACAAGGCTACAGTCTGGGCTCAGACCAAGCTGCACCGCTCTGCTCACTGCCCCACACTGTCAACTCCACAGCCCCCAGTCAGCCAGCACAGTCTCCCTACATCAGGTAAACCAGTAACTTCTTTTTTAGACAATTGTGTGGATTCTGTGTGTACCTCAAAATGATACAATAGATAGTAGTGATGCACCAAAATAAATAGCCTTGGCCGAAACTAGAACCGAAATTTGGAACACACTGAGCCGAATCCGAAAGGTTTGTTTCTGCTTGCGTTTTTAGAATGACAAAAGTATTGATACCTCATACAAACAGACTGCTTGTTTAATGTTGCTGGAGACTGAAATAGTTGAACACAACCGAATTCAACAAAGTAAGGCATTTGTGAGAGTGCTTCTTTGTGTGTTCCGTGCAATGTAGATGTTCTCTCTGCGTTCGTGTTTTCAACACCTTGCACTCCCTGTTCAGAATAATATTTAAACGTCAATCACAGGCTTACAGAGTGCAACAGGTTCAAGCTTTTGTTTGCTGAGCTTTAGAGAACAGCCTGATATTACATCATTCAGTTCAAAACTTCGGTCATTTTCAGCAGAAAATTTACAGTGGCCAAAATTTTGGTGCATCTATAATCATTAGTATCATTTATGGTGTAATGGTAGTCTGGTCCTCGATGTTAATTTGTCCCAGAAGGCTTATCGAGAATAGAGCAAGACGTGTAATAGTTGGCGAGGTCACAAAGGACCCCAATGTAACTTCTAAGCAACTGAAGGCCTCTCTCACATTGGCTAATGTTAATGTTCATGAGTCCATCATCAGAAGAACACTGAACAACAATGGTGTGCATAGCAGGGTTCCAAGGAGAAAGCTACTGCTTTCCTAAAAGAACATTGCTGCTCATCTGCAGTTTGCTAAAGATCGCGTGGACAAGCCAGAAGGCTACTGGAAGAATGTTTTGTGGACGGATGAAACCAAAATAGAACTTTTTAGTTTAAAGAAAAGCATTATGTTTGGAGAAAGGAAAACACTGCATTTTAGCATAAGAACCTTATCCCATCTGTGAAACATGGTGGTGTTTTGCTGCATCTGGGCCAGGATGGCTTGCCATCATTGATCTCTGAATTCTATCAGAGAATGCTAATGGAAAATGTCAGGACATCTGTCCATGAACTGAATCTCAAGAGAAGGTGGGTCATTCAGCAAGACAACGACCCTAAGCACACAAGCCGTTCTACCAAAGAATGGTTAAAGAAGAATAAAGTTCATGTTTTGGAATGGCCAAGTCAAAGTCCTGACCTTAATCCAATCGAAATGTTGTGGAAGGACCTGAAGCGAGCAGCTAATGTGAGGAAACCCACCAACATCCCAGAGTTGAAGCTGTTCTGTACAGAGGAATGGGCTAAAATTCCTCCAAGCCGGTGTGCAGGACTGATCAACAGCTACAGGAAACGGTTAGTTGCAGTTATTGCTGCACAGGGAGATCACACCAGATACTGAAAGCAAAGGCTCACATACTTCTGATACTCACTAATATGTAATATTGGATAATTTTCCTCAATAAATAAATGACTAAGTATAATATTTTTGTCTCATTTGTTTCACTGGGTTATCTCTATGTTTAGGACTTGTATGAACATCTGATTATGTTTTAGGTCATATTTTTGCAGAAAAATAAATTCTAAAGGGTTCACAAACTTTCAAGCACCACTGTAGCTGCTAAGATAACTGCAGCCTGTGTTCTAGAGCACTCGATTCCTCTTGCTTTCTTTTGGCTTTTCTAAACCTTTTTGGACCCATAGAGCCTTATTTGCACTAAGAAAGCCATACTGTAGATGTAAAACCTGAATCACCTGAAACTGTGTACTGAATCGTGAATCATGAATTGAGATTTGAATGAAACGAACGCCTGTGCTCGACTCATACAAATTTAAGTCCGACGTGTACCGAGGTTGTCAAGAATGTTGGTACCGCTGTATAATCTACTTCATATGGCTTGCTAACAAGAAGTCTGGTTTGTTTCAGTGGTATGGGCGGTCCGTATATGAACCAAGCTCCTGGCTCTTACATCCCTCAGATGGGTGTGGCTGTGGACGTGTCTGCCTATCAGAATGCAAATCCCGCTATGCCTCCACCCTCCTATCCGATGGCAGCACCGGCTCCTCCTTCAGCCCAGCATCAGCAGCCGGCAGCTTATTACCAGCAGCCCCTCCTGTGAGCGGGGCTCGTCACTGCCAACAGTACAAAGAGCAAAACTATGCATTTCTTTCCCTGATTGCCGGATAGATGGCGAGGATCTGCTGAGGTAGACGTTTGGCCCAGTACCCAACCCAAGTACTTAACGCAAGTAACTCAGGCTTTTCGATTACAAACCCAAATTACAAACACAAAATAAGTTCGTTTGTCCTGTTTGGTTCCTCATTCTCCCTTTTTGTAAACAACAAGAACTCACCAGCATGGTATGCCTACAAATGACGATCCTCAGACAAGGATAAGAATTTAAACGAGTTCGTGTAGCTTATTTTACATAATACGAGGCTGTTTTTTTTTTAAATCCAGTCGTGCTTTTTAGTCAGTACTGCTACTTCTTCTCACGTCTTCTCTCTTGTCCTGCTGCCTTTCAGAACATAATTAAGGCATTATTATAACAATGAATAATAAATGTTAATGGACCATGAGCATGCTGACATTCTGCATTTTAAGTAAGATCCACAATTGCATGTAGGAAACCGTTTGACACTTTAGCAGGCACAATAAGCCTGCTGTTACATTATCTGGAGTGTGGGAGAGAAGGGATGAAGACGTTAGGGACCACTGCAGTAGGCTACAGTGCGCCGAGCCTCTGGCATGAGCGAAACGATGAATAACTCATTTTCTATGTAAAATCACCTTGTAATATGCAAATCTCAGTTCTGTTTGCTTTGAGTGTTGGCTGTAAATGAACCTTTAATTTAAAGCGCCATAATATGTAAAATACAATCTCTGTAAAATAAATCATTATGCTTTAACAGGAAATAATTGCTTCACTGACCAATGTGTGAGTTGAATTCCTTTTCCAAATGTCAGAAAATTAGATGTTTCTTTTAAAATATATTTGACAGCACTATAGATAGATACTTTCTTCCTATTCTGTATTCATAGAAACCCTCGACTCTTGACTATACTCTTAGGGCTCCTTCACTGTAGAGTAATATTTTTCCACAGTTACTTATAACGTACTTAATCTCATCAGAAAAATAAAGCAAAACCTATGACCCATTTATTAAGCTGGAAAGATATGTAGTATGATAAACATAACCTTGTTCGTTTTTTTTCTTAAACAAGGTATTGTATATTTGATGTAATATTTATATGGCTTTTGTGTATTGTACCTTAATCTGATAATCATTTACCACCAGTTGCCTTGTTCTGTCAGATGATGGAAGTGAAACACATGCAATTTTTTGAAATTCTTTTCACGTTGCTGTATGTCTGTGTACCTTCGTTTCGGTTTAGATATTTACAGGAATGTTTCTCATCGTGTAAACGTCTGGTTGACTTCTCTCGTTTTGAAGATGACGTTTGTAACAGTGAATTGTCTTCTTACCCAATAAATTTCCATCACATTTCATTGGATTTTCACAGAAATCTTGATGTGGGTGAACTAGATGATTCAGATGATTCAAATTGTACTGCTTGGTTTGTTGTCTATACACACATCATCTAAACCTCAACACTAAAACCATTGAATGACATTGACAGTGTGATGCTCTGGCCTGCAAGAAAATATCCCTCACACCATTACAGCACCATCATTCTGACCCTACCATCCGAATGTCACAGCAAAAATCGAGACTCATCAGATCAAGCAGTGTTTTTACATGTACAGCATTTAGCAGACACCCTTATCCAGAGCGACTTACAATTGATACAATCTTACAATCCAAGCAATTGTGGGTTAACGGCCTTGCTCAAGGACCCAACAGTGGCAGCTTGGCAGAGGTGGGATTTGAACCCTGGACCTTCTGGTCCAGAGTCCAGTACTTTAACCACTAGGCCACCACAGTTTTTCCAAACTTCTGTTGTCCAATTTTGGTGAGCCTGTGCAAATTATAACCTTGGTTGCCTGTTCCTCGCTGACAGGAGTGGCACCTGGTGTGGTCTTTTGCTGCCGTAGCACATTTGGTTCAACAATCAGCATGCAGAGATGCTCTTCTGTATACCTCGGTTGTAACAAGTGGTTCTATCAGCTCGAACCTGTCTGGCTGTTCTCCTCTGATTTCTGGTTCTTTTTTGGACCATCCTCTGTAAACCCTAAATGGCTGTGTGAAAATCCCAGTAGATGAGTAATTTCTGACGTACTCAGACCAGCCCATCTAGCACCAACAACCATGTACGTTCAAAGTCACTTAAATCACCATTCTCTCCCATTCTGTTGCTCAGTTTGACCTTCAGCAGTTGCCTTTGCCATGTCTCCATACCTAAAGGCATGGAGTTTTTGCCATATGATTGGCTAATTAGATGTATGCATTAATGAGGAGTTTAACAGGTGTACCTAGTGAAGTGGCTGGTGAGAGTATGGTGTGCATTTAAAATGGGGAGGTATTCATTCAGGGAATATTGAATGAAACCGCTGTCGCCACCTTGAGGTTGAGCTGATATTAATCCAGCTATAATCCAGTTTTGCTGTTAAAACAACTGGTATGCTGATATGCTGATCAATCAGCAAGATCATATGATGTCCAAGTAGGTTTATTGTAAAATAAGTGACTGTTTAAGTCATCAAGTAACAAGCCAATGATCAGTCTCCTAGCAAAAGATGGCCCACCTGGCCTACTCTCCCTCAGATACAGCCAGTCATGTATCTACGTGAAGCCCAACCTATCCCGAAGGCACCGCTGGGACTCTAACTGGTCTATCCAGTCAAATAATCCCTGAACTCTTAAAGAATTTGGCCAATAGGTAAATTTGTACTTATTTATCACTGAACCATTATTTGCACAAAAATCTGCTGAGAAGATTACAACTATGTTTCTTAATTTGTCCACAAATGATCTACCAAAAGGCATTCTGTGATCTCATAAGCTCATGCCATGAGATCATGTTGTTTCAATACTTAGAAGCAGACCAATTAGGGATAAAGACTTCCTTAATTCATCACCCTTTCCAATATACACTCATGAGAAACTACACCAGGGTGTCTGACCTTTTCTCTACCACCCTACCAAGACATTGGGTATAAATAATGCACCTATATTTAGTGTAGGTCATTAAAGTAGCTTTCTTCAAACTGGAAACAGGTTCTGCTGTATACATTCCAACATTTATAAGAAAAGTATTTGCCTTGTTTTGAAATGTGACCATTTTATGTAACATAAATTAATGCTAACCTATCAATATGTTGAACTAAATCAATGTGCAGCACATGCTGTACTAACATGGCATGAATGTGCTTAACAGCTGTACAGATCTCAGCCCTTTTCCATCTTTGATGTCAATCCAGGAGTGCTGCAAATCAGGTTCAACACCTATCCATCTCTAGTTAACCAAATGTTAGAACATGGACCCATATTTGACAGTGACTTTAACTAGCAGGCCAGTTTTACCTCATTCATGAGTAATTAGATGCTGTTTTTTTCCAGTACTCAGGTATTACAGCCACAGATTCACTGAACTGGAAGAATCTTGCATGGTTTTAAAGTTCAGATGGAGAAAAGTCAAACCCTGCAAAAATGGTGTGGCTAGTAAATATTTATATGCCTTATATATTTGTATCATTTGCCATTATTTCCTCTGGATAAATTTCTATATCATTCATTTGAATCCATAACCCAAGCTCTTCAAGGGAAAGTGAAAACTGCTCAGTGCATTACTGGTACAAGCCTCCCCACCATGGAGACCAAAAACTGCCAGAAAACAGTCAGGAGTGTTACAAACGACCCTGACCACCCTTCTCACAAACTCCCAACCATTTGCATTTGCAGCATTTAGAAGATGCCCTTATCCAGAGTGACTTACAACTGATAGATCTGCACAATTGAAAGCCTTGCTCAAGGGCCCAAAAGTGGAAGCTTGGCAGTGTTGGCCAGGAATTTTAATCCAGTACTTCAACCGCTGTGCCACCACAGACCAATTTATCTTATATTAAAACCAGGACCAGCATTTTCCATTGGACTCCCTAACATCATACCCCCATCTGTGTATCCCAGAGCATCACACCCAGCCAAAACAAGGATAGAACTCTATCACACTAACACAAATAACAGGATCTACTTACATTGCACTAGGTATTCAATTTATTGTGTATTACCTTTTTAAAGTTCTGCTTAAGGATTGTTACACTGCACCAGTGAGTCAGGTATGTACTTCAAGGAATTTGTTTCTGATTTACTGAAGCTCACAATAGATCATTACATAGAACGGGACTTTGGTAGCCCAGTGCTTAAGGTCCTGGACTATGGACCAGACGGTCCTGGGTTCAACTCGTACCTCTGCCAAGCTGCCACTCTTGGATCCCTGAACAAGGCCCTTAACTCACAATTGCTTGAATTGTAAAGACTGTCACAACTGGATAAGGGTGCCTGCTAAATGATGTAACTGTATATATAAACATTAAATATATACCACACAACATTAATCAAGCTGCAGAACATGCTGAATAAGGATCTAACATTTAAAGTGCAGTGCAAACACAGCAGAACTGGGACCAGGAGAATTAGTGCAGCATAAAGAAACAACTTGTATACTGATATTATTAATGATTCTGATGGCCTGTGGAGTGGATATTTTAGCTTTCATCTGGCTGAAGCACCTACCTGAAGGCAGTAACTGGAACAGTTGGTAACCTGGGTGAGAGGGGTCTGCAGAGAGTTTTCTGAACTTAGAGAACACCCATAGCCTTTTCTGCAGCCCCTATGATATACTGTACTTGTGTTTACTAGCTTAACTGTACCAGAATATAGCTTTTTCTGATTACAGACTCTGTTACTACTCTGTAAAACTGCTGTGGCAGACCAAGCTTCCATAACTGTCGCAGGAAGCACATGCTCTGCTGGGCACTTCCAATAATGGACAGGATGTTTCTATCCCACCTCAACATGAGCTAATCTCAGTTGATTTAGCTCATGTTGATTTGTACACCCCAATGAATGGCAGTAATGAATACAGAAACTTTCTGTTAAATATAGTGACAGAAGAGACTTTATGAATGGCTGGTTATCTTTGGATTCTGCATTTTTTTTTACAGACAGCCTTTGAGCAGGCACTATGGCATTGACATAGATTTGCTGCTGTCCAAATGGATGTTGTTCTAGTACTAAACATGAAACATATATATGAAGTTACCCACTGACAAGAGGGAAATGGAGGGTGTAGAGGTAAGAAGTCATCTAAGCACTGTAATTATCTCAAATTGCATACATTATTGCTGGTCTGTGGCAAAGGCGCATGAATGCGAACGCTTCCGGGGCTGCAGTCCATCTAGTCGTGCATTTTGAATACAGAAGAAATTGTAGAAAATTATAATAATAATAAAAATACAACATGAATAATGATAAAACAACTGAGTATACATGCACTGGCCATTTCGTTAGGTAGACCTGTTAAACTGCTTGTTAAGGCATACAGCGGTGCTTGAAAGTCTACATAAATATGACCTAAAACATCATCAGATTTTCACACAAGTCCTAAAAGTAGATCAAGAGAACCCAGTTAAACAAATGAGACAAAAATATATACTTGGTCATTTATTTATTGAGGAAAATGATCCAATATTACACATTAGTGAGTGGCAAAAGTATGTGAACCTCTAGGATTAGCAGTTAATTTGAAAGTGAAATTAGAGTCAGGTGTTTTCAATAAATGGAATGACAATCAGGTGTGAGTGGGAACCCTGTTTTATTTTAAGAACAGGGATCTATCAAAGTCTGCTCTTCACAACATGTTTGTGGAAGTGTATCATGGCACAAACAAAGTAGATTTCTGAGGAACTCAGAAAAAGAGTTGTTGATGCTCATCAGGCTGGAAAAGGTTACAAAACCGTCTCTAAAGAGTTTGGACTCAACCAATCCACAGTCAGACAGACTATGTACAAATGGAGGAAATTCAGGACCGTTGTTACCCTCCCCAGGAGTGGTCGACCAACAAAGATCACTCCAAGAGCAAGGCGTGTAATAGTTGGCGAGGTCACAAAGGACCCCAGGGTAACATCTAAGCAACTGAAGGCCTCTCTCACATTGACTAATGATAATGTTCGTGAGTCCACCATCAGAAGAACACTGAACAACAATGGTGTGCATAGCAGGGTTGCAAGGAAAAAGCCACTGCTCTCCAAAAAGAACATTGCTGCTCGTCTGCAGTTTGCTAAAGATCACATGGACAAGCCAGAAGGCTATTGGAAGAATGTTTTGTGGACGGATGAGAACAAAATAGAACTTTTTGGCCTAAAAGAAAAGCATTATGTTTGGAGAAAGGAAAACACTGTATTCCAGCATAAGAACCTTATCCCATCTGTGAAACACAGTGGTGGTGGTATCATGGTTTGGGCCTGTTTTGCTGTATCTGGACCAGGACGGTTTGCCATCAATGATGGAACAATGAATTCTGAATGATATCAGAGAATTCTAAAGGAAAATGTCAGGAGATCTGTCTATGATCAGGATCTCAAGAGAAGGTGGGTCATGCAGCAAGACAATGACCCTAAGCACACAAGTGGTTCTACCAAAAAATGGTTAAAGAAGAATAAAGTTAATGTTTTTGAATGGCCAAGTCAAAGTCCTGACCTCAATCTCATCGAAATGTTGTGAAAGGACCTGAAGTGAGCAGCAAGCAGAAACTGAAAGCAAAGGGTCACATACTTTTGCCACTCACTAATATGTAATATTGGATCATTGTGGTTAATAAATAAATGACCAAGTATAATATTTTTGTCTCATGTGTTTAACTGGGTTCTCTTGAACTACTTTTCAGACTTGTGTGAAAATCTGATGATGTTTTAGGTCATATTTATGCAGAAATATAGAAAATTCTAAAGGGTTCACAAATTTTCAAGCACCACTGTATATCTAATCAGCCAATTACATGGAGCAACCCAATGCATTTAGCTATGTAGACATGGTCAAGATGACATTCTTCATTTAAACTGAGCATCAGCATGGGGAAGAAAGATGTTTGAATGTGGCATGGTTGTTGAAGCTAGATGGGCTGGTCTGAGTATTTCACAAGCTGCTGATCAACTAGGGTTTTCACACAGAGACATCTCTATGGTTTACACAGAATGGTCTGGCAAAAAGTAAACATTCAGTTCTTTAGGTGACAATGCCTTGTCGATATCAGAGGTCAGAGAAGAATGGCCAGACTGGTTTGAGCTGACAGAAAGGTAGCATTAACTCAAACAACCACTCATTACAACCAAGTTATGCAGAAGAGCATCGTTGAATGCACATGTCAAACCTTGAAGCAGATGGACTACAGCAGCAGAAGACCTCACCCACTGACACTCCTGTCAGCTAAGAACAGGCAATACAGCGGTTAACCTTTGACTGTTTAAATGGCAATTTGGCAACCTTTAAAAAGGTGAGATAATAATAAAAATGAATCACCATTTAAAAGATGCTCCTAATATGTAAAACAGAGGTATTTAACTTGCCTCACCTGTGTGACCTGCGGCTGATGACGCAGAGCTTATTGCCGGCGCCGTTCGAGAAGCGCGAGCACACAGCAAGAGGTTGGGTTCAGTAGCACAGCGAGCGCGTGCAGGAGCCGCCGCACAGTGTTTCTGTCTTTCTATAAAGCGCAGGTTACTACCGCACGTGAAGCTGGAGGACATCGTGCATCTTTCTCCCCGGTATGAGTGGGGCGGCACAGAGAGACAGCCGCCGCCATGGACCGACGAACTGGCACAAATGTCCCGACACATCTACACCCGACACGGGGCAGGCGACGGAGCTCCTAAAGCCCTGTTTCAGGTACAGAGAAGCGGCGGAGCCAGAGGGAGCAGTACCGGTACCGTATGGGTGGCATGTGGGAGTCTAGCACTTACATATAGTGATACTTCGGCAATGTTTATAGACAAAAAGCCAGTGATTTAATTTAAAATGCACAGTTCGCATTTTCTGTTTTATATAAGTGCGGGTTGCTTCTCGTTTTAAAATGATATTGAATTTAATACAGTCACATTTGCTGGCATACCTACTGAATCAGACAGCATTTTTCTTTTTCAAATAAAATATAATTTAGTGTTTCTTCTTGTTCATGCTTTTATGCATGTCGTTTAAAACATGGCTGCTTTTTAAATTAAGTATGATTTTGTGTTTACACCACTACCTCGTTTCTATTTGATTTAGACACGCAGGGGTTATATTTTAATAGTATTTAATGAATAAGATGATGTCTGTAAGCTCTAGCGTTTTTAATCTGACAACTATTACATAAGAAATGCAAGTTCTAGATGTTTTTACATCCAGATTAAAAAAATCCAAGGATTTGAAGGTTTTGTAAGTTTTGGCAAAACTGTAACTATTATAAATGTACAGATCTTGAAAAGTGCTAAAACAATTAGTGTTCGATCTTTTGAGTTCAAACTGCTCTACTTGTAAAGGATTTGAAATAACATTTAACATTCAGACATTTAGCAGATGCTTTAATTCAGAGTGACTTGCAGTTGATACAATTTTACAGTCCTAGCAAATGTGGGTTAAAGGCCTTTCTCTAGGACCCAACAGTGGCAGCTCGGCAAATAATCGATTAATAATTATTAACAATTATTATTAAATGAAATGTGAAAATTACGCCAAATCATCTGGCTTAAATAATAAACAGATAGGGGCTTGGGTGTCTTGGGTCTAAGATGCTATTATATCACCATAAAGATCCAAGTTTGAGACCTGGCAGTGCCTTCCAACAGGCTCGGGCATCAAATGCAGACACAGTTGGCTGTTTCTTAGGAAGTTGACAACATTGACCTCGATTTTCATCTGGATTTAAAGCTAGGTAGCATTTCTATTGAATTCTAACCAGGAATAATTAGCATGATTAATATTTCCTGAGAAGCACAAGCCGAGTCGATCAAAAATTTCCCCTGGATATAATGGTCATGAATTTATTCATTAATCAGCCATCCATCAGTCCAACCAGCTATCCATTCTCCAGCTTGATGGACTTGAATTATGTGTGATAAAGGGTCTGCTATGTGCAGTGTGTCCTATATAGAAGATTCACACTAAAGGACAGTTTAGCCACCTAGACACATTGCTGTTATGTGTATGTGTGGGACTGCAGTGTTCAACTCCAGGGGAATGTGACACACATTTATACGCCTTTGCATTTATGTGTCATTGAACACCCTTAAGAGCAAATGGGTTTGCTTTACACTAGTTTTGCTTACATTTGGTGCAGCTGGACATGAGCTTTCAGACAGTTAAATGCCGGGGCTGTTTATGAAAAGGTACACAAGTGTAATATAATGCAGCTTGATTTCCATCATATTTATTTAAACAAGGACTTTAATTCAATTTGAGCCTGGCTCCTTTCAATGTTTCTTCCTTGTGAGGGCCTGGGACCACTATCTTGCTACAATCACCTCTGGAAGCTCATTTAGCATGTAAAGCTGCTTTGCAACAATGCTTGTGGTTAAAAGCAGCAAATGAATTTGGATTAAATATTAATGCTCTGTAGATGTGTTGTGTTTCTGATTAATGTATGTTGCATGCGTAATTATTTTAATAAGCCAATAGTGACAAGTCTATTATTGAGTGACCACATGCTGCGGCAGCTGACTGAGTGTGGACCTGTGTGTGTGTGTGTGAGAGAGAGAGAGAGAGAGAGAGGGAGAGAGAGAGTGTGTGTAAGTGAAGGTGCCCTTGTTCTACATGAAGTAGAGAGAGTGATGAATGGCCTGTGCTCCTCCTGCAGGTGAACAGAGGCACCTATTCCCGCCGCAGCCGCCTCAAGAGGTCTGATGGTAGCACCACCTCCACCAGTTTCATCCTCCGCCAGGTAGGAACCTGACCCTCCACTGACATATTTCCATATTATACACATCTATAGATATCCAGTTTTGTTTTACAGCTTCATTAATAATTGTTCAACTCATTAAATACTACACAAGGCTGTCATTTAGTATTTATGTCATTTTGCAGACGCCCTTATCCTGAGCGACTTGCAATTGATACATTCTTTCAATCCAAGCTATTGTGGGTCTTGCTCAAGGACCCAACAGTGGTGGCTTGGCAGAGGTGGGGTAGTCAAGTCAAGTTCCTTAACTGTTAGGCCACCACAGTCCCACACTATCTTCTATAATACTGCATAAACATGTCTGTCCGCAGTGTTCGTTGCTCTGTTATTGAACTTAAGTTTAATAAAGTACAAAAAACACAGTGCGACACAGAACTCACAACATTTAGCAAAACCCAATTTAGAGCTGTAAGAGATATCTCACAAATATGAGGGGATAGACAGAAACTGTCCAAGGAAATGGGGAGTGTGGAAAGGAGGTAAAGAAGAGAGTACAGGCAGGATGGAGTGGGTGGAGAAGAGTGTCAGGAGTGCTGTGTGACAAAAGGGTCGCAGCAAAAGTGAAAGGAAAGATTTATAAGAGAGTAGTGAGACCAGCCTTGTTGTATGGCTTAGAGACAGTGGCACTGGACAAAGAGACAGGAAGCAGAGCTGGAGGTGGCAGAAACTTAAGATGTTGAGGTTCTCTTTAGGAGTGTCCAGGATGGACAGGATTAGGAATGAGATCATCAGAGGGACAGCACAGGTTGGAAAAATTGGGAGACAAAATTTTTTGAGAGGGAAGACTGAGATGGTTTGGACATGTGCAGAGGAGGGATAGTGGATATATTGGTAGGAGGATGTTGGAGATGGAGCTGCCAGGCAAGAGATGGAGAGGAAGACCAAAGAGGAGTTATTTGGTTGTGGTAAATGAAGATATGCAGGGAGTTGGGGTGAGAGTAGAGGATGTGGAGGACAGGGTGAGGTGGAAACGTTTAACTCGCTATGGCGACCCCTGATAAAGGGAGAAGCCGTAAGAAGAAGAAGAAGAAGAAGACAGAATCCAGTAATAATGGCTCAGTAATGTGTGTTTTTGGTTGTTTTGGTGAGAAGAAAATAATGGGCAAACATTACAACATTTGGTGGTGAAACAGAAGAAGACTGAAACACACATTTCTGTGCTAAAGTTTAGGCACTAATACCCCGGTGATAGGTTTCTTCCAGTAAGTTCTGCCCTGCTGTCCTTAAAGTCCATAAGGGATTGGTTTGCGCACTTTGATTGAGAACTTGGATGGTTTGTAGATACTTGACCTGAACTCCATCAGACAACTTGAAAATGCACTGGAATGGCAAAAGTGAGCTAGGGCTTATTGTCTGCCAACAGAAGTCATGAACCAAAATCTAGTGGAAAGCCCTTTGAGATAAACAAAGCCTGTCGTAGCAGCAAAAGTGGGGACAAAATCCATGTTTTGGGTGTCCTTAAACTTTGGTCTATATAGTGCATTTTAAGTATATTTCTTTTGCAGAAATAAACTGGACCGACAGAAGAAACCTAAACCCAATCAATATTTTGTGTGACCATACTTAGCTTTTAAATCGGGCATCAATTCCCTTGGGTACACTGGTGGGCAAGTTTTGAAAGTACTCAGCTGGTATGTTTTCCCAAGCCTCTTGGTAAACCTGGCAGCGTTCTTCTGAGGACTTTGGTTGTCTCTCTTTGGTCTCTATGTAATCCCAGACTGACTCAATGAGTGCTGAGATCAGAGCTCTGTGAGGGCCATACCATCTGCTGTAAAACTCCTTGTTCTTGTTTTTCCTTTTTCATCTGGTTTTTGGATCTGTTTAATAATGCATATAATCATACATATATTACTATTATTAATCAAGATTATATATATATATATATATATATATATATATATATATATATATATATATATATATATATCCAATAATTTAGTTATAACTGCACATTTGCTGCTTGACCCCTTTCACTTATGGGCTCTACGTTCTACTGTATGGACCACTATCAGCCTATAGGAAATAGAATTAGTGAGTGAGGTAAACAAATTCTGACGCTTGCTTATACGCTTTGCTCATTACTATGTGACAGCAGATTTCATCACACAAACACATACATACAGACCAGTGGTACACAATATATGTTTCTGTAAAAGTACTTAATAAAATGAGTAATTTAAATCAAAATGGTGTCATTCTGGTAAGCTTGACAACTTGGCAGCCCTCTGTCAGAGAGGTCAAATTGAAATGCTATGAAGTTTATCCTGTCCACATGGTAAGCAAGAGTTCAGCACACAGCTGTCCTTCATGCCTTCTTTTCTGATGCCATGTCCGATCTATTTTTCATCTCAGTGATTGATCAGCGTGAAATAAGGCACAGTAGAGTCATGCTTGGATAGAATTGACTGAAGCTTAAGCCTACACTGGAGGAGGCTGCTGGGGTTTGGATTGCTCCTAAGGGAATCGATGGCCTTCATGTATGTCGGTTTGCCTAGTTACAGCAGCCACTCACTTCACTGTCCCTCATGTATCTTTCATGAAAGACAGCGGCTTTTTAAAGAATCTTTGTGCAGCTCTTTGACAAATGCAAATGTTCTTTCGAAAGTCATTATGATATGATGGCCCCACAGTATTGAACAAGCCAGTTACCATGGGTACAGGAGAAAGGCTATTCTAGACAAAGCTGTTGTACTGCTTTGTACAAGGTGTTATCACCGCTCCAACTATATTGTATCGCAAGGCTTGAACTGGACCTGTTTGCTGCTTTCATCTGCAGTGGATTTGACAATATCTATTTAAGCCTCGTGTTGTTTGTTAGGGATGGGTATGAAATGACTTCACGATACGATACGCATCATGATACATGGGTTATGAGACGATTATATCAGGATACACTGCGATACGATGCATATTGTGATATTCCGCATAGGCCACTGAAAGTATAAAAGCAGATGAAATGCAAGTTACGGTGTGTAAGCTGAGTCGTCTTAATACACTGATAATTCAAGAGACATTTTTGGGTTGGAAACACTGTATTGCCACATTTACAGGAGTGGAGATTGTAGTTTACACCCCATTTAAAACATGTTGTTTCTTCCTTCAAAAAATCTACATTTTGAGCTGAAAATCGATGTAGTATATTGCCAAAATAAATATCGCAATATACTGATGTATTGCTTTTTTTAGCACAGACTTAGTGTTCGTATCCTTGGTCTGATTGGGTCAGGCCCCCTAAAACTATAAAACAAATCACAGTCATCTGTGACTGAAACGTACCTAATACCATGTAATACTTCCACAAATACGAATAACAGCTGCAATTCAATTCCTGGCATTTCAAGAGGATTCATGTTTGGGGATATTGTGGGCTAGTCCAGATGTTTGACTGCTCCTGAACGTTCATCATGCCTATCAGTCACATTTGCAACCCTGTGAATGTGAGAATTGTCATCTTGGATCACAGGGATAGGAATTCTATGTTCCTCAGTAAGATGGTGAGCAAAAGGCAAAACCTGATTGTCCAAAGGACATACAAAGTATTTCAGTGGGTCTCATTATTGGGGAAGAAATCTATAGTAAATTAGCAATAGATGAGCTCAGCATAAAATTTAAGGCTGCTTGTAATGGATTTTCTATTAAAATGTCTAAATGATTTATTTGTATGTAAAATTCAGAGACCTGTAATCAACGAATGATTAGCATACAAGGTTTGGTTTCAAGTCAAGTATATTTAGTGTCATTGGGTATCAGCAAAGCATCTCCCTGAGCCACATAGTACAAAAAAGTGATAAGATAGAATAGTGTGAGGTAAGTATCATATATATTGAAAAGGTAGTAAACATTAAAAACATCATATACATTAAAAAGGTAACTAGCTGTCTGACTGCTTGGGGGGAAAAGCTGTTCTTCATTTGGTCCTCACTGCCCAGACAGACAAGTGTCTTTTCCTCAAGGGTAGGAGTCCAAACTCATCTCAGATGATACTTTGTGATCCCATAGGCTTAAGGAGATAAATGCTGGATATCTGGTAAGTGGGCTCTGGTGATTTTGCCAGTGGTCTTTTAGTCCCTGCATCCTCTGCCTTCAGGCAACTTTTAAACCACGCTGACATGCTGTTTGTCAGCACACTTTTAATGATAGAAGTTCACTTCATTTCCGTGATAGAAATTCACCAGAAGCTTCTGTGGTAGATTTGCTTTCTCGGTTATTCCAGATAAATGAGGAACTGTTGACCTCTCCCAATCACTGAGGCAATATCTGTGCTCCATCACAGTTCCTCAGTCACCATCAAGCCCAGGAACTGGAAGCAACCAACCTTCTCTACTGCCTCCCCATGTATGAGGAGTGCGGTGTGGGTGTGATGTCCTGACACGTGAAAGTCCATGATCAGTTCCTTTGTCTTCTTGGATGTTCAGAGCCAGGATATAAATTGTATAAAAATTGTTCTGTAACAAAATTGCTAAGATAAATCACCTCAGTTTCTGTGTTGAACTGAATATACTTGATTATTTATATAAATGTTAGACATTAGTAATGGTTGATTTATACTTTGCTAACATTAGTTTTAAAGCATGATTAAGTGTTTTATATTGGTGCAGTTCTTGACATTCATGTTATTTAGCAGACGCCCTTTTCCAGAGCGACTTATAGGTGATGCAGTCTTACAGTCCAAGCAATTGTGGGTTAAGGGTCTTGCTCAAGGACCCAACAGTGGCAGCGTGGAAGGCGTGGGCTTTGAACCCTGGACCATATGGTCCATAGTCCAGTACCTTAACTGCTAGGCCACCACAGTCCCACAACATATACATTTATGTCATTTAGCAGATGCCCTTATCCAGAGTGACTTACAGTTGATATCTTACAATCCAAGCAATTGTGGGCTAAGGGCGTTGCCAAACAGTGGCAGCCTGGCAGAGGTGGGTTTTGAACCGTGGACCTTCTGATCCATAGTCTGTGGGACTGTGGTAGCCTAGTGGTTAAGGTACTGGATTCTGGAGCAGAAGGTCCAGGGTTCAAATCCCACCTCTTCTCAGCTGCCACTGTTGGGTACTTGAGCAAGTCCCTTAACCCACAAATGATTGGATTGTAAGCTGTATAAGTTGTAAGTCGCTCTTGATAAGGGCGTCTGCTAAATAATGTAAATGTAGTCCAGTACCTTAATCACTAGGCCACTACAGTGAAATGTAGACCCTTTTTTTCTCAATAATTTAAAAATGTAATAAGTGGCGCAGTATGTTCGGTCTAATTTCCCACGTAAACAATCGTCTGCGAGTTACTTGGCCTCAAGGTGTGAGAGAATGTAGATAAAGTAGCTTGACTCAGCTGAGCTGCAGTCATGGAAACTAATAAATAACTCTCCACCTCACTCACCTTACAGCTCTACAACTGTGGAATATATTTAACGTTTTGATCCTCTCCACGTACTCCCATTTGATAGTTAAAGAGTCTAAAATATTTAGGTTGTCTAAACTGAAGAAGGGCGACACAGTGGCGCAGCAGTTAATGCAGTAGCTTCACAGCTCCGGCTCCCCTGGTTCATTACCTACCTCAGACTCTGCCTGTGTGGAGTTTGTATGTCATCCGCATGGGGTTACTCTGGCTTCCTCCAACATTACAAAGACATGCTAGGTGTCATGTTAATTAATGAATGAATTAATAATATGAAGAAGAAACTCAGGGCGGCATGGTGGCTTGGTGGGTAGTACTATCTCCTCACAGTGAGAAGGTTCTTGGTTCAATCCCTGATGGTGCAGTCTGGGTCCAACCCATGTCCGGGTACTCCGGTTTCCTCCCATAGTCCAAGGATGCGTGTTGGGTTAACTGGCATTTCTAAAAAGTGTCCCTACTGAGTGTGTGAGTGTATGTGCCCTATGATGGATTAGTATCCAGTCTAGGGTTGTTCCTGCCTTGCACCCTGTGCTCGGCACTGGGTTTCTCACGACCCTGACCTGGAAGAAAATGGATGAATAAATTAAAGAATAAAATGAAGAAGAAATCCATGAGTGATCAGTGATTGGGATTACAAACGTTAATGCAATAACTGTGATTTATTTTTACAGAAAGTGTAACTAAATGGGATTTCCTTTCTATATTACATGCTAAAATGAAAGTTTTCTAGCTGTACATGATTGGCTATACAGTAGCGCAGAAGCTCCAGACATCCTGATTTCAATATCCAGACTTCGGCTGTGTGGATTTTTGTTTGTTTACTATCAGCATCAATGGTCATTTCAGCATCCCACACAAAGTTACATTAAGACTAGTCATATACACTCAAGTCAGGCCAATTTAGCGTAATCAATTAACCTAATGCATGTCTTTGGATTCTGGAGCACCCAGAGTAAACCCACATGAACACAGAAAGGACCCAGGCCACTCCACCCTGGGATCGAACCCAGGAACACGCCAGTCTGGGGATGGGATGCCAGAATGGATAAAGGGTAAAGTGAAATTCAGAAAATAGTAAGCGATGGTCTGCACCATACACAATGTAGAACAAACAAAGGAATCCAAGAGGGAGAAAGTGATAATCACAGTTAGAACGGGCAGGGGTCGGCACCAGAATCACAAGCATCAATCGCAATAATTCACAAGGAAATGACGAGCAACATAAGTGTGTGTCTAAATCCTGTCACTCACATAAGGTCACCCAAGTGCTCATGACATAATGTTCTTGCAGTTCTTTATACTTCAATAATTTCTTGCTGAACTTCTTGATCTCAATCTAGAGTGTCTTCTTGGAATAAACTGTATGAATTTATCATGCATGAAAATACAGTTAGAAGATAAAGTCCTGGAGACTAAGGCAGTTGTTTGTATTACGTGCACAGTGTTTCTTGCTATCAGGAATAATGTTGGTTCAGTGGCGTTGTCTAGCACAGTGGTTTCCATTACTAGACATGATCCACTAGGGGGCGACAGTGATCTAACGGGAGGGATTAAACTAGATAAATACGAACCGGGGGATGGTCTGACCCTCCTAATTAAGACTCGTTCCCCATAAAAGAGGTCAAAACAACATTTCGGGGTAATAATATATAATAATAATATAAATCGAATAATATATTCTTACCTGTAATTATAAATATTACCACTGGCATCTGTTTGGTGTCCCAGCGCGAGTGAGTTTGTTCATTGTTTGTTTGTTGTTGTATGTTCATGCCCTGCAATGGACTGGCGCCCTGTTTAAGGTTGGGTCCTGTGTTGCCAGACACCACCCACTTCCTACCAATGTGCAATTCTATTGGATTAAGCAGGTATGAAAATGAATGAACTAAATGTTATTTTTACCTTTGTGCTTTGCTTTGGAAATCTCAGGTGCCCTTGTCCAAAGGCTTACAGCTTATACAGCCTTATAATGCCCAATCCAGTAATTGAGAGTTAAGGATTTTGCTCAAGAGTCCAACAGCGGTAGCTTGGTAGAGCAAGGGCTTGAGCCTGCTGGTCAAGGGTTCAGTACTTTAACCATTGTACCAAAATGATACAATTAGTCATGGCTTGTGCAAGAAAATATTGTTAACACTAAGGGCATAGAAGAAAAAGGCTGGGATCTGCTTTATCACATCAGTGTGAAACAATATATTTAAAAACTCATGGGTGCTATGGCCTCTCAGGCAAAACAGGGCATATGGCTATCACAGTGCACGTACACACCCACACACTAACTTGCACTGAGACAGTTAGAAATGTTGATTAACATAACTCATTTCCATTTATGTCATTTAGCAGTCTTACAATAAAAAGTAATTGTGGGTAGGATTTGAACCCTGGATTTTCTGGGCCATAGTTTCCTTAACCACTAAGCCATCACAGTCACCCATAGGAGTCCCATGCCAATATGGTGAGAACATGCAAGCTCCACAAAGAACACAGTTCTATAGAGTTTAACTTGATCCAGAGTTCTCACAAATCTTGGATGTACCACTACACATTCCCACTATGTAATCATTGTGCTCCTGAGGTAGTGCCAGAGATTGACTTTCTCTGTTGAACGTTAGAGGGCCCTTGCGTTTCACTGTTCATACTCCTGTAATGCTGTAATTAGCAGCAGCAGTCCCAGCAGATAATTTTAGCATAATTATATGAGAAGAATGTAACCTGCAGTGATTTAAGTAAGGAATATGACTGAGAGAATTGAGACTTTAATGAATTAAAACTTGTGTGTCGGCAGGTGTGAGGCGGAACAGTTGTTTGTGAATTGCTCGGGGCTTGCTCATCATTGCTCTGCACGGACAGAAAGAGGAAATTACATTGAAAAAAGCATCCCTTATACTTCTTTTGTATCATAAGCCATGAACTATGTGTAGACTAAAAACAGTTAGAACAGGCTGCAAGTCTGATATTTAATATATAGCCTTGAAATGAAACTTTACAACAATAGATGCAATAGGAGTTGGGTGTTGCAGCAGGTAGTTGTTAGCCCACCACTGCAAAGACCTGGGTTTGAGTCCCAAGCAGTTCCTTCTGGCCAGGTTAGTGCAGTTGCAGTTTTTTGACATGCATCGTATGTTCTCAGGGAGGACTCCTAATTTCTATTAATTCTATTAAGGGGACTAAAGATTATTGTTGTTAAAATTTTTATTTAATAGTACACATTACAGGTAGTCCTCGGGTTACGAATCATCTCCCATTTACTGTATAAAGCCTTGTTTCGCACTTAAGTGGTTTTGCGTCGTAAACGTCGTACCGCGAACTTCGTGTTTGGTGTGCGCGGCCGAAGAATACACGGTTACGCGGCTCGTTTTTTGATAATTACTGTGTTAGGATAGGTTTTAGGATAGGATAAGTGCTTACAGTATGTTATTTACGTACAGTATGTACGTATGTTCCGACTTACACCGAAAATCGGTTTACGACGCCACCTAGGAACGGATCTGCGTCGTAAGTCGAGGACTTACTGTATTTTGAAATGTTATTCTTTAGAAAAAAAGGAACATTTGAATTCAGTTATTTAAAATCCGGTGAAGCTACAATAAGTCAAGTCAAGTCAAGTCAAGTCAGATCCTATTTATATAGCACTTTTTACAATGGAGCATTGTCCTCAAAGCACTTTACAAGTTTAGATTATCTCCTAATAACTACGTCCAATCCCAAATTGAGCAAGCCTAGGGCGACAGTGGCAAGGAAAAACTCCCTAGTTCTAGGAAGAAACCTTGGGAGGACCAAGACTCAAAAAGGGACCCAACCTCCTTGGGCGGCGTAGATGATAAATCTAAGAGCGAACTAAAGTCATGGAGTCAAAGTTCGAATAGAGCATGTTTACAATTTTAAACCTCTGTTTTTAGTAATTTCTTTTAACTGATGGGGAAAATGAATCGAATCATGAGCAGAGTGTACCGTTCACCCCTTATTTTTAGGGTTAAAACGTTTGGATGGAAAGCTCTTGATGTCAAATCTTGCTTCCAGTATGGAAACATATGCCAACTTGTTCAAGAAGTATGCAGTATGCAGGCAGAAGTGTGCCCTGGATGGGACAGCAGTCCACTGCAGAGTCTCCACTGCAGGGGTGTCTCTTACCGTTCCCTCCCTCAGACATGGACAATCCTGTTTGTGTAACACCCAATCAAATCCTGGTCTTTTCAGTGGTGGGCTAGCGAGTTGCCAAACATTTAAAGTCAATTTTATATTCAATGTATCTTGTACAATTTAGCTTCAATTACTCCATATGCTTCTGTGATTCCAAGGAGCATCGGATGGGTATTTCTTTATACAAATGAACAGAATAAAATA
Source organism: Ancistrus triradiatus (assembly GCA_025084515.1). Taxonomy (NCBI): domain Eukaryota; kingdom Metazoa; phylum Chordata; class Actinopteri; order Siluriformes; family Loricariidae; genus Ancistrus; species Ancistrus triradiatus. The sequence goes on along the minus strand of JAJAGP010000937.1, from coordinate 29,197 downwards.
ATAATACCATTTCATTCATGCATTAAGCCTTTGCAGTGCTGTTCCACGCAAAGCACGGTTCAGTGCCACAATTAAATTTTTCATCATTCAAGCTACAGGTGTGACAGGAACTGTCTTCTGTCTCCATACCTTATATCTCATCAGTGAGATAGCAAGGCTCTGATCTCTAGAGGCAGGAGGAAGGGTTGGGTGGATAAGTAGGCAGAAAATAGCAAGGGTGAGAAAAACACAGGAAACAAGCCCCCAGTGGTTAAACAGAGGACGGCTGATGCCCCCCTGCTCCCCTCCATCCCCCTTCTTTAGCATCAAGGGAAGACAGACCACTTAGCTAATGTGACTGGGGCTGGTGCCAGCCAATCATCAGCTAACCCCCACCCCCCCAGTGCTGTCATCAGGCTGGGATTTGAGAAAAGCGCCGCTCTCCTGTGCTGTGTGTGCGGGGCTGATAAAATGCAAGGTCCTTGCTCTGTCTGGGGAGATGCTCATTGCCTTATATGATGTGAAAGATCAGAGCCGATGCTAAGGAACACGTCTCAGTGACAGCAGGATCTGGAAACAGCTATTCTTCCTTGGTGGTCTTTCTGCTGGAACAGGGATTTTATCCCCACTATTAATCTTTACTCTGCTGAGCCATCCCCTCATCAAGGAGCACTTGTAGGAATATCAGACCTCCATGTACGACAATTTGTACCTGCATGGCTTTGAAGACTCGGAGGTGGTAAGTAAGGTGTAGGTGAATACTGTGTGAGTCTGGCTGTACCATGCTGCTTTTGCGTGGATGAATTTGAAATGACTGCAGGTTCAGAGTGTTTGGCATGAGGCAAGATTCAGATATTAGCTCACACAAGGCTAGATGAACATCCAGAAGGTAATGTATAGAAAGGATGTGAAAGAATGTTCTACATGTTTTGTGTATCAGTGCCACCTGATCCCTTTGGTTTAATAGAATTAGCTTTTTATCTTTGGAGGCTATGGGACCTTTGGGATAGTCCTGAAAGAACAGCCTAGAAATCCTAATTAAAGACTACATCACATGCCTGGTTGGCTATCTATATTTAATTACTGGAGAGCTTTTGAATGCCATCAGTCACTGTTATTCTGCTCAGATTTTCTACAACAATTCACAATGATGTGTGTTTTTATGGGACATCCTTTAAATGGACCTCCACTGAGACCGTTTGAAGGGAGGAAAACAAAAGTCAGATCATCTGCTGTTTCATTATTTTTTATTTTCATACAGTAACTGATATCTTAGCTCAGAGTATCCCATCCTCGCTGCTGATTTCTACAAATTTATACAAATATTCACAGCTATGATGGTGTTATGCTCTGAAACAGCTATGGAATATGTTCTCACAGATTATTATTATTTAGACTTGTACAAACCAAACTCTATACCACATGGAGTTCATATTATGAACTAAATAAACTAGATAAACTGTAGGGGAAAGCATAGATACTCACCAATCACTTTATAAATACCCCTCCTTGTTTCTACACTCATTGTCCATTTTATAAGTTCCATTTACCATATGGAAGCACTTTGTAGTTCTACAATTACAGACTGTAGTCCATGTGTCTCTCTACATGCTTTGTTAGCCCCCTTTACTCTGTTCTCTAATGGTCAGGACCCCCACAGATCAGGTACTATTTGTGTGGTGGATCATTTCAACACTGCAGTGACACTGATGTGGTTCTGGTGTGTTAGTGTGTGTTGTGTTGGTATGAGTGGATCATACACAGCAGTGCTGCTGGAGTTTTAAAACACCTCAGTGACACTTCTGGTTTGAAAATAGACCCCTTACCAAAAATGTCCAGCCACCAGCATCCTATGGGCAGCATCCTGTGAGCACTGATGAAGGATTAGAGGATGACTAACACAAACTTTGCAACAACAGATGAGCTGCTGTCTCTGATTTTACATCTACAAAGTGGAGCAATATGGTAGATGTGTTTAATAGAGTGCGCAGTGAGTGAACACAGTGTTTAAAACTCCAGCAGCACTGCTGTGTCTGATCCAACTGTTCCAGCACGACAGACACTAACACCACATCACCACCACATCAGTGTCACTGCAGTGCTGAGAATGATCTACCACCCAAATAGTACCTGATCTGTGGTGATCCAGTGGGAGCATTAGAGAACAGGATTAAGGGGACTAACAAATTATATAGAGAACCGGATGGACGACAGTCTGTAATTGTAGAACTACAAAATGCACCTATATGGTAAGTGGAACTGATAAAATGAGCAATGTGTGTAAAAACAAGGACGTGTACCTAATAAAGTGATTGGTGAGTGTAGTTACAGGAGTGAGGAATGTAAGAACAGATCTGCTGATATGACCTAGAAGGGATTCAATCCATCTAAATATGAGAGTTTCTGTGACACTATAAAGTCCTAAGACCACAGTTCCAGAGATTCTCATATCGATCCCGACCACAGACATCTGCATGTCCTCCCAGTGTCTGAGTATGTTCAGTCCGGGTACTCTGGTTTTGTCCCACATTTAAAAAGATGTGTGTTAGGTGAATTGGTCACTCTAAACTGCCCCCAGTGTGAGTGTGTTTGACTAATATCATGAAAACCTTGCTACTTTCATGAATAGCCATTGATGCTGAAGTGACAATTAGCATTAGCAGCTATGCTAGCACCCTAAGTTTGCCCATACAAGTAGTGTTTTGCTTTTACTTTCAGTCCATTACTCACTAAATTACATGAGATTTTTCAAGACCTTATTATAAAATAAGCTTTGTGTTAATGATTTTGGCCAACTGTAGGATGATGTAAATGTTTTGAGCTCGGCTGTTTATAAGGTCAGTTCTGCTATGATAGAGTATGGATTATATTAAACTCATCGGTTGATGATACATTTAACTTATGATGGATTTGTCGGGACATATCCCCATCATAAATCAGGGAGCACCTGTACAATACATCTCCATTACTGCATATAATACAGTGGGGATTTCCTGGGTGTCTGGAACAGATGAATTCAATTTACATTATTCCTGATGGGAAAAATTTGTTCTGTACTCAACAAGCCTTCTGGAACGAATTAATGACGAGAACCTAGGTAGCACTGTATTTGCCTATGATCAGCAGTAAATGTGTAAGTTCCAATATTATAGTCAGTAAGACTTTGATGGAGTACAAGACATAAGAAGGTAAACACAGGAAGCAACAGACACTATGCCAACTTTAGATTAAAGTCACCACTAGGCATCTTCAGATGAACAACTATAACACCTGCTTAGGAGTGACTGCAAAGGTTTATTTTATTGTTTTAAACTCTTAATACAGTGTTGATACATTTTTATGGAGAGAGAGAGAGAGAGAGAGAGAGAGATCTCCTAAGACTAAGACTTCTTTGTGGTGAGGGTTAGGGTGAAGCTTTAAATGTAAAAGTAAATGTGTCCAGTCTCCACAAGGAGAAGAAAATGTATAATTTTTAGTCAAGGTCCTAATAAAATAGCAGAAAACAGTTTGCCCTATTGTCTTTCTACATGAGTCATGAGTTCAATCCCAGTGGAAGCCATAGCCATCCATAGCTGGGAGTACAAGAGAGCATAATTGGCTCTACTTTCAGGGTAGGAGGTATGGTGTTCTTGTGTCTATTGACCATAGTTACACTAGCTTGTTGTGGGTGTCATGTCTATAGACGTGACATTCAGTGCCGTCCTCCAAGTTCGTTCCGCCTGGTGATATTACATAAGCTTTAGTTTAAAAACAGAGGTGACTTTCTTCACATTGCGCTAAGGGAGACTCAGTTATGCAAGGGAGATGGTAATGACTAAAATCTGGTATAAAAGTCAGGGACACTTTAATTCATCACTTGCTGTCTATCAACCAAAATATTCGGTTTTGAATCATGTTAATAAAGACTTTTCCTGGACATTAGGTCTAATTAGTAATTTATGAATTGGGTAATTTGACAGATGACTTATTATAACCCCATGCTCTGTTAATCACTAATTGTATCTTATTCTCTTTTTATTTTCAGTTCAAGTCCATAAACATAAAATGTAATTGAGCAGTGAATCCCTGCACAATCAGTATTTTTATATAGCTCATTTCTTAGGTTGCCTTGATAATGCTCTTATATCGTTAGCCTGACAGGAAGATGTATAGTGGATGGTATAAATCCTGTTTAATTTCATTAGTGGAAAAGGATGCTCTGTATTTACTGCAAAAGAAGAGCCGATCAGTGCCCAGTTTCAGTATTGAAATGTTTATGGGCGCTTCCATCTCACTTAGCAGCACACCACACACAATGCCAAGCTCTTTTATAAATGACTAACATTTGCTGCCCTCAGCAAGAGCCTTGTAATATCACTTGAGCCTCATGTTAAAACACTAAGGAAACTTCCAGTTACTGCATTAGGCTATTATCTTATACAAGAACACAGTATACTGTACAGTCAGCATAAAACAATTGTGTGAAAAGGTTCTGAAAATTGCCTTTGTGGTTCAAGGTTAATATTACACTTCAAAAGGGAAAAAACAAGAACCCCCCCAAAAAGAACCGGTGCAAATTCTTCTATTTTGCATTCTCAAATTTATTACCAAGTTTTTCATACAAATCATATAATCAACATAACAATTTCAGTGAGTAGTTGAAAGAAAAACTTTGATAAATTTCAGAATGTATTTGGTATGTTCCCCCATTTTGTATTTACAGCATATAGCAGTCACCATTATCCAGAGCGACTTACAATTGATACAGTATTACAATCCAAGCAAAGGGCCTTGCTCAAGGACCCAACAGTGGCAGCTTGGCAGAGGTGGGATTTGAACCCTGGACCTTTTGGTCCATAGTCCAGTACCTTAATCACTAGGCTACCACAGTCCACAGACCACAGTTTGCTGTATTGCAAAAGCATTGTGCCCAAATCTATATACTGTATATGATCTATATATCCCAGCATGATTTCACAATATTCCGAAAAGCACCTTGTGTTGTTACTAAGTACTTGGCTTTGTTTGTCTTCAAGCATCCCCATCAATGAGGTTCATAGGTGACTGTGAAAGAATGTTCATAATACTCAGCACTCCTTGATCTTTAATCTTCAAGTAGTTGTTGCAAAGCTTTGAGGTGTGTTATTGGTCATTACCCTGCTGCAGTATGTTTCCTTCTAGACATTTGATTCAAACAAGCATTTTCACTAGAGCTCTCAGACTGTTGACACTCATTGTATGTACCTTATACTGTATGTGCTTGGATGGAGCTGTTTAATACGCTAGCTCACCACTGCCAAGGGCACAAGTCCGAGTCCTAGCAGTGCCCTTTGGCCAGGTTGGTTGTCCAATGCAGACTCCACTGAGGCATCAACCCCTGGTGCTGCAACAGCAACCCTTATCCATCCCTGTGATGGACTGGCATTCTGTTTCAATCTACAGCTGTCTGCTCTTCTCCAATCTCCTTAACGATATTAGGAGGAAATTCATAATAAGTGCTGAGGCACTCCTCAGTATAGAATGTTTCAAGATCCCCTCATGGGTCTGTATGGATTTTCCTGAGGTACACATGTTACCTGTTAAATCTTGCCTACTGTAAGACAGTGTAAGATGACTTGCAAAGGCTTGGTACCAAGGTTGTAATTTTGTGTTGCACCCGTATCGTACAGTACTGTGCAAAGGTCTTAGACCACCATTTAGATTTGTTGTTTTAGCATTTATGTAATGACCATATCTAAATTTTTCTCAGTCTCTTTATTAAGATACAATCAGGAAATGCAGGAAAATACACAATTAAAACCCCACAATTTTCAGAACAAAATGGCTTCTGCAAACAAAAGTCAATAATATGTGTGACCCTTCAAAAAAAACCAACCCATTCCTGGTCAAGCTTCTTCAGACTGTAGAAGGGTCAACTTTGCATCTCGATGATCTCAACTGCTGCTATTGCAGTGTAAGGAAAGGTCACTAAATACTTGCCACTGTAATATATATAAGCGGATTTTTTCGGATTTTGTTCAGGTTTTAATACTACAGATTTCCTGTAATGTCTGTTTTTTCTATTAAAGAGACATAATTATATGTGGCCATTATACCATTGCTAAAACAACATATCTAATGGTGGCATGGTGGCCATATAAACTGAAATATATAGAATTTACAAAGTACTGTAGATATATATCTGTGCTGCTGGACTTTTAAACCACTGTTCACTCACTGCTCACTTTATTAGAGATATTCACCTTATTGCTCCACCTTGTAGATGTGAAGTCAGAGACAGCAGCTCGTCTGTTGCTGCACAGTTTGTTTCAGTCATCCATTAATTCTTCATTGTTGCTCACATGACAGAATACAGAATACAGAATGCTGGTGGCTGGACATTTTCGGCCAGTGGAATATTTTCAGTCCAGTGACACTGAGTTCTTTTACAACTCCAGCAGCACTGCCATGTCTGATCCACTTGTATCAGTGCAACACACACTAAGACACCACCACCACATCAATGTCACTGTAGTGCAGAGAATAATCCATCATCCAAATAGTACCTGATCTGTGGTGGTCCTGTGGAGGTCCTGATCATTAGAGAACATTGTAACGGGAAATAACAATGTTAGTAGGGAAACAGATGGACTACAGTCTGTAAACTGTAGAACAGACTGTAGTCCCCATATATATATATATATATATATATATATACATACAGTGGGGCAAAAAAGTATTTAGTCAGCCACTGATTGTGCAAGTTCTCCTACTTAGAAAGATCAGAGAGGTTTGGGAATGAACGGGGCCATGTATCGTGAGATTTTAAGCCAAAACCTCCTTCCATCAGTGAGAGCATTGAAGATGGATCGTGGCTGGGTCTTCCAACATGACAATGATCCCAAACACACCGCTCGGGCAACGAAGGAGTGGCTCCATAAAAAGCATTTCAAGGTCCTGGAGTGGCCTAGCCAGTCTCCAGACCTCAACCCCACAGAAAATTTGTGGAGACAGTTGAAAGTCCGTGTTTCCCCAAAACATCACTGCTCTAGAGGAGATCTGCATGAAGGAATGGACCACAATACCACCTACAGTGTGTGCCAACCTGGGGAAGACTTACAGGAAACGTTTGACCGCTGTCATTGCCAACAAAGGTCATGTTACAAAGTATTGAGTTGAACCAAATTTATTGACCAAATACTTATATTCCACCATAATTGACAATTAAATTCTTTAAAAATCCTACAATGTGATATCCTGGATTTTTGTTTTCTCTTTTTGTCTCTCATAGTTGAAGTGTACCTATGATGAAAATTACAGACCTCTCTCATCTTTCTAAGTAGGAGAACTTGCACAATCAGTGGCTGACTAAATACTTTTTACCCCACTGTATATATGTACATATATAATGTGTGTGTATATGTGAGTGTGTGTGTCCGAAAATACCTTTCTTTTCAACACAGGGCAATGAGCCATACATGTAGTAGTGGCCACTAAGTGATCTGAGCCATTTCACTTGCATTTGCGACAGACTGGAGCTCCACCTGGCATCAGGGGAGATAGGCAGAGAGTGTGATGTGATGCTGTCAAGCCCATAACCCTAACATGGTCAGATAATGGTATATGTGGTGAGTGAGTGAGGAGGAGTGCATTTCATTGTGTGTGTGCGCATGCGTAGTGCGTCTTCAATGCAAGTTGTTTTAAATTGTAAGACAAAATTCCGCACTATGTCTGGGTTCAAATATCAAGTCAAATGGCTATCAACATAAGTCTGCAAATGGCACTCTTGAAGTACATTACATTAATGTCATTTAGCCAACACCCTTATCTAGAGTAATTTACACAATGTTACAATCCAAGCAATTGTGGTTTAAGGGCCTTGCTCAAGGACCCAAGAGTGTCACAGAGGTGAAATTTGAACCCAGTCCAGTATCTTAACCACTAGGCTACCACAGCCTTATTTGCATACCTCCTCGTCTAATATGGCACCAAAACTGGTTAAGCTGGTTAAGTATTTGCACTATTCCTTACATTTAAAATATCTGGTGGCTTGGTGGTGAGAGCCAGCTAATGGAACCTAGAGATCCTGAGTGGGGATGGGGACTTGAACCCACGGTACGGTGGTGCATTTATGGATATAATGGACTGCTGCCCTGTCCAGGGTGTATTTCCAGACCATAATGCTTTGGTCTGGCTCACGATATAGTGCAATACTGTAGGGAACAGAATAAATAAGGGTAGTAAATGATTTCGGACACTACCTTATTCGGCTTTGCTTATAGGTTGGATAAACACACGGAACGTTACTGCACAGTTGATTATTATTGCTCATTCTGTTTCTAAGAAAAGTTCCCTAATAAAATTTTGCTAGGGTACATCACTAGTATACTGCTTATTGTAGTGGACTGTAGGATTGTTAGAGTGCACTGTACATTGCTGTGGTGTTTTCAGGCACCACAACAAAACAACTCCCAAATAGTGTACTATATAATGAATAGGGAACAGTTTCAGACAAAGCTTGTCCCTAATAATGCAGAATTAATCAAGAGGTGGATTGTAATTAGAACTATGAAACGAACTGTAGAAAGACTCGCTGAGCTGGGTGTTGAATTTACAGAATCATATTATGAACTTGGTGATATTACTGTTTACTTTTTGTCTACATGAAACCATTAATTTTAACTAACTATACTATATATAACTATGTACAGTGGTGCTTAAGTTTGTGAACCCTGTAGAATTTTTTCTATTTCTGCATAAATATAGCTAAAACATCATCAGACTTTCACATAAGTCCTAAAAGTAGATAAAGAAAGCTAAATTAAACAAATGAGACAAAAATATTATACTTGGTCATTTATTTATTGAGGAAAATGGTCCAATATTACATATTAGTGAGTGGTAAAAGTATGTGAATCTTTGCTTTCAGTATCTGGTGTGACCCCCCTGTGCAGCAATAACTGCAACTAAACAAACTAAACGTTTTGCACACCGGCTTGGAGGAATTTTAGCCCATTCCTCCGTACAGAACAGCTGGAACTCTGGGATGTTGGTGGGTTTCCTCACATTAACTGCTCGCTTCAGGTCCTTCCACAACATTTCAATTGGATTAAGGTCAGGACTTTGACTTGGCCATTCCAAAACATGAACTTTATTCTTCTTTAACCATTCTTTGGTAGAACGACTTGTGTGCTTAGGGTCGTTGTCTTGCTGCATGACCCACCTTCTCTTGAGATTCAGTTCATGGACAGACGTCCTGACTTTTTCCTTCAGAATTATCTGATATAATTCAGAATTCATTGTTCCATCAGTGACTGCAAGCCGTCCTGGCCCAGATGCAGCAAAACAGGCCCAAACCATGATACTACCACCACCATGTTTCACAGATGGGATAAGATTCTTATGCTGGAATACAGTGTTTTCCTTTCTCCAAACATAACACTTTTCTTTTAAACCATAAAGTTCTATTTTGGTCTCATCCGTCCACAAAACATTCTTCCAATAGTCTTCTGGCTTCTCCACATGATCTTTAGCAAACTGCAGACGAGCAGCAATGTTCTTTTTGGAGAGCAGTGGCTTTCTCCTTGCAACCCTGCCATGCACACCATTGTTGTTCAGTGTTCTTCTGATGGTGAACTCATGAACATTAACATTTGCCAATGTGAGAGAGGCTTTTGATTGCTTAGAAGTTACCCTGGGGTCCTTTGTGACCTCGCCAACTATTACACGCCTTGCTCGTGGAGTGATCTTTGTTGGTCGACCACTCCTGGGGAGGGTAACATTGGTCTTGAATTTCCTCCATTTGTACACAGACTGTCTGACTGTGGATTGCTTTACTCTTTAGAGATGGTTTTCCAGGCTGATGGTGAACACAACAACTCTTTTTCTGAGGTCCTCAGAAATCTCCTTTGTTCGTGCCATGATACACTTCCACAAACATGTCTTGTGAATAGCAGAATTAATAACACAAGAATTTAGAAATGCTACAAAATATGAAAACGATTCAATAAGTTGGGAAGACATAATGGATGTTGTTTCCTACTACATCACGAAGGATGATTCAGTTGGTTTAAATATTCAGAACAACAAATAACCACAAATAGTTTATCATGTGTTTCCTTAATTTATTTTAAAATCTCAAACATATTCAATTTTCCATTAAAAAAAATCCCAATTTTAATACTATGAGGGCAGAAAAACAATAAAACAACAACAAAAATCGCTCATTAATTATAATCAAGATAAAATGTTCAATTAATAGTGATATTGATTGGAGATCATATCGCCCAGCACTAGGTTCTAGATTCCAATGTTTTTACCATCCATAGAGCTTTGTGGCAGTTAAGCTCTGTTCAGGTAATACTGGTAATATTGCCATTCAGCGTGATCCACTGAAACTGACCCAAACTGCTGTTGTCCAGTATGAGGTTCAGTTTGTAAACACACCACCCAACCTTCATGTTGCAATCCCAGCCCAGAGTTCAAAACCAGATCGTACCACCGACTCATAGGAGCTGCCATGTTCTAACAGAACTACTGAAATGACTAAAACACATTTACAGCATTAACTCCATGCCCTTTCCCAGAGCATCTTTTAAAGTGAGTAGCAAAAGGTCAAGGACAGAGTGGCAAGATTTGAGTTCACAACCCACTGATTAGTAGGCCACTGAGCCACCACTGTCACTGTATCTGCAAATAGTATCTACAAGAAGAGCTATGGTCCTAACGTTAGTGCTTCACCTAACAGTTGTACAGTGTGTTTCATTGTACAATACCTTCACATTTAGTCTTTTTTAAGATCACATCAAGATAACCTGGTAAATGAGAAGAGAGTAACACAAACATACCTCCAAAGTTGTTGCAGCTATAACTGATCCCTTTTATTTACAGTAAAATGATGTGCAGGACAGTTTGCTATGCTTAACAATAAATTGAACTGAAAGGTGTTTTAATGACTTGAAAAGGACATGCATATTACAGGATGAGATTTATAAGAAGTCAATTGACAAGAAAGACAATTAATTTATAAAACGAATACCTCAGCCACCATATTCCCTTTTAGATTTGTTTTTTTATTAAGAGATCTATAGCTATATGTGTATGCCAAAAACTGTTGCCTATAGAATGTTTTAGTTTTAATAATATTAATCATCCAGTGGTGCTTAGGGGTACAGGGACAGGGAGAGACCAGATGGGAGATCATTCCCTGGCATTGCAACATCTATCTTTGCAAGCTCTGCAATGGACTGGTGTCCATGGATGCACATTCCATTGTGCCTTGTTCCTTTCTGGGATGGCCACTGGCCCCCATGACAATGACCAGGAAACATTGGGTTTAAAACATGAAAGAAATAATCTAATTGTTTTATATGGACACTTCTATAATTAAACATTTAAGCAAGGCTGATATATGGTGCATTTTCAGTATCAGGCAAGTCTGAACATGGACATAGTTTTGATGAGACGATAAACCATCGCATTGTAACGATTCAGTCATTAAATCATTTGAATGATTCAGGAAATATATTGTCACTAAAGTAGATTTTGCCTCAACCCATTACACTGTTCATTTTCTTAGCACTGTACATTAACAGTGTAGTGTATGTGGTAAGTCATGTAAATTCCCCAAGCTGGGCATACATGCTGGCAGGTTTTGCACAAAGACTGTGCTGTCATCTGTTGGGTAAATATTGAGCCATACTCTGCTCTTCTTTACTGTTCTTCCATCCTGCAGTAGAGCTGAGTTGGCATCACAGTGGAAGAAACCCAGCTGTCCACTGAATGTGAGATGTTCCAACATGTAAAGCTCATCTGACTGCACAGTCTATGAACACTGAGCTGATTGGTGCATGCTGGCTCCCATAATAACACCACTGACTGCCTGGTCCACTGAGACCTCCAAAATCTGACTGTGACTTTTGTTTAAGCAGGAGTTCAATTACTCTGGGCTGTTTAGGTCGATCTAATTAGAACTAGATTAAAATGAGACATTTTAAAGAAAATCTATTTCTGTCTGTGACACAAGTCAAAGTCAGCATGGTGGGCGGCACGGTGGCTCGGTGGGTAGCATCACTGCCTCACCTCAATCCCAGGGTGGAGTGGCCTGGGTCCTTTCTGTGTGGAGTCTGCATGTCCTCCCTGTGTTGGTTTACTCCGGGTACTCTGGTTTCCTCCCACAGTCCAAAGACATGCATGTTAGGTTAATTGACCCCACTCACTTGGCAATGACTTGAGTGTATGAGTGACTTGTCTTGAGATAACCTTGTGTATTGTGGGACTGTGGTAGCCTAGCGCTTAATGTACTGGACTATGGACCAGAAGGTTCAGGGTTCAAATCCCACCTCTGCCAAGCTGCCTCTGTTGGGTCCTTGAGCAAGACCCCTTAACCCGCAATTGCTTGGATCAATTGTAAGTTGCTCTGGATAAGGGTGTCTGATAAATGTAAGTCAACTTTATTGTCAAAAACTGCAATATGTACAAGACATAGAGGATTGAAATTTCGTTAATCTCAGACCCATGGTGCACCAATAAAAACATTAAACATTTAAATAGACACTAAGTCACCAATGGCAAAAATAAAATAAAATACTAATACTATACTGTACTATAACACAGCACTATGTATTTCAATAATAATTTAAATAAGGGACCCACTTCAAGGCTTAAGCATGCTAATAAGGCACTGGTCCACCAATGCTGTTGGTGTACAGCCATAAAAGCCACTACAGAGCCACACTTTGATAGAATTCAGTATATCAGTAGTTTAGAGTATAAATGAGCTTCCTATAGCTGGTAAACCATTGGTTTGCCTAAAAAGAACGTAATGACAGTAGCTTACTCAATACTTCAACCTTAGCATTCCAGAGCCTTAATCACAGAACCGCCACCATTCCCACTAGGACAGGAGGCCACAAAGATCTCTTCTGCACTGACATGTGCTGCAAATGTAGAATCATGACTCATCTTTTGAATTAATTCAATACACACTAATCAAACACTAACAATTATGTTTGGCTTGTCATTGGCTTTTGTCATTACTGTTCTTCATTTTCTTCTTATTCTTCTCCTTTCTGCAATCAAAAAATATATGCACTTTCTTCACCTACAGCTTTCGAGCTACTTGCAGGACTGTAGATCTTGTAGCCAGATAATGCACTTACGCTTTCCTCAGCGATCTGAAGTATGGTTTTCATTATAAAAAGTTTTTGTATGGTTCCGTTGTATGTTTTACAAAAAAAGTTTTTTTTTTCCCTCCCATGAGTGATGATGTCACCATGTTGCCCTTTAAATTTCAATTGTCACACTCAGTTGACCATAATTTACCATATAACCATAAATATTGGGACATGAAAATGATTACTAACAATTTTTAGCCATATATGTCTATGACCCTTAGCCAAATAACCCTTAAACATAAATATTTGGAAAGGTAAAAGACAGATGACCATAAATAAGCTCACTGGACACAAAATTTGTCACCTTGCATGTTTAAGGTGGTATTAACTTCAGGCTCCTGCAGTGGGCGTTACATGAGGATGATCAGGCTATAAATACCTGTGACTAGATTCGTAAATTGAGAAGAGGTGGTACAGTGCAGTGAGTGTCTTGTTCATTGTGTGGGTGAAAATGGGTGAACGTAGATGTTAATGATTAGCAAAATGGAGTGATTGCATTTGGGCATGCCAAAAGCTATAGTGTGAAGGAAGTAGCTGAATTTTGAATTGAAGCGCATGGTCGACGGGTCTACCAGCAGTAGTGAAAATCCCAGTCTAGAGGAAATTCTTATCAGAATTGTGGCCAAAAGACGACATTAATACAGGGACAGGGACCTCCAGGCAAGAATTGCTTCTAGAAGCTTCATCCAGAGACCTGGATGCAGTTTGATGGTTGTCCATACCTGTCCTGAACAGGCAATGTGATCAAGTCTCTCATTCTGTTGATCATGAGTGGACAATTGATTGTGAATTGTGTACAAATCATATTGCCTTGATATACTTCTGAGATGTGTAATGTTGGGATAGTGAAGTAATGACATTTCGTTGCCTCTTGACTTTGAAACCTTTGTCATCTGCTGATTCCTTGCTTGATTTCCAGAATAGACAAAGAGGCAAGAGTCATTAGTGACTGAATTGCTGAATCACTGATACCATGCTGATGAAGAGTTGTTGAAATAGCAGGCGTTACACGCTATTTTTAGGATGGCATTTTTTTTTTTTTTTTACCTCTCCTTGCTTTATTTGTCCAAGCCTTAGTTGTTTCTAAATAGCTATCAGAGGCAATATCTCATCTTCGTTTTCTCATTCCTTTCCCACTGACTGCTGATTGCAAACCATTTTCCTGGAGCTAGTGAGCTGTTGTTAATAATAGGGGCTGGACTGGGACTTGCAGCTCTTGCGATAGTATTAACATCAGACTGGAGAAGGACTCGTCAGCAGTGCATGCCATCTCCCTGCACAGACAGGAGCAAAAAATGGAAAATTATTTAAGATATTGCTAAGAACAGTCAGGAATTGCACCAGAGGGTATAGGTTTCTTAGGCTCATTTGTTTACAGTGATACATCTGCTGCTTTCTAATAATAGTACCATTACCATCCTCTTATAGCTAATGCCATTCAGTCCTGTGGTAAATAGACCATGCATTATAATAGTACTGAAAGGCTTCTGGATTTGTTTCTAAATGTGCTGTTTACATGGCTTTACACAGGCTTTAAAACATAGATGTTTTCCTCTTGATGAATGACATGGTTATTGTGTATATCCGTCTATTCACACAACGAACGTGTACTCTGATATTTCACTGTCTCCATTGATCATCCTAACTAATGGTGCGTGCGCTGATTCATTTTTATTAAGCCAGTAGCTGCATTTAGTCATTCTGTTGAAAGAGACCTGTGCGTGATCATATAAGCCAGACCTGGAGACTCAATCAGTGTCCATCTTTTAATTAGAGGATCAAAGCTGTTCTTCATTTCAATGCCTTTCTCTCACTGACTTTAAAGATCTCACATAAAGCCAAAGTAACTGTAGCTTATGCAGCATCCTTCTGTTCATTCGACATTTAAATGCATTGAAACGGAATCATGACCAGTGCAGAACTGAACAGCAGAGACACTAAATATCCAAGTATCCAAGAATTAAACTAAAAGCAAGCTCCAGATGGACTCAGTAACACAGACAAGAATTGAGCGGAGACCATCAGAATACAGATAGGGATTTATACACACACAACCACGACTAAGCTGCAAGTTAGAGTTCTATATTTCTGCATAAATATGACCTAAAGCATCAGCAGATTTTCACAAGTCCTAGAAGTAAATATAGAGAACCAAATTAAACAAATAAAACAAAAAATATTATACTTGCTACACTCCTCAACATTGAAACTGCAACATCAAGAAGGAAGGTTATGCAGAGAAAGTAGCAGGAATCGCGAAGATCTGCAAATGATTGTATTTCCAAGCACCTAGCTTGGAAATACGCCAACTTTTATACACCAAGTTTTTAGCCACACGAAAAAAACTTAAAAAATCTGATCAAGTGGTGTGGGATGACTGTGTGATGCATCTCGATGCATTGAGATGTTTCGAATCTGCTGTTTTCTTTTTTATCATTTGCATATCATTAACATGTCTATCAATCCTGTGATTTCCGTAATTCCATCACTTTTTTTCAATGTCGAAGGATTGTAATTTATTGAGGAAAATGATTGTGTTACATACAATGGGGCAAAAAAGTATTGAGTCAGCCACTGATTGTGCAAGTTCTCCTACTTAGAAAGGAGGAATGGGCCAAAGTACCAGCTACAGTGTGTGCAAACCTGCTGAAGACTTACAGGAAACGTTTGACCGCTGTCATTGCCAACAAAGGTTATGTTACAAAGTATTGAGTTGAACTTTTGTTATTGACCAAATACTTATTTTCCACCATGATTTACAATTAAATTCTTTAAAAATCCTACAATGGGATTTCCTGGATTTATTTTCTCATTTTGTCTCTCATAGTTGAAGTGTAGCTATGATGACAATTGCAAACCTCTCTCATCTTTCTAAGTAGGAGAACTTGCACAATCAGTGGCTGACTAAATACTTTTTTGCCCCACTGTATCTGTGAGCTGCAAATGCCTGCAAAACTTTGCTTATCTGGGTGGGTTTCCTCACATGAGCTGCTTGCTTCAGGACCTTCCACAGTACAGTGCTTTCACTAAATTGTTCCGCTGAATTATCAGTGTTATGTGGTGTATTAAGACGACTCACATTGTACACCATAACTTGTATTTCAGCTGTTTTTATATATTCAGGGAACTATGTGGAATATCACAATATGCATCGTATCGCAATGTATCGTGATATAATTGTATCATGACCCATATATTGTAATGCATATCGTGAAGTCCTTTCCAATACCCACCTCTACAGTTTATACTTTTATATTTCATATATTTTTATATTCTTGTAGCACCTTTATACGTTTATATATCTTTTTTTTTTATTATTATTCATCTGTCAGTGAACGATTGTCACTTAGTGTGTATGATTATGTGACTGTGTATATATTTTGTTTCTCCGGAGTTGCACATCAGATTTCGTGGTATTTAATATACAATGACAATAAACCCATTCAGTCATAATCAGCGTAATTAGATTCAACGATTCACAGCTACTAATCTCTGATACCTTTTTAAGATGGCATTTTAGATTTTTAAACCCGTTAATGACTTTTCGCGCGGTGTTTCAACTGTGAGAAACGTTCCTCTATGTAGTTTCACCCACTTTGACACTGTCATTTGAAAGCTGTACTTTCTGAAAGCAGTTTGTAGAAGAGTTTGAATTGTGAGGTGACTGTAACTGTGAGTCACTGTGCTCGCAGGGTTCAGCTGATTCCTACACGAGCAGGCCGTCTGACTCAGATGTTTCTCTGGAGGAGGAGCAGGGTGGACGTCAGGAGAGAGAGCAACAGGCCGTTGTGCAGCTAGAGAGAGCCAAGGTCACACCCATTGAAACGTTTGAAGTTGAAACATTTTGAATTTCATACTGAAGTTTCAAATGATTTGATTTCCTTTTATTCATCTTTGCATACTGTGTTACAGACCAAAGGCGTCGCATTTGCTGTGAAAACAAATGTCAGTTATTGCGGAGCTCTGGATGAGGATGTTCCCGTTTCTGGAACTGCGGTCTCTTTTGATGCTAAAGACTTTCTCCACATTAAGGAGGTAAAGCTTACAAGTGGGATCGTAATATGACCTTGTGAAACGGAATTTTTCAAGCTTTCTGTTTGGTTTTGACAGAAGTACAACAATGACTGGTGGATTGGCCGGCTGGTGAAGGAGGGCTGCGACATTGGTTTTATCCCAAGCCCTTTAAAACTGGAGAATATTCGTCTTCAGCAGGAGCAGAAGAGGGGACGCTTCCAAGGGTAATTTCATTAGAAATTAGTATGTAGATGGCCATTATATCAGCAGACAGGATGTGAATTCAAAGCATCCCAAATGGTTTTATTTCATTTATTACTCTGGTCAGGGTCTTTGGGGGTGGGGTCCAGCATCTATCTTGGAGAAAATATGTCATAAGCTTCAGTCAGGCTGGCAGGGGTTGCTGTTGGAGACCGGCCATCGCTTCCCCAGGCAGTCAGGTGCCTGAATATGCCTGACTTGGCTGAAAGGCTCTCCCAGAACTCAAGCCTGGTTCCTGAGGCTATGGGCAAGCATATTAGATCGCTGTCCCCCCTGAGAACCTGCCCCCAAACTGAACTGAAAAAGGAATACAGCTCAGATCATCATCTGTCTCAATGCAACCAGAAAGAATATGCATGAGGGTGCGTTCTGATGGCGAAGCAACCACTACGGAAATGCGCCTGTAAAAATCTGTAATAACAATATTCTGAGGGGTGGATGAAGTGTAAATATAACCAACAGTTAAGAAGCTTAGTAAGATTATGCTTCCCTACTTTGTTCTTGTTACTGCATTATGACAAAATCAATTTTTTCATGGCACTAAAACCTTTCAAACTCAAACAATAAATATTGTTATTTCAAGCTTCTTACATCTTATTTTGGATGCAGAAACTGCTTTTAACAAAATAAAGGCATGCCAATCTATAAAAAGTGGTATGCTATAAATATCAGGATTCAGAGGCACCTATCAAGTAATTAAATTAGTTGGTATCGATATGAGTACTTGATATGGGCAGATACTTGAACATCAGGTATCGTATCGTCAGGAGGAAAAAAGTGGCATTGGTGCATCCCTAGTATTCACCCTATTCTAAATAACTGAGTGAAACAATCCTTATTTATTTATTGAAGAATAACAATGCAATGTAATGTGTACTTTTCTTGTATAGAAAATGAAACATAAATGATCTTTAATTCCATGCAATTAAAAGAAATTAGGAGTTTGTTAAAGCAAACAGTGTGCTATTCTAACAGTTTCACCAAAGTTAAATAACTAAATGCTAATAAATTGAAACTCAAAGTAAGCAAACAAGCTCAGTGAGCCTTCAAACATCCTCAATCTCAAATTCATCTTTACCTCAGCGAGTTTCGAGTTGCACAGTGGAAGATGTGGGTACGGGCATGATGTTTGATTGTGCCCTCTCGTGTTCAAAAATGTAATTGCATCAGATGGCGTAATAAACAGAAGGCACCTCCACGATGCACATCATGACATTTTTGCATCTCGATGCATTGTTATACCCCTAATAAATACGGAACTGAGTGGATCTTTCTTTAGTTCTTCCTGTGGAACACCAAGAAGGTCATGATTCTCCATAAAACAAGCATTTTAGTTTTAAAACCTGACATAACACAGATACGTAACTAGAAAAACATTATTTTGTGTCCCTCCTGGTTTTCTGTTCTTTTCAGGTACAGAATGCACTTAAATTTTCTGACCATTCCTTTGCCTTCAGCTTTAGGCAGGTGATCTAAAAGTTAAACCAGACTTATTTGTAGTATTTGTTTGGTGTTTGTGATCGTCAAACATAGAAGGGCTTCACTTGTATCAACTAATCCTTTATATTCTTTATATTTTTTTGTCTGTTATGACGCATGAGAAATTATGACTGGATTCTGACTTTCCCGGCTTCCTGTCAGCATCAATAAAACTGTGTGTAGCGTGCTGACCATGTGTTAGTCATACAGCAGCTCTTTTACTATATTTGTCAGACTGCATTTTTTTTCTGAAAGGACTGTTTATCTTACCGGAACCTATTAAATGGAGAAGTGTCACAGATAACTGTAATTTATTTCAACAGTTTGATTATGTTTACTGTCTAAGTTATTATCAGTATTTCATTGTTATTTGCTTGTGCTTGTTACTGTCATAATAATTTGAATGAACACCTTTTGGACCACACATTTTACTCCATACACGTGTCTACAATATTAAGTGGAGAGAACCGTGGATAAAGGGTTATTTCAAACCTTTGGGTTGTCTCTGGCTTCATTTGTATTGATTAGTCTTTTGTCCTCGACATCTAGCGTGACACCATGTGGGATTTTGCGCCAACAATGTGCTCTTCTATGTTTTTCGATTACAGGAAGTCCAGTGGGAATTCGTCCTCCAGTCTCGGAGAGATGGTGTCTGGCTCCTTCAAACCCAATCCTCCCTCTGCAGGTCAGAACATTGCATGGTACCGTGGTAAAGTCTCATGCACATCTGTTTTGTTATAGTAATTGTGAACTGACCATCAGATACAATCGAAACAGCAATAACAACAAACTATTTGAATTCACACTATAAGTTGTTTTTCTGGCATTTCCAAATCTTGTGTAATGAAGGCAGCCAGATGCTGAGTTGGAAGCCAGGTGCAGGTTTATTAAACAAAGTATCTTACATTTACAGCATCTAGCAGATGCCCTTATCCAGAGCGACCTACAATTTATGCAATATTACAATTTAAGCAATTGTAGGTTAAGGGTCTTGCTCAAGGACCCAACAGTGGCAGCTTGGCAGAGGTGGGATTTGAACCCTCGATCTCCTGATCCAGAGTCCAGTACCTTAACCACTAGGCTACCACAGTTGCTAGGTATCTGTGGTAATCTTGGTACAACAAACAGTCCCGGTCACAACCAGAAGCATTGATGTTGTTAGACCTGTTTTAGGGGGGCTGTTTTAGCCACCCCCCCCTCCCCCCCAAGTTCTGTAGCCCCCCCAATAAACATGCATTATTACTTGAAATTGTCAAAACTTTATCTTATGAATCCTCCCGTATACAACTGTGCTACCCGTCTCAATATTCACAATGTACTGAAATTTAACACACACTGCACCCTGGGGGAGGCGCTGCTGCCCCATAACGTCACTGAACCTGAAACAAGGTTTAATCTGTGACGTCGTTCTGCGTCACTTTACAAACTACGCAAGTGAAAATATCTCAAACACAGCCAACACACCTGAGATCTCATTATATAATTGTTAGAATATTATGATTACTCAACCTGTTTCTATTGTTAGTACTAAAAATTAGAATCAAATGGATCCAAAATGGTTTTATCTTAATGAAAGTTATTGTTTCAAGAATTGATTTAAGAAAAGCTTTATTTTGCTAACAAAATTAGATTTAAAAAACTATTTTGTCAGATACTACCACTTTTTATTCCTTTTTGTTGGGGTTTTACCAACAGCCATTTGTCCTCTGGCTGGGGATGTACAGTAATGGACTTTAATATGTCCTTGTGGGAAAATAAATAAAAATTAGATTGAGAACCTTTTTTTTCTGCTGTCAAATGTCACATTGTCCTAAAATTCAGTCATCCAGTTTATTAAACCTGAATGCAGCTACAAACCAGACGCACATTTGATTGTTCCAGTTTGTATTCTCAGTGTTTGGGTAGTGTATTTAGGACCGGCTACTACAGTAACATTGCTTGTATCACTGCTTGATCTGTACCATTTGATAGTGGATGGATAGTAGTTAAGTCATATAAGATCTGTACCTAAAACAAACTAGATTACCGTATTTTTCGGACAATAAGGCGCACTTAAAATCCTTTAACTTTCTCAAAAATCGACAGTGCGCCTTAAAATGCGGTGCGTCTAATGTATGAATTAATTCTGGTTGTGCTTTCTGACCTAGAACCAATTGTAGATGGTACACGGCGCTCATAAATCTGTCAAAATGTTTTAGCACGGCCTTGGTAAGTTACGAAGCTCACGGCCACCGTAGTGCGCAGCATCGCGGAGTAATACGGTATGTGCTTCAGCATTAGGGTGTGTGCATTCATTCATTCATTTTCGAAGTGGATTTCAAACACAACGCTATCAGTCACGCAGTACAACATGGACATAGAGCAGCTGTGAGAGAATTCAACATTAACGAATCAATGGTACGGGAAGTGGAGGAAGCAAGAAGACGCCCTGCGCCAGGTAAAGACCAAACTGAGCTTCCGACGGAACTTAAGAGTTTTGTTTCATTTAATGCGCCTTATAACCCGGTGCGCTTTATGTATGAAAATATACCCGTTAGCAGCCGATCGTTGATATTGCGTCTTATAACCCGGTGCGCTTTATGGTCCGAAAAATACGGTACATGTCTCTTCAAAAAAATGCTGCTGAGGCAAATTGTATGTTTTTAATTTGATGCCAGTTTCATAATGCAGACTTATATAGGTATTTTTTTTATTCTCATACAGGGGTTAACCTCCAGACCCCCCTAGTCAAAGCCGAATCAGATACGCTAGACCAAAATCATAAATCCGTGAAGACGAAGGTGGAAAATCGAAAACCGGTAACGCAATCAGAATACACAAGAAAACACTCAGAATTGCACAGAGGGGCTGGACCTTGTGACTAGGGTTAGGCATTGCTCTAGACCTAATATACTTAATGCTAGAATTCAGGCGACCGCAACCTCTGCAGGTGTGGTGGTGAAGCACCGGCAATGGACATGACACCTCGCCATACACTAGCACTAGTGATGCGTGAGCACACACAATGTGACTGATGACCTAATTACGCTAGGATTGCAATTACCATAAGAAAATGTATTTTTCCTCCTTTATGGAAAGGAGTTTACTCACAAACAAGAATCATTTAATTGAAATGTGTTTAATAATATTGCTTATTTTCATTTTATTTTATATATAAACATGCAGAGGTGCTGGATCCACTTAAGTAAGTTCTCATGTGTTCCAAATATGAGAGGTACCAGATCTTGTCCCGGCAGGATCTGGCACAAATTAAGCACTGGGTGACAGCAGGCAAAGGATCTTCACCAGCATCAGGTGGCCCACCAACCAAACCTATAGTCAGATGTACATGGTGAGGAAGTGCAGGGACTAAGTGTGCTTTGCATGCAAGGCGAAGTGAAAAGTGAAAGAACTGAAAAATACAACTGTATGTTTGTTTATAGTGTGTATGGGGTCAATGGTACTTGAAAATGTACGACATGGATAACAAGCTCTATCACATGATACCACTGCTCTGATGCCTCAGTATCCTATTGACCTAGATTATTGCTGATCCTACAAGTAGCCATAGTAGAAGAGTGGCTGCTACCTACATCATTAAAAAAGCTGAATGAGTTTAGTGTTATATAAGAGTGTCTGTATTTGATTGATTACTACAAAGTAACGTTTCCAATTCTTCTTTTTTTCCCAACAGCCAAACAGAAACAGAAAGTGGTGAGTAATGCTACTGTTCTGAAAACGAACAAATGTAGCATTTTGGCAGTTTGCCTCAGCAGTTTGCTATGTAGGACCATTTTCAGACTAAACATATCATGTTTCAGGCTGAACACATTCCTCCTTATGATGTTGTCCCCTCCATGAGGCCAGTGGTTTTGGTCGGCCCTTCACTGAAGGGATACGAGGTATGCATCACCCGTCACCCTTTTCTCTGTCCCATATAGATATATGTATATTTAGATATGCTAAAAAAGATGGCAGAAGGTGCAGACAATCCCTTTTTAAGTGCAGAGCGAGAGGAAAACATGGATCCTCACTGAATAGCCATCATCTTCCCCACGTTGGGTTGCCAAGGCAACAACCTTCAGGATGCAGCATGCCATAGTCTCAAAAGTGGAGCATGTTTTCAAATTAGAAGGAGAGGAAATCAACCCAAATATCACTGTGACAATAGTATGTTTTCTGTAGTGAAGCATCTGAGACAGAGGTCTTTTTTATTCTTTCAATCACTAATCCAAATCGAGTATGGCATGATAAGTAAAGTAAAGGAAACTCAGAACTGCTGGCTTACAGTGGTGCTTGAAAGTTTGTGATCCCTTTAGAATTTTCTATATTTCTGCATAAAGATGACCTAAAACATCATCAGATTTTCACACAAGTCCTGAAAGTAGATAAAGAGATCCCAGTTAGACAAATGAGACAGAAATATACTTGGTCATTTTTTTGGAAAATGATCCAATATTACATATTAGTGAGTGGCAGAAGTATGTGAACTTCTATGATGAAGTTAATTTGAAAGTGAAATTAGAGTCAGGTCTTTCCAGTCAATGGGATGACAATCAGGTGTGAGTGGGCACCCTGTTTTATTGAAAGAACAGGGATCTATCAATGTAGAACTTTTTGGTTTAAAAGAAAAGTGTTATGTTTGGAGAAAGGAAAACACTGTATTCCAGCATAAGAACCTTATCCCATCTGTGAAACATGGTGGTGGTAGTATCATGGTTTGGGCCTGTTTTGCTGCATCTGGGCCAGGACGGCTTGCCATCATTGATGGAACAATGAATTCTGAATTCTGTCAGAGAGTTCTAAAGGAAAATGTCAGGAAATCTGTCCATGAACTGAATCTCTAGAGAAGGTGGGTCATGCAGCAAGACATCAACCCTAAGCACACAAGTGGTTCTACCAAAGAATGGTTAAAGAAAAATAAAGTTCATGTTTTGGAATGGCCCAGTCAAAGTCCTGACCTTAATCCAATCAAAATGTTGTGGAAGGACCTGAAGCGAGCAGCTAATGTGAGGAAACCCACCAACATCCCAGAGCTGAAGCTGTTCTGTACGGAGGAATGGGCTCAAATTCCTCCAAGCCGGTGTGCAGGACTGATCAACAGTTACAGGAAACGTTTAGCTGCAGTTATTGCTGCACAGGGGGGTCACACCAGATACTGAAAGCAAAGGTTCGCATACTTTTGCCACTCATTAATATGTAATATTGGATCATTTTCCTCAATAACTAAATGACCAATTATAATATTTTTGTCTCATTTGTTTAACTGGGTTCTCTTTATCTACTTTTAGGACTTGTGTGAAAATCTGATGATGTTTTAGGTCATATTAATGCAGAAATATAGAAAATTCTAAAGCTTTTAAGCACCACTGTATGTCATAGAATAAAATTTCATCCCAAACTCACACAGTCACAAGCCATGGCAGAATACCCTTTTGAAAGCATGTGCTTATGTCCTGTAGGATGAATTATTCAAGACTGCTTTATGTTTGCATGTAGTAGCGCTATTGGATACAGATAACAAATCAGAACTGTCTTGTAGTCAAGTGTGTTGAAGTGGAGGGAACTGGCAACTCAGGTCTGTGTTTCACATCCCTCAGACACAAAAGTGTAAGTGCAAATATAGATTGCTAGCCCACCACTGTGACAATCAGTGTTCTAGTCCCAGTGGGGCTTTCCAGCCGGGTTGTGCATCACACAGGCATGACTGGTCATGCATGAGGGAGGGCGAGGGGGATCATCCCCAAGCGCTGCAACTGCGTGCGCTTCCACATATGCACAGTGAATTTATTTGAATTGTCAACACAGGCAACAAGTCATTTCATTTTATAGCATATACAATGCATACATTTGATATTCAGTACTGGGCAAAAGTCTTAGGCCACCATTAGAGTAGAAATACCATTGTTTTAGCAATAGTGTAATTACCATATATAATTATTTCTCAGTCACGTTGTTAGAATACAACTGAAAAATACAGGAAATTTGTATGCAGTATTTAAAAATGTAAAACAAAAAATAGTTTCTATAGGCTAAATCGGCAAGTATTTAGTGTGACCTTCCCTTACACTTGAGCAATAGCAGCATCTGGCAACTTCACCATGTTGCCAAGCTGATCTTTCTACAGTCTGAAGAAGCTTGAGCAATAATGGTCTTTTTGAAAGTGTAGGATCCAAGAAACCACTTTTCCGGGAGGTGAACAGGGTGGAAAGTCTAAGATATGCTAAATCTCACAATTCAGATCAGTGGAAAAATCCATGTTTAAAATTTTTGGGTCCACTCATCGACAATACGTTGTATATGACCATTATACCATTTCTAAAACAATAAATCTAATGGTGGCCTAAGTCTTTTGCACGGTACTGTATAAACAAGCGTTGACACTTACTAAGTTTTCCAAATCTGACTGCAGTTCAGTACTAAACACAGATGTCCATTTTGTCTCAAAGCATTTTGTTGTTATGGATCTCGGAGTTTCATGAGTATCTGAACTTAATTTTGTTTTATAGGTGCAAAAACCTTGGTAGTTTTCTGATTAATGTGTATAACTGATGTACATTATACACTGTGTGCAGAATTATTAGGCAAATGAGTATTTTGATCACATCATCATTTTTATACATGTTGTCCTACTCCAAGCTGTATAGGCTTGAAAGCCAACTACCCATTAAGTAAATCAGGTGATGTGCATCTCTGTAATGAGAAGGGGTGTGGTCCAATGACATCAACACCCTACATAAGGTGTGCTTAATTATTAGGCAACTTCCTTTCCTTTGGCAAAATGGGTCAGAAGAGAGAATTGACAGACTCTGAAAAGTCAAAAATTGTGAGATGTCTTGCAGAGGGATGCAGCAGTCTTGAAATCGCCAAACCTTTGAAGCGTGATCACCGAACAATCAAGTGTTTCATTGCAAATAGCCAACAGGGTCGCAAGAAGCGTGTAAAAAAAAAAAAAAAAGGCGCAAAATAACTGCCCATGAATTGAGGAAAATCAAGCGTGAAGCTGCCATTTGCCACCAGTGTTGCCATATTTCAGAGCTGCAACAATACTGGAGTATCAAAAAGCACAAGGTGTGCGATACTCAGGGACATGGCCAAGGTAAGGAAGGCTGAAAAACGACCACCTTTGAACAAGAAACATAAGATAAAACGTCAAGACTGGGCCAAGAAATATCTTAAGACTGATTTTTCTAAGGTTTTATGGACTGATGAAATGAGAGTGACTCTTGATGATGGATGGGCCCGAGGCTGGATCAGTAAAGGGCAGAGAGCTCCACTCTGACTCAGACGCCAGCAAGGTGGAGGTGGGGTACTGGTATGGGCTGGTATCATCAAAGATGAACTTGTGGGACCTTTTCAGGTTGAGGATGGAGTGAAGCTCAACTCCCAGACCTACTGCCAGTTTCTCGAAGACACCTTCTTCAAGCAGTGGTATAGGAAGAAGTTGGTATCATTCAAGAAAAACATGATTTTCATGGAGGACAATGCTCCATCACATGCATCCAATTACTCCACAGCGTGGCTGGCCAGTAAAGGTCTAAAAGAAGAAAAAATAATAACATGGCCCCCTTGTTCACCTGATCTGAACCCCATAGAGAACCTGTGGTCCCTCACTGAAATGTGAGATCTACAGGGAGGGAAAACAATACACCTCTCTGAACAGGGTCTGGGAGGCTGTGGTGGATGCTGCACGCAATGTTGATCGTAAACAGATCAAGCAACTGACAGAATCTATGGATGGAAGGCTTTTGAGTGTCATCGTAAAGAAAGGTGGCTATTTTGGTCACTGATTTGTTTTTGGTTTTGTTTTTGATTGTCAGAAATGTTTATTTCAAAATTTTGTGTTGTTATATAGGTTTACCTGGTGAAAATAAACAAGTGAGATGGGTATATATTTGATTTTTTATAAAGTTGCCTAATAATTCTGCACAGTAATAATTACCTGCACAAACAGATATCCTCCTAAGATAGCCAAATCTAAAAAAACCCACTCCAACTTCCAAAAATATTAAGCTTTGATATTTATGAGTCTTTTGGGTTGATTGAGAACCTAGTTGTTGTTCAATAATGAAAAGAATCCTCTCAAATACAACTTGCCTAATAATTCTGCACACACTGTATAGCCAAACATATGTACACCCCTTCAAATTAATGGTCTCTGTTATTTCAGCAGAACTCACTGCTAACTGGTTCACAACATAAAGCAGACAGGCAGCAATAGAATGGGTCAGCTCAACACCTCGACTCTCAATATGTCTCTTTTCCCCAGTTTCCTTCAAATTTGGTCTTCCCAATTTCCCAGTGTCTTGTTTGCATGTAGCAATGGTATTGGTCACTGATAACCAATCAGAACTGTCTTGTGGTCAAATGTGTTGGCCACTTCTTTTAACTTACAGTGCTTCTTCACAGTAGAACAGACTATGCTTGCTGTATCCATCCACCATCTCTTGTCTCAACCTTCTCTCCCATAGACACGTCAACATTCTGTCCAGAGCCCAGCCAGAACTCCACATTGGTGGACAATTAGACCGCTGCCCCACCCAAGTGCCAGTTTGGCATCTTTATGGGCTTCCTCCTCTCCAACAAGCCAAGTCAAGTCAAGTCAAGTCAGATCTATTTATATAGCGCTTTTTACAATGGAGCATTGTCTCAAAGCAACTTTACAAGTTTAGATTATCTCCTAATAACTACGTCCAATCTCAAATTGAGCAAGCCTAGGGCGACAGTGGCAAGGAAAAACTCCCTGAGTGAGCCAGTTTGTCATCTTTCTGCCCTGGTCACCGAAAACGTGATAAACTTGTACAGAGCCCTGTGCTTACCTCTACTGGACATCTTTCATATGAATTAGAATGCCATCTTCAGTGCATGTCCTCACAGTCATATTCCAAAAAAGTTGGAAAACCTTCTTAGAAGAGTGAAGGCTGTTGCAGCAGGGATGAGAGGACCCACTTCATGCTGATGTTTTTGGACACAATTTTGGGGTGTTTACAAATTATTGGCTATATTGTATAGCTTTATAATGAAGGATTTACTAATTAGAGACAATAATAATATAATGTGTTTTGATGACAAAGCATAATGTAAAGTACGGTACTGGTGGGATCACGTTGGTTAGATCTGTTTCTTTTTCTTTCTTATTTGCCTGTAAGATTCGTTTCATGACGACTGCTGACTGTTCCTTTCTTTCACTCCATTCATCTTTCTCGTTCACTGAATCCATCCCTCCTCTTATCACTCTATCCTAAATTTCCTCTGGGGTTTGTGCTCAGGTGACAGATATGATGCAGAAAGCACTTTTTGACTTCCTGAAGCACAGGTTTGATGGCAGGTGAGGAGGCTTTAACTTGGCTTTAACTCCAGTGGAGAATATTTTGGCTTAGGTTTCGTCTCTTTGTTGGTGGAAGATGCACATTTTCTGTTTTCTCAGTATGGCTTTGTTGTGTTAAACCAAGGATATCTATTACAAGAGTGACAGCAGACATCTCGCTAGCAAAGAGGTCAGTGCTGAACAATCCAAGCAAGAGGGCCATCATTGAAAGATCCAACACCAGGTCAAATTTAGGTATGTTTTAGGTTCTGCGTTTACCAAGCAGATTGTATTATCTTCCTGACAGACACTTGCTCTGATATGTTGCCTGAATGAGCATATATAATACAAAAAAGCCTACCTCTCTTTACAACAGCGGAGGTGCAGAGTGAGATCGAGAGGATCTTCGAGCTGGCCAGGTCTCTTCAGCTGGTTGTCCTGGATGCTGACACGATCAACCACCCAGCCCAACTCCTTAAAACCTCATTAGCACCCATTATTGTCCATGTCAAAGTGTCCTCTCCCAAGGTAAATCCCAAGGTTTGCACCGCACATATCTGTCTGTGATCTGATAAGGTTATTATCCTTATTATTAAGGTAATTAACTTTCATAACCCATATACTATATTACCTAGTCAGATTCATTTGCTATTGTAGTACAGCAGTTGTAATGACACATAACAGAGCAGCCTCTGGTGCACAACGTCTGTGCATTGCGCACAGCTCTACAGTGAGATAAGATATAAAAAAAAAACTAATAAGAAAATCAATCTGTGGTGGTCAATGTTGATATTAAATAAATCAGTGTATGGGAAACACTACAGTATCCCATATGGCATTGCTAAGTACAATATACAGTGGTGTTTGAAAGTTTGTGAACCCTTTAGAATTTTCTATATTTCTGCATAAATATGACCTAGAACATCATCAGATTTTCACACAAGTCCTAAAAGTAGATAAAGAGAACCCAGTGAAACAAATGAGACAATATTATACTTGGTCATTTATTTATTGAGGAAAATTATCCAGTATTACATATTAGTGA
>JAJAGP010000936.1:237306-261320 GCA_025084515.1 Ancistrus triradiatus | reverse complement strand
AAACTTCAGTCCAGCTTACTGGCTTAAGCAGGGGGACACGCCTGGCACTGCAGGATCTGAGTCCGGCGTAGTGCGTTACTGATGGTAGCCTTTGTGACTTTGGTCCCAGCTCTCTGCAGGTCATTCATCAGGTCCCTCCGTGTAGTTCTGGGATTTTTGCTCACCGTTATCATGATCATTTTGACCCCACGGAATGAGATCTTGAGTGGGGCCCCAGATCAAGGGAGACTATCAATGGTGTTGTATGTCTTCCATGTTCTTACAATTGCTCCCACAGTTGATTTATTCACACCAATCTGCTTGCCTATTGTAGATTCACTCTTCCCGGCCTGCTGCAGGTCTACAATTTTCTTCCTGGTGTCCTCCGACAGCTCTTTCGTCTTGGCCATGGTCAAGTTTAGAGTCTGACTGTTTGAGGCTGTAGACAGGTGTCTTTTATACAGATAACGAGGTCAAATAGGTGCCATTTATACAGGTGGAGGACAGAAGAGCTTCTTAAACGAGTGGAGGACAGAAGAGCTTCTTAAAGAAGTTAGAGCCAGAAATCTTGCTTGTTTGTAGCTGACCAGTTTGTAGGTGGTATTTTCCACCATGATTTACAATTAAATTCTTTAAAAATCCTACAATGTCATTTATTGAAATTTTTTTTCTCATTTTGTCTCTCATAGTTGAAGTGTAGCTATGATGAAAATTACAGACCTCTCTCATCGTTCTAAGTAGGAGAACTTGCACAATCAGTGGCTGACTAAATATTTTTTTGCCCCACTGTACATACACCAACAAGCGCCATTTTATGACACTGTCACAGTACCACTTAAACCCACTGCACAACACATATGTTCTTAGTGCCATGTTCTAACATGCATGTGTTATTTTACCATGATGTCTTCCAGCTTCATATCAAGTAGGTCAGCTCCCTGCACATAGTCTTTCCAGTCCTCAGGATCGCCCCCATCATCCATATTGTCCAAAATCAGCTCGAAAAAAATGATCTTCTCAGACACGGTACTAAAGGTGTTGTCGAAGCAGAACATGTAATCTCCCGCCTCGGTTTCCACTCTGAGAAACGCAGTTCAACACACTCAGGATACATGTCTTAAAGCAGGACGTGCATATAGTCAAGGGAGAAACAATATGTATAACGTACGTATGAACGCCATCAGACTTCCTGTAATCAGTGGCCAGAACCTGGTGGCTCGGAGAGTACAGGTAGAAATCCACATCCAGACCTGCACCATCAAGGACCTGCGGATCGACCACACAAATTCAGTAACACACATTCAAGCAGTTATTCACCATGTTGACAGAATCCTCCATCAACACAAACCACCTTTAAGGGAAAGCCACAGCAGCTGCCTGAATCAGGTTCAGTCCCTTAAGACCATAGCAATGTGAAATAATGATGCATTACCACAACACTGAGTGCAAATTCCATTTCAACATGTCTGGAACATCGCCAAAAGTTTGATATTTACTGGTGGCTTATCCGTAAATGTACAAAGAAGGATCAGATGCAAAAGGA
Source organism: Ancistrus triradiatus (assembly GCA_025084515.1). Taxonomy (NCBI): domain Eukaryota; kingdom Metazoa; phylum Chordata; class Actinopteri; order Siluriformes; family Loricariidae; genus Ancistrus; species Ancistrus triradiatus. The sequence goes on along the minus strand of JAJAGP010000936.1, from coordinate 259,798 downwards.
TTCAGCATGATGACAAGCACTTAATTAAACACTGTTTGCACTCTCCAACTCAAAGCCTACTGACTAAAGAGCTCAGAGATAACCAGAATTGCCTGTTAATGCTGTAGTTTCCAACAAATGCTGGGTGTTAAGACTCTTGCATTTACTTTTAAACTATCAACTATCTGCAATACAGGCAGCACAGACGGACCCTGTTATTCTCTTCAGAGTAGAAGTAGTGAATTGACTTTCCATGGGGTTGCAAACGTTTTGGTTAATTACAACCCCCTCCACTTGGATATGCCCTTGTCAAGTGTGTTTACATGCACTTAAGAATCCGATCACAGTCTGATTTCTGCAGTTATCTGATTAAATAGTCAGGTATACAACATACTCTGATCGAGAGATCAGATTAAGTAATCCGATAAACAGAGTTGGATTGGTTCCCAGTAGTCAGATTTCTCTGAGCATGTATACCAGTTATACATTGTCAATCGTTTTCCTAGTCTGCACATGCACACAAGCCTAGCCAACATGGTTGTCAGGTATGCTTATTCTAAAGACCTGGCTATATTTGGGCTCTTTTTCTACTGACTATTGCATTTCTTTCGTAGCCAGATCCAGCAACCCTGGAATTAAGCACATCACAGAATTAAACACATTTCAATATTCACAGAGACATTTCTCATATTTCTGTGAGATTACTGGCTGGTTGCAAAGTACAAATCCGATTATTGCCTGAGACATGTTAACGCAGAAGTTTTCCATTATCTGATTACTCAAGTGCAAGTATACTCAACCAGATTATTGACAAAATCTGCAGTAATCACATTACTAAATTCATGTAAATGCACTCATTGTGTCATCCTCTTTGCCAGGGAGGTGGTCTATAAGGATAGCTAGTGCTTCCATAGAACTCATGGCTATCGACCACTTATTTTCACCAACAGGCATATCACTGGCCTCAGTTGGTGACTGGGGCCGCTGTTCTAATGGTGGGGAACTAATCCCTGTCTGAGCTTCTCTCCTTCAGGGCCTGTGGAGCACCTGACCAAGACTGCCGTGATGGGCTAGCCTACATTAGAGCTGTAGGTAAACTGCATTAAATACCGTTTAAAAAAAAAACTGTAATGAAACAATGGATTCAAGATAGATTTCAGGATAGAAAAAGAAAACCAAACTCCACAAGTGCACAGTGTGTAGTTTGAGAAGCAGGCGCCTTACAGGTCCTCAGCTGGCTGCTTCCTTAAATAGTACAGACTACATAGCAGGGTCATCTGCTACAGAACAGTTAACATAACAGACGACTTGAGGATGCTGCAGCCTTCCAGGCAGAGTCTCAATGTAAAATCCATATTTTGTAGTGTAAATTGAGTATTTATTTAAAAAAAAAAAAAAAAAAAGGGGTGGATTTATGAAAGACAGCAGAAATTTGTTGAGTTCATATAAACCAACCAAAACCATTTCAGGCTGCTGTTGTAGACTCGTGGGTTTATACCACCAAAACCATAAACCATAAAGTTGAATGTAGCTATTTATCTAAAGCTACACTATATAGACAAAAGTTTCTGGACACTCAAAACTCCATCCCAAAACATGGGTATTAGCATGGAGTTTCTCTCCCCGGTACTGCTACAACATCTTTGACTCTTCTAAGAATGTTTTCCAGTAGAATATGGACCAGCACTTTGTGGGCCAGCACTGATGTTGGACAGTAAGTCCTGACTCACAGTTTCCATTCCACTTAATCTCAGTATCTGATGGAGTTAAAGACAAGGCTCAGTGCAAGTCTGCCAAGTTCTCAAACCTAATAGAATACCATATTGAGAGCCACTGAGGTGTTCAGCATAACCCATTCTGTTGTCAATGCTTTTCTATGGAGATTCTATGCTAGTACGCTTCATATTATGGACATGTTAGCAGTTATTACGGCTGAAATAACAATGAACACTAAATAGAAGTCGTGTCCACAAACTTATGGCCATCTAGGACATGTGAACGAACCATCACACACCACAATTTATCAGGCACCCTTATTCCAAGTTACAGCTGAATTAAGCAGTTAAAGTTAAGGGCATAGCTAAAGGGCCAGTGGCAGTTTGCCAGAGCCATAATTTGAACTTCCACACTTCCAATTTGTAGTCCTGAGTCCAACTGCTAAATCAGCCCATACCAATTTGGTATAACTTCATTCAGTTGTACAGGTATGTGCTGTTTAACATCCATCCAATCAACATCTGTTCGCTGTAACAGCCAAGGTATTAATAATTATAACAGAATATTAAAAAAATCTGTGATGCTGCGGCTGTAAACAGACTCAAAATGGCAATGACACTATACAGCACCGGCCAAAGTATGATATCACAGTATACAGCACTGTACTGAACTCTACCATATGAACCCATTAGCACATTTTACTTAATAATTATAACAGATTCCTATGTTATATTTTTATTTATGTACTTTTATGCCACCTGATACAGCAGCATATTACTCTAGTGCAGTGCGTTTTGCTTCTTCTACCCTTCTATCACACTCTGCAATGGGTTCTCATCTATTATACGAAAGTTAGTTACGACCATACAATCTGATTGGCTGAGAGACGTCTTCCGCCGTGACATTATTGACGATAACGGAACTGTGACCGACGCTCCATAAGTATTAGTCCGCGGCACGCACGTAACCTAGAAACGACGCCTGCCAAAAAAAGCAAAAAAAGTTATAAAACACTGCCGAAATGAAAGCTATAATTAGTTTATAAATCTATTGGTTTTGAAAACGATATGAATTTGGAAGATGAAGCTATTAATGACCAACCTGTGCCAAAGGTTTATCACCTTTAGGATTTGGAAGCTCTGGAAAAGCGAAACGAAGTCGCTACTTTAAATCAAACGTCTTCCGGCTCTTAATAGATTCACAGCTCGACTGAAGAGCAACGAGACTGAAGATCAGTTTTAGTCCCATCAACAAAAATGAACTGATTCAGCTTCATCACTCACAAAAACGTCGTTTGCTGGAGTTAAACTCTGCATCTTTCATTAAACACCATTCACGGCTAATCGGACGTTCATTGATCCAACAGGTTTGTAAGTCCAGCTCTTAGTCCAGAGAAGCTGCTGATGCTCTGTAACCCTGCCCTTACATTTCTGACTGATCAGATTAACATTAAGAGCTTAATCATACACATTTATAATCGCTAATCAAAGGGGATCCTAGACTTTAGTTATAACACCGGGATCTGACTCCGATTTGCTTCAGTCGGTAGAATAGTGGATCTTAGTAGCAGCCTATGTTATAAAAACGACCCATTTTATTTGCTGAATGTAAATAAACTTTGTTTTTAATAAATTAAAACTTACCAATCGATATATTTGGGTTTATTGGCTGTATAATAAAGTCATGGGTAATTCTGTTCCTCGACTCTAATGACTGAAGGGCTTAGCCGCGGGGTAACGATAGAATGGAGCTATTTTACTTCGAGGAAGGCTGATAAACAAATCGTTTTTTTTCTGTCTTCTTTGTCTTAAAGACTAACAATAAATGACGATCACGGAACTGTGGTAGCCGATAATCGCAAACATTTACAGCATTTAGCAGACGCCCTTATCCAGAGCGACTTACAATTGATACAATCTTACAATCCAAGCTATTGTGGGTTAACTGCCTTGCTGAAGGACCCAACAGTGGAAGCTTGGCAAAGGTGGGATTTGAACCCTGGACCTTTTGATCCATAGTCCAGTACCTTACCCGCTAGGCTACCACAGTCCATACACTGTGAGATATTGGCACGTTAAAGCACTCCCTTTCGTGTATTATTGCTTAAATAGATCACAGTTCCTTGATACACTTGGCAGGACAACCACCAATGGATCACATCAACGGCGTTGAACAGCCAATCAATGCTGCAGATCCAACATTCACGTTAAACAGCGCATGACGTTAAACAGCGCATACCTGTACCCATTACGTTTATGTGGAGCGACTTACAGTAGAGCTGAGCATTTGAGGACTAACTCAGATATCCAACACTAAATACATATTTCGATGGTCTGCAGGAAGCTCGAGGTCTCTGCTCAGTACCCTGTTTTGGGGCTTCTATGCACCCAATGAACTTTCGTGAGATTCACATTCAAAAACCTGTACTTCCGGTAATCTCTATGTAAGTAAGAACGCACTAACCTTAAAACTAGAAAAATGCATCAAATCCATAAAAGGTACATATACACGATGTAAAAGATACATCTGGAAAGAGTGATCCTGAACACCTAGATCCTGCAGAAAATGTCCCCATTAGGCTCATCAATCAGCCAAAACCAAACTTCTCCTAAAAAGGTGAAGTCATTGTTAAAGTGAAGTAAAGGCAAAGGAAGTGACCTGATACTCAATCTCCAACGAAGCGTCTTTCTTCATGGTTTGGTAGAAGCACTCTTTATGGCCGGCTGGTAAGGTGAAGGTGAAGTCGCTGTCCAGAGCCTGCGAGAAAGCTTCGGACAGCGCACACAAATCCCACATACACAGCCATAAAAACACCATCAACACATGTACCGGTCTGTCCCTCCACCACCACACCATCTCTACAGCAAACCGTTTCTGTACGGAGCCAAATGAGTCCGATTTAAAGTAAACTAAACTCGCTCCTACCAAACCCACTCAACTTTCTACTCAACTTCCCGTTCCAGTACCAGTAAGACAACTAGAATGGTGTAACTTCAGGACCTCAGCGTGAGCCTACTAAAGAGCCAACACTTTTCTCCGCCACCTTTCTAAACCGTTTTAATTTCTATTTTACCTGCACTATTATGGAAGGAACCACTAAAATGTAACATAACATTTACGCCAGAAACTTATCCGCACAGGCGAGTCTGTCATAAACCACAGAGATGTTGCATTGTGGGTAATGGAGTTTCTAGCTCTAATCAAGTCAAACTATATTTGAGATTTTATATTTGTATTTTGTATATATTACTATGATCTATTATATTATAGTACTATTTTTAGAAATACCTGACCATGAAAAAGTGGGGTTAAACGTAGTACTAATAAAAAGAAGAAGAATAATAACAATACAGGATATTTTAGATCCCTGCCACACTGTATTTTAGTGAGACTATTACGTTTACTACACAAGTTAACCAACATCACCAATTTTAAAATTAGCAACAAAACAGTGTAGAGACACAAACTCTCATTATTGTATTCAATTAAAGTAAACCATAATATCTTGGAAAATTATGATAGTATACTGTGAATACTCAGAAGTTGTATAAAAGGAAATCAGATTAAAGCATCCAATTTAATAATAATTTTATTATCCAGTTCTTTGCAAATATTTGGGCACCCCTTGTCGAAAAACATGTTTTGTTGATTTTCTAAATGAAAAAGTTCACACATCCTAAGCAAGGAACAAATTCAAATATGACATGAGTCAATAAATTCTGACACCTTGCAACCAGCACTAGTAGAGCATCAATTAAAATTTTATGTGTTTAAAAAAATAAAAATGCACTTCAATATGTTATTTTAAAGTCTGTTAACTTGCAAAAATCAAGAGCTTGATATTCATTGCTGATTAAAGCGATCAGGGAAACAACAATGTCCTGCACTATATAAAGAAGCAGGTATAGGACCCATTGCCATTGGAAAATGAATTGGTTTGTTTAAAAAAAAAGTAGCAGTGTGAATCATTCAAAACAAAGAACAGAATAATCCAACCTGTTTTTGGATTAGTTTGTGTTTAGTATGTGTTTGTCTATTGCTGGAGTTCTACATTTTAGTAACCTCATAGTTAGTTCTGTATTTTGATTTTGATTTAGATTTTTTTAGTAATTTAGTAATTTGATTAATGTATGATTTCTATATTATGATAAAAGCTATTGAGCTGTTGTGATTTTGTGTGTGTGTGTGTGTGTGTGTGTGTGTGTGTGTGTGTGTGTGTGTGTCTAACAAAGATAAAAAAAAAAATACTCACATACTACTACCTCACATTACGGTTCGATATTTCATACACACTGTTAAACGCTTTTAAGTGTGCGCTGGTCCTTAATTCGCTGTTAGGGTGCTAAATATTTCTTTCAGCAGTGACACAGGAGAATTTAAAAATGAGGTTGCTGCACTTGATTCACTCATACATGTGTCACAAGCTGGTGCTACTGCAATGCTAGGAATGTTGTACAGCCCAAATAATATCTAGTCAGGGGTGGTCCAGGTTGGCTTTTTCCACTGATTGCTAAGACGTTTGTGACTGAAAAGTTGGGCAAAGCATCTGATGGGATGTATTATACATACCTACAAAGTGCACCTGCTCTCACATTATTAGGAACAGCTGAGTCAAGCAAATTTCAAGTCAACACAGATACAGTAAATGCACAATGCCTAAACCTCATTAACACTACTGCACCCAAGGCACTTGTACCAGCCAAAACAAGCTAACAGGTCACTATCATGTCAGTGTTAATGCTGTTTCAAGAATGGTTAAGCCTCCCAAAAATCTTTGGTGGTTGTTAGTGCTGTAGGGGGCTGATATACAGTGGGGCAAAAAAGTATTTAGTGAGCCACTGATTGTGCAAGTTCTCCTACTTAGAAAAAAGAGAGAGGTCTGTAATTTTCATCATAGCTACACTTCAACTATGAGAGACAAAATGAGAAAAAAAATCCAGGAAATCACATTGTAGGATTTTTAAAGAATTTAATTGTAAATTATGGTGGAAAATAAGTATTTGGTCAATAACAAAAGTTCAACTCAATACTTTGTAACATAACCTTTGTTGGCAATGACAGAGGTCAAATCCTGTAAGTCTTCACCAGGTTTGCACACACTGTAGCTGGTATTTTGGCCCATTCCTCCATGCAGATCTCCTCTAGAGCAGTGATGTTTTGGGGCTGTCGCTGGGCAACACGGACTTTCAACTCCCTCCACAAATTTTCTATGGGGCTAAGGTCTGGAGACTGGCTGGGCCACTCCAGGACCTTGAAATGCTTTTTACGGAGCCACTCCTTCGTTGCCCAAGCGGTGTGTTTGGAATCATTGTCATGCTGGAAGACCCAGCCACGTTTGATCTTCAATGCTCTCACTGATGGAAGGAGGTTTTGGCTTAAAAATCTCACGATACGTGGCCCCGTTCATTCTTCCCTTAACACGGATCAGTCGTCCTGTCCTCTTTGCAGAATAACAGCCCCAAAGCATGATGTTTCCACCCCCATGTTTCACACTAGGTATGGTAAAACTCAGCATTCTTCTTCCTCCAAACATGACGAGTTAAGCTTTTACCAAAAAGTTCTATTTTGGTTTCATCTGATCACATGATATTCTCCCAATCTTCTTCTGGATCATCCATATGTCCAATTTTCTTCCTGGTGTCCTGTTTGACAGTTCTTTGGTCTTGGCCATGGTTGAGTTTGGAGTCTGACTGCTTGAGGCTGTGGACAGGTGTCTTTTATACATATAATGAGGACAAACAGGTGACATTAATACAGGTAACGAGTACAGTACGAGGACAGACGAGCTTCTTAAAGAAGAAGTTACAGGTCTGTGAGAGCCAGAAATCTGGCCAAAATAAGTATTTGGGTGACCAAATACTTATTTTTCACCATGATTTACAATTAAATTCTTTAAAAATCCTACAATGTGATTTTCTGGATTTATTTTCTCATTTTGTCTCTCATAGTTGAAGTGTACCTATGAGGAAAATTACAGATCTCTCTCATCTTTCTAAGTAGGAGGACTTGCACAATCAGTGGCTGACTAAATACTTTTTTGCCCCACTGTATGTCCAAAAGAAAGATTACAGTCAGCAAATGCAGATCTACAAATTGCACCTTGGTTTGGAACTTCTTAGTCATTGAAGAAGCTGTGGCTGTCTTTTTGAAAGTGTGTCAAGCAACTCCAATGACCAATGACCAATGACACAAGCTGCCATGTCACAACCATATCAGTGTCACTACTGTACTGAACAAGGTCCATCCTCCAAACAGTATGCTGTCCACTTTATTGTTGGTCCACTTTATTATTTTATACTCAATGATAAAAAAAAATAAAGTACCAATAAGGAGTTGTTTGAATAAAATGAAACTTTATATGTCGGAATGTAATGATGGTATATGTAAGTGATTACAATATTACAGTGAGTTTACTGGGGAAAACTGTACACTTGAAAGGAGGCGCTACAACCTTGTTGCTCCTGTAGCATCAATGGGACTTTTCATATGTTATTCAGTTTTTGCATGTTTAATCACTTACTTCATTATATTGCATGTTTATTCATTATTATTCATTACCTTTTTTTGCATGTTTATTAATCATTACGTAGAAGTCATATTAAGCATTAGAAGACATCATATTAATCATTTTCATTGTGTGATCATTTTTAAGTGTGGGCTCAACTCTGTTTTGGTTAGAGAGCTGTGTGCTCTGAGCTCTTATCTTCAAGGTCGAGCATGTGTCTGAATCTGTGGATCCCAGAGGCCCTCAAACTAAGTGATCAAACTTTAGAGCTAATAAAGACAAATATAATTAGTATGAGCATTTGAATATCACATATATTTAATTAAACTGTAACAGATTCAGGAAAGCTATTAAAAGTTGATAAAGATAATTTCAGTGTAATACAAGCACCTGGTCCTACTATCAGAGTTGCTTGGGAAGTATAAACAAGTGCCCAGAGTTGGTTTGGACTGTCAGTGCCCAAATATGGTCTAAGCTTCCGAGGTAACTAAGTTTGTTATGAGAATAACTTGCAGAAGTGCCCAGTATGTTATGAGAAAGTGTGTAAGTAAGAAGTTGCCTAGAGCTCTAGTTCCAAGACATCTGGCCCATAGCCTTGATAAGAGGCTGTCAATCAACTGAGTTTCTGATCCATTTCTGCAGTATTGTCAATGATGGGACTGAAAGATGTTTACCGTTGAGATGAGGCCTTGTGCCCTCACACCGACCGTGTTCCAAAACAACCTCTTGGGCATGTTTTGACTCTGGTGATTACGTATGTAAGTTGTTGAATGCTTGGTCAGTGGACAGGCCATAAAAATGATTAATTATGTATTAGAGCATAATTGTTTTGGCATAACCACGCAAGGTATCCATGGCTAAGTAATATTTAGTGAATATATTACTTGATACAGAAAGAGAGAAGTGATCGTTGATACATATATATAAAAAAGTGTGTTATGGAAAGAAACTCCACTATTATCTCCAGAGCAGGGCCAGATGGGGCATGTTTTGAAAATAACTGTAGCGCGCGTTAATGGGGACCTGTAAAATTGATATAAAAAGGTCCTGGGAACCACTGGATATCAGATCGTGGGCTGACTGTCTGGTTTGACACACGGTCCATACTGGGTTTGCTCGAGCAATTTCAATAAAGCTGTTCATTCTTTCTTCGACTTCTGATTTTGGACTGATTCTTTTGCATATCTGTCAACTGAAGATCCACGGCACTCCACCTGTAGCCTGGATATAAGATGACATAGGGTTGGGAATGAAGGCATACAGGTCTTCTGTCTGTAATCCGTAGGCACATTTTCCCACAGATATGCAGCTGTTTTCTGTAGAACCTGAACACTCGTAGGTTGCTGAAGCTGACGTCCCAGCTGTTCCCATTGTTAGAAATTCAGCTTCTCAGAAGTCAGGAGAAGGGACCATCAGCATAGGAGTTTATTTACACATACAGTACAGAGAGTCATGTATGGGTACAGCAGCGTAGATCACCATTCTGAAATACATACTTCTTAGCAAGCTTTATGTACCCTAGGTTTGACAGGAAGGGGGGTAAGAGAAAGAAGTGTGATGTAGACCAAGGATGTTGATGGATAAAAGGTGAAGGGGAGACAGGATGCGAAGTCAAGAGGTGTGGGGAACAGGGTGATTTAAAGAACAAGAGACAGGATGGGAAGGCAAGAGGTGTGGGGAACAGGGTGATTTAAAGAACAATAAGGCAGACAAGAGGGTGTGAGACACTGAATACAGTAATTTCTCTCACCATAAATGCTTGACTGGTGATAAATCTCGCGACCAGGAAGGCCAAAGACATGTTACGATCCTGGCAGATACTGCTGGAAAACTCTTGCTGTGGGAAATCCTTCTAAAATGCCACTTGACAGCCCTGCCGTAAGAGGTAACACATGTGGCCACAGGATGTCTTGCACATATCACTGAGTTGCTAGTGTCCCTTGTATCACTACTAGGGTTGACCAATTGTCTTATGCGATGGCTTAGTTGGGGGTGTTGCTCCACAACAAAAGCAGGACTGATGTGCTCACCACAAGGCCTCCATACTCGAACTCGGTTGTCATCGGATCACAAACAGAACCTGAATTTGTCACTAATGACAATATGGATACTGTCCTTAGCAGTCCAGGTTTCTCGTTTGCAACACCACTGTGAAGGTGAAGGCTGGCTGTCAATGGCAAGACAAGTAATGTGGCAAGACCTAGTGTCTAATTAGACCACACCTGTAACCATTTACATATCTGCCTGAGACATAACTGCATGCTGAGTTTTGCAGCAATCTGATATCTGGGAAATGTATTTTCTGTGTATTTATTGTATATACTATTGTCTTACATTCTCTGTTTTTATCAAATTCTTCATAATATTGTATTCTACATCATTCTTTAAATGTTCAGTATTCTTTATATTTTGATTCTGTCTATTGAACTTATTATTATAAACATATTATTTAGCTAACTTGGTTTAATTCGTATACAGCAGATAAAATCTAGGCTGCCCAAGGAGGTTATGTCCCTCTTTGAGTCTTGGTCATCCCAATGTTTCGACCTCTTCACATTTAGGTTTCACTTTGGGTAAATGTTCTGTGCTAAAATGTGCTATATAAATACATTTGACTTAACTTACCTGTGGTGCTCCTTTATTATTGATTGTCAGGTTATATGGCATATGTACCTGCTAAAAATGGCCGTTAGGTGTAAGTAGCCAATGGGATAACCTAACAATTCAGTAGCTGAGTGCACATGGTAGGTGTACCTGATGTAGCGTTACCTGCAGTGGTATCATCAGATCCACTTTACTGGGGTATGTGCCACTACATTTTCCATAATGTCCAGCATCTTTCCAAAAGCTTGAGCTTCTAATGCTGTAAGTCAGAGCCAATTTCTTTCAGTCCTTGCATTGACTAATGGAGGCTGTGGACTGGAAAGTCCAGAGTCCAGAGTAAATATATAAATAATCCATTAGTGTTATTTTATTTATTTATTTCTCACCCATGACAGAGTAACACCCACTTTAGTGTTATATCACTTAATCTATTTAGTGTTTAACGGGCTTATTTTTCTGTACAATAGTGCCCCTACGACTGATTGGCAAGCAGATGGGTACAGCTGTGCCCTTCTAAATTCCGTGTCCCAGTACAACAAGTAGACTAGAAACGCTCCTGAATACCTGGGGGCTTACTGTTGCTCTTTAAATGATATTGTTACATACTTCAGCATAGCAGGATGTTGCAGTATTGCTCAATCAAACTGTGCAGTTTATAAAAAAAATGCTTATCAGTGTGATGACGCGGCCGCTGACACATGCTACCAGCTCATCTCTGAAAAGGTGGCATGTGGGCGGAGCCAAATTAAACGCGGGCTTCCTATTGGAGGAGAGGAGCAACCGCTATAGCTAGAAGCGCTAGAGAGCTTGAGCGGCTCAGTGTGTGGATAGAGAAGCAAGCGAGCTTCAGTTAGTCGGGTCTTAACAGCTATGTCAGCCCCTTCTCGCGCCTGAAACACACCCCCTGTGAGGCTTTAGAATTACAGTGTAATAAAAAATATTTTCTAGCTGCTTGACTTCTCTGTACGGCCCAGGACTGTCGATAAAAAAGCGAGGATGTTGGTCCCCGCGGGAAGATAATGAAGAGGCTGTGCGTTTTGTTGCTGTGCCTCGCTGTAGCTCTTCTCTGCTGGTAAGTTCAAACAAATAACTGTTTTTATCCAATGTACTGGTCATTCATGGCTGCTCTCTTGACAATGAATCAACATTTCAGGTTCGACTCTTGTTTTTGGCCTAGTGTCTTCACTGTTAGATGCGTAGCTAGTTAGCTTGGTAGATTTACGATAAATGTGGAAAAGCAGATGCTATCTTGGCGCTCATGCGTCCCAGTGACTGATGCTGTTTATATCTATGAATTGAAACGAGTGTGTTTAACTAAGTAACCAACCTTTTTTCTACTTGCGAGGTGAGAAGCGGAATTAAATCCATGCTTCTACAGCTACAGGCGCATACTGGGCATCAGAGCTAACGTATAGCTAGCTGATCACCTATAGCCCCTGCCTGCCTTTACATCAAAACGGGCACAGTGTAGCCACAGAGGATTGTATAATGTTTTATATTGTCAATGTTGGCGAACTGCGACGTTGCAAACCACCTTATTGTACCTTTTAACTGTGTATTTGGTTAGTTACTCAGTATATAAGTAGTTTAACTATAACTATGTAACTCTGTTTGTTTGAAATGGTAGCCAGGCTAGGTTAGCTAATAGTCAGTTAGCATTATATTATTATATGAGGATGAAAGTTTATCTCAGAAAATGTACGGACCCCTTGTTTCAAGACAACTTGGATGTGACCATTTTCTTGGAAAATGGAAACGTATCTCGTTGCTTTACCTCGTGATTTTTCTTTTTAGTTTCTTTTTATATATATATATATATATATATATATATATATATATATATATATATATAGTCATTGATCAGACATTACCATAGTATTACATTACATATAGAATTTTTATGCTACTGTAATGTAAATATAAAGGTTATTTTCACAAGAAGACCTATGTAAATGGGACTGTGGTAGCCTAGCGGTTAAGGTACTGGACTATGGACCAAAAGGTCCAGGGTTCAAATCCCACCTCTGCCAAGCTGCCACTGTTGGGCCCTTAACCCACAATTGCTTGGATTGTAAGATTGTATCAATTGCTCTGGATACGAGCGTCTGCTAAATGCTGTAAATCTAAATACATCAGAGATACCACATGAAACAAATACTGTTATACACCCAAACATTTTTAATAAATGGAACTTCACAAAATGATAAATACAGCTTATATACTAGGAGAAAGCTGTGACATTTAAAAGGCTGGTAACAGAACCCGATGCTTCTGTTTGACGGAAGCCAAAGTGCATTAAAATACATGATTACAAACAAGACGCAAGATCAGCCGGATGAAACAAAGACTCAGCGAGTGAATGTGAACCAGTTTATGAAGTTATAGGTGAGAGAGAATATACAGGTAGTGAGGGAACAGACAAAGGAGTGGTACATACACTTACAAATGCCATTTACAGCTAGTTACGAATAAGTAGGTCGGAAAGTCAAACACGAGTAACTTACACGAAAAAGGTCTCTGAACACATCAACCAAGTTAGAACCATCAGCAGTCCAAACATGAGCTAACTTGCAAGTGAGCGCACGACCAGTAAGGTAGTTACAAACGCATGCACACAAATATCAGTCTTCTGCTCTTAAACTTTTAGCTCCTGCTTGTGGATCTGCAGCGTTGATTGGCTGTTGAGGTGACCAGCTGTGTATGGCCACAACCCTCAGATTGAAAGACACGTTTTTATTACCTATTGTTTATTACAGTTTTTAAGACCTCAGATGTTAAAGCAAACAGACGTTGATTGCATAGATGTTAAATGGTGCATACCTGTACTGTTACTTTGTGTAATAAAATTGAGCTATTACTGTTGTTTATTGGCCCAGTTAACTAAAAGTGTAAGTATTTTAACTAATCTAAGTTGTTTATGGAGGATAACCGATGTACATTATTGATTTATTCTGAATGAAATGGGTTAAATGCATGGCTCTGCCACACTTGAGACAGAAGGCCCCTCCTACTCGGGCAAACTGTAATTTGCTACAATGTAAACTGTTGTGCAAAAATACTGGGCGAGACTTCATTCTGCACTGCACCGGTGTGGCTTGGGGTGGACAGATGGCGGATTAGCCAATGAGCATGCTACAATATTTGGACAGAGCTGCAAGCGTTTGTAGTCTTTGCCAGCAGCGAGTCTTTTTGTGTCTTCTGCTGACATTCTTCATTTTGCTGAGCTCACTGCAAACTCCCTGTTCCAACAGCTTGTGATGTCATGGTGCAATGTTTTTTCAAGTTAAGTCATTTTAATGTTAAGCATTTAAACTAAGTCAGATACTGTTTCTTTATATCACTTTGCCATGTAGTTCAGTCATGAAACTAAAGCTATAGGACATCCACAAAAGTATGTGGACACCTCTGGCAGCCGCACCCATTGCTAACAGATGTATAAAATCAAGGTTATGGAAGTCTGGATGGAAATAACTTTATATGGGGTCCTGGATTAATTTCCCAGGTGCCACTTTTTGCCATTTTGTTTCCATCCGAATTGGTCTTGTCAGTATTTTTCTGGGGAACAAAAGATATTGATTGCCTTCTGTCTTCAAGTGTATGAATCGAAATCAATTTGAGACATTCCCAAACCTAACCAGAGTCTCTGCATTGAATGTTGAGAGAACCTCTATTCTCTTCTCACTCTGAGAGCCATGAGGGGGAACTGCATAGCAAAGCCAGATATTACCAGTTGATTAAAATGGTGATTTTAATGGCTTTGCCTTATATTTGTGTGCACAAATAGATTTATAGTTTTCTGGATATAGTGACCAGACCTATTCGGTTACGTGCAAGGCAAAAATTCAGGTTCGTTGAGAACACAGTCCATTAGAAGCCGCCTTGTCCTGTGGGAATTTTATTTCCATCTTGGTGCTTGAGCTTTATCACTTTGGAGTGTGTACAAATTCAATCACAGCCATCCTTCTGCTATACAAATCCAATCTGACTAGGGTTACTGTCAGTATAATAGATTGCTTTCAGTGTCGCAGTGTCAAAGAATATCACCTTTAAGAATATCTGTTTGTCAGAGTTCTGAAATGCTAGAGTAGAAAATCAGCTCTTGATATACTCACTACTGCCTCAAGAACCAACAGTTTGTCAGGTGTTTCATGGATTGGGTTTTCTTGGATGGGAAGCTGCATAATGAGCCTTTCACAATCATCACCATAGGCAATACCAACTAAGCATCAACTTGCATGATGTACAGCACACAACTATTGGAACCTGTGGAAATGAAAACAAGCTTCACCAGCCTATCACTCTGGTGAACAAAGCTATATTTGATAAATGCCAGAAGAAACTCTACCAGACCTTTAAATTTCAGTATAGTCCTGTTCTAGTTGAAAATTTTCCTTGAACAGTGGATGCAGTTATATTGACAATGGACTTAGAATGAGGTGTTCAGCAAGACATTGAAGAGGCCAAGTTTTGGTAGCCATATAGAGTTGGTCATGTATTATGCCTTTGCATAAACATCAGGTCAAGCAGTAAACCTTGTGAATAGTTAGTCCTGAGTAATCCTATAGTGCTTGCAAACAGCAATGTGTTTACCAGAAAATTGTGCGCACAGTACTTCACACTAAATACTCAGTGAATACATCCCTAGCTCATCCAACTGATCAGTCATGGTAGGTAACCCAAAGCAATGCTCCCTAATACAAGGTGCTGGTTTAATGTTTTTTTTAATGTAAATCTTTTTTGTAAAAATTGTACATTTTTACTTTAGAAATACTTTGCTTAGGTCTCATCACGATTATGTATGCAGTCGTGTTTGAATGGCAGCTGTACGTTAAGTGTGTTTTGAGCTATGAGTTTTTAAGTAAGTGGTCAGGTTTGGTCATATTTTGTCTGAAGCTTTAAGTAGTTTCCCCTGGCATTCTCTTGATATGACGTTATGCTAGAGAGACACCAAAAACAGTTGGCTGAAAATGATAAAAAGATGACATTTTGGATCGCAAAAGGCCAGAGAATGGTGGTAAGTTCAGATTGTGAACTGAAATGCTTGAACTGAACACACAAACCTTGAAAGTGTGTGGCTTTGCCACCAGCCACTTCAGCGAAGGGGTTTAAATAGTGGGAGTTGTGATTCCGTAAATGCAGGACACGTGACAGAAATGAATATGCCAGAGATGCAGACCTGGATTGGGGGCGTATGAGAGCATGGGAAATTTAGTGAGAGAAACCACAATACAGTGGTACCTCGGTTCTCGAACACCTTGGAACTCATCGGATTCAGTTCTCAACGCATTTTGACTAGTAAAACTTCAGTTCTCGTCGTTTGCTTGGTACAAAGCACACTTGCTTAGGCTCGTATGAGTGCAGCCGTGCGACTCATTTCAGCGGAAACTTGATTCATGGTTCACGATTCAGTACACAGTGATTCAGGTTCACAACAGCCCTTGCTCAGTGAGGATATCTGCTTATAATGCTGTATACAGTGTGGATTTTCTGGGATTCTGTAATGATTTAATTCAATTTACGTTATTCCTTAAGGCAAAAAATTGCTCGGTAATCGTCATTTTCGGTTCTCGACAAGCCTTCTGGAACGAATTAACTTTGGGTACCACTTTACTGGAAAAGGAAGCGGCAGGTGTAACTGTTAAGTGTGTAAATAATTTTAATGGAAAAAAAATCATAGTAATTAAGATAGTTGTTTGTTTCAATTGCTGCCCCATGCCGTTTCGCACAGGTGCGTTCTCCTTGAGCAGCAACAGTTTGCCAATGAAAATGTTGGCCAGGGACATTAGTCAAGTGATCTATAGTAATGAGTTACTCATAATATCATTATTGGTTTAAATGTGTGTCGTCAAAAAATACACACACTAAAAACTGAAACAAACCAACCTTTCTGTTTCTGGCTCAGTGTGTTCAAAATTTCAGTTTCAGCCGAGGGGTTTTTTTTGTGCATCACTACATTATACCAGATGGCAAGTTGGAGCAGTGGTTTGGGCTATCGTGTCACAGCTCCAGAGACGCGTTCGAGTCGGTCCCCTGTCTGTGTGGGGTTTGCATGTTTGCTGCAGTTACTCCTACATGTCAGTCTTCAACACATACCAGTTGGTGTGCAAGTGCCCTGGGATGATCTGTCATCTGGTCCAGGGTTGTTTCCCACCTTGTGCTTGTGGATTGTCGGCCAACCCACGACTTTGAATTGGATTATGCGGATACAGAAATAAATGAATGAACTACATTGTACCAGTTTTTGCCTCTAAAAAGCACATTTTACAGTTCTGTAAAACTCATTTAGTGTTAATTCGTTTTTTTATGTTAGTGTTGTACACAAGAATTTTATCTGATGTTTTGAGTAGAAGGCTGGCATAAACCGAAATCTTATCTATTCAAAGGTACGCTTTGTGCTGACAGAACAAGCATGCATCATGGACTCACAATTCATGCTCACTAACGCCTCTCTAACATGAGCAGACATTCTTTGAGCTCTGAACGGCCTATGCGTCTCTGTACCAGAATGCAATGCGTTTCTCGTATCTGCTAGGATTAATTCAGTTCAGTGAACTGATCTGCCTTGCAGTCCTAACACTGAAAAGCCAGTGCAACCAGCAAGAAATGCAAGCTCGGGCAGAAACACAAAGCCTGTAGTTATGGGCAGCACAGAGTGCTGTTCTGGCACAAGTGTACTCACTCAGAGCGTAGGCCTCTCTTCTGTCTGACTGCAAGCTCAGAATGTTTATAACAGTCTGTGTGGGTTCAGTTCAGAACCTGCTTGCAGAGAGAGTGTAATAATACTCTTGGCTCACTGTTCAGTTTATGATCCTGAGTTCTTTCTGTATTGTCATTATTTAACATACTTCAAATATATGAACGTTATCTAAGTGAAGAGACCATTTAGTAAATCTACAGTTCCTTCATTCAGTACTGACCGATGACTTTCCAGAGGTCTGGATGACCAGCATACATCTGACTCAAGCTCAACATGCAGAATCAGGTCAAGGGTTGGTTGTGTCAGGGATTAAAGAAACTTGAATATCCTAGGGCAATGCCAGTGAAGTACAAACATAGTGCTGATCTCCATGCTCATGTGATTTAGTGAAATGACAAAGCTTAATTCTTTAGATCATGTCATAGGACTGCACATCATTCCACCAGGGTTTCCATGGCAACAGTATTCAGAAGTGAGAGAGCGAGGTAAGAATTTTAGCTGTTGCCATTAGATACACTCAGTCCACCTGACAGAATCAAATAATCGACAGGAAACTGAGGATGTGCAGTGCCCACATGATTATGATGCTGGAAGAATTGTTACTTGTACTATGTTCTGCATGGGTAGAGAAACACATTTGCACATTTTTGTGGGATTATAAAAAAAAAATTCCACTTCCATTTTTAGAGTATTCAAATAATGCAGCTACATTTGGTCTCTAGGATTAAATCAGTCATGATAAATGTACATGAAGTTAGGGTGAGAATATATAATAAATATAATACATTAATCCACTTTGTCATTATAAATTTTTTTTAAACTGTAAATGCTGTTGCTTGGTTTTCAGTTTTTGTTCAAGGTCAACTCTGAAAGATTCTGTTCATAAGGAACTACAAGATGTGAAGGCGTTGTTTGACGTGTGGGAAAATCCAGATTCACTTTAAGTAAGAGGTGGAGCACATTTCCTTTCAGCATTGCTTTGGGGCTATTTGTTACATAATCAACAATTCAGAAAATTCACCTGAAGTTAGTGAGTACATGCAAACACAGGTGATAAGGTAGAGGAATTATGGCTGATTTCTGACAAGGACAAAACATTTTATTTATTTTGCTCATGTCAGCATCGCTAACTATACACATGACAGGAGCAAGGTTACATCTGCACTTGTCAAACACTCCCACTTGAGCATTTAGAGAGACCAGTTAGCCTGCCTTGGCATTTTTTTTTTTTTGGAAAGTGAAAATGCCCTCACTGACATGGGTAGAACATGCAATTTCCACACAAGTGGAACCTGAGGTTGGGAACGGAAAGGGGATCTCTGGAGCTGTGATGTGAAATACCAGACAATGTGATGCTTGACAGGAACAGAAAATGAAAGGGGTAATCGGGAGCATTTCTGTGTGGTGGAGATGGGTGTGAAGGTCTGTGTAGTCTAGTCTGACATGTTTAGGCAAATGTATCCTATGTTTATGCTTGGAGTGCTCAACATAAAAATAGTCATTAAGCCCAATGCTGCTTCTCCAGCTTGTTAGTGCTCACTAGCATCTCGTAGTTCGTTTTATTTATTTATTTATTTTTTGCTGTTCTGGTGGTTAAAGAGGAAAACACTGAAGAAGATGACTGGGCTTATATGGTTACAAAGTATTTGGCCAAATATGGATATTTGGGGTTTTATCTGTCTGGTCCTGTCCTTGGAGTCATTAGTGACCTTGGTGTAACGTAGATGCTTCCAATACAAAGACTGTTTTGCACTGTCCGAGCACTAAAACGTGCAGAGTGATTCTAGTCCACTGATAAACTGAAGCAAAAACTTTAGAAATCTTATTTAAAAGCAGATAAATTGTTCTTTGTTAATGGTGATTGTGAACAGTGTTGATATAGTTTCATTTACTAAACTCGTGGTTAGGTAAACCACTCCGACTTTCCGAGTAGGAATTGACAGTTGAGGGGAATTTCGAGTTTTTGTTTTTATTTTTAAAATTTGATATTTACGCACTTTTAGTCTTATTACTTCCGCATTCTTTGCTTCATCCTTTCATTTCTTTCGGTCTCCGGGCTCTTCTCTGCCCGCCGTCTTCACGTCCCGCCTTGTATTGGCAGTCTCGTTCCGTTACATCTTGTTTTTCTTTGTCTATGGTTATCCTTCTATCCTCTCTCTCTTTTTTTGTTTTTATTTTTAAAAAATTTGATATTTACTATTTTGAGGTTGTAAGTTTTGAGTTTCTGAGTGGTAGTTGAGTGCACTGTTATACTGTTTCACATCGACCAGGACAAGAACGATGGAGTGGAATCACTGTTTCACCATTAAATTGCATGGTGTTCTAGAAGCCAAGGTCATGATGACTTCTGTCACTGTGGCTTTGTGTGTTTGTGGGGGATGAGAGGGAGCCAGCATTCATATCCAAAGTAGAAGGACCAAGATACAGCAATTAAAACAGGAAGAATGACATAAAAGGAAAAGTGTAGCTTTAAAATTAAAAGTAAACCTGCTTTAGTAGGCTTGGCTATAGAGACTTTTCCAATCCGCTTTTCTGCTTTGTTACAGCATCAGTTAGAGAGGAATAGTCTATCAAATATATCATGATTTAGACTGGACCTGGATCCATGATTTTGTCATGGTTATATTTTATGTTGGTTTTTAAGCCTGATTTGTTTGGGGACACCGCAACCAAGGTAATTTCTTAACTAATAATAATAATGCTCCATAAAACAATTGTAACAATAGAGAGCACTCCGGCTAGTAGAAAGTTCTTAGGCAAACTAAAAGTTTGCTTAAGAAGTATGATTCGGGGGCCTTCCTCTTCAAAGCGTCGAACAGGTTGGCTGTCTGTTCACAGTCTTGTCTTGACTTTGCAAATAACTATTGTTTGCACTGTGTGTGGTGTGTGAAATCTAATCCAGTTCCATATAACTATTTATGATTTTTTTCAGTCACCAACTACTGCCTGTAATCAGCCAAATGGACGAATTCTAAGGACTTGTTCACTTGGCTCTATTTTTTTTTTATATATCTTTCAAGGTAAACATCTGGTAAAGCATCTGGATGTTAAACACCATGGGGTTCCATGTAATAAATGATCAAATATATAAAAGTAATTTATGGTTACAAATAAGTGTTTAGTATGATGTTTCTTGTGATATTTCTGTTGATTCAGACTGAAAATGGCTCACAATCTAAAGTCATCATATCACTCATCACCCAACCCTAGTACAAGTTTTAAAAGTGAGCTTTGGCCAATACCTGATACTGATCTATGTGATACCGATCCTTAAACACAAGAACAGCTCAACTCCCTGCATGCTTTTATTGCTAGAATGAGAATAAGACTGTTTCATCTGATTGCATCTTGTATAGCCAAACTTAACCATTGAAGAACCTTCATAGGATGTTTTAAAAGAGTCTGTGAAGTACAGTTAAAGCCAGAATTGTTGGCATACTTGGTACATTTGGGTAAAAGTGGCTATTATAAATGTCTTGGCATTTTTCCTTTCATTAAATGTGTTTAAGAAAAAATGTTTTAATTGTTTTCATTGACTTACACATTTAAAAATGACATTTGAAATGTGTTGTTTTTCACCAGGCAACACTAAAGTAATGAAGAAAAGGGAAATTACTAATATTTGGCATTTTAGACAGAGGAAGGAAGACTAAAACTAGAAAAGACAGTTGGATCTGTCTCACCATTTATCCCCTAGTGAAACTTACATTATGGACGATCTGTTAAGAATACCAAAGTACTAAGGTTTAGAAAGCAATACAAAAAATTGTAATTTGAAGAACTTTTGAGTATAACATTCCCTTTTAAAAGAAAAAACCTTCTTCACCCATGGTGCTAGTAATTCAACTTAATTAGTATGTCAACAGATGCGGTTGCTTGGACTGTTAACTACCATGTTGCAGACATTGTACTTCCAGAATACTCGGGTTGTAAATTGCATTTTGCTGTGGTCTCCCTAGTGATGCTCTGTCTGAGGGGAAGGATTGTGTTGGATGAGTATATATTAAAACCCTGTGGCTTATGGTTTGTTCAGAAGTGTTGGTTTGGGGAAGACAGGGCTCCCTTGCTTTATCATTTGACCAGTGCCTGACCATTTTTGTTTTACTCTAGATCGAGCCCTGTCCTACTTTTCAGGGTTGGCTACGTCATTGCTTGTCTGTTCCGTGTTTGTCCTCAAGCCACTTTGCTTTGTACATAGTCCAGAGCAGCTCCTGCTCTCCTGGATATTGTTGCTCATGCTGATACTTTTTCCTGTCTGTTTATATTTTGTCTTTAAAAATTCAGTGAGCTCAAATGAAATGAATTTATATTTGTGTCCAAATCTTTTACAGCTATGCAGCTTTCACATACTGAGAATATACCTTATATACATTCATACCTTCTTTTGACTTTTTTTTGATGCAATGCAGGATATCTTTTTCTGTGGTGGATGTGTTTTCATTTCTCTGTTTCTCTTTTGTGTGTTGTATTTGGATGTAACGATCACTTGGTCTTAGACCTCCTTGTGCTGTTTAAAGAGTGGCTGGAACACTTATGCCTCGTTACTTAAATGTTTAGTTTTGGCACTTCATAGATTCTTTTGCTTTCATACTTTAGTCCTTGATAATTTGAAGCACTTGTTGTAAGGCATAAACAGGAATGTTTATCTGGAATATTGACTAGTCATTCAAGCAGGTATGGTTTGCTCAAGTTTTCCATTATCTTTGCGTACATTATTGAACCACATGCCCTTTCCATGCAAGGTCTCTTCACTGAATATGCTCACTGCAGCAGGATGACCAACTGCAGCCGTCCTTCAACTATTCATGCCTGTAAACGTCATTAGCATCTGTTGGCGTATTTGCTTACCACAGAAAATCTCAACACCAAAGCATTAAGCACGTCTTTGAAGTTTGGCTTTACGCAGCACGTTTAGAGGGAGGAAGTGGCGATGACGCTGAGTCATCAGGAAAACCGATTTTTAGCTAATCCTATTCTTAAGATAATGTCTT
>JAJAGP010000936.1:206328-237206 GCA_025084515.1 Ancistrus triradiatus | reverse complement strand
TTTTTGGTAAAAACTCAACTGGAGGAAAAAGGATGCTGAGTCGCGTCCCAAGAACACCATACCTACTGTGAAGCATGGGGGTGGAAAGATCATGCTTTGGTGCTGTTTGTCTGCACAGGGGACAGGACGATTGATCCATGTTAAGGGAAGAATGAACGGGGCCATGTATCGTGAGATTTTAAGCCAAAACCTCCTTCCATCAGTGAGAGCATTGAAGTTGGAACGTGGCTGGGTTTTCCAGCATGACAATGATCCCAAACACACCATTCAGGCAATGGAGTGGTTCCGTAAAAAGCATTTCAAGGTCCTGAAGTGGCCTAGCCAGTCTCCAGACTTCAACCCCATAGAAAATGTGTGTAGGGAGTTGAAAGTCCATGTTGCCCCAAAACCTCACTGCTCTAGAGGAGATCTGCATGGAGGAATGGGTCAAAAAAGCAGCTACAGTGTGTGCAAACCTGGTGAAGACTTACAGGAAACGTTTGACCTCTGTCATTGCCGACAAAGGTTATGTTACAAAGTATTGAGTTGAACTTTTGTTATTGACCAAATACTTATTTTCCATGATGTGTACCTATGATGTAAATTTCAGACCTCTGAAAATCATCTCTCAAAGTAGGAGAACTTGCACAATCAGTGGCTGACTATTTTCATAGTCAGGGCATGTAGTTGTCGAGCTGTCTTTAATGGCAACTGATTTCTGCCATAGTTTCCAGTTTTGTCATCTAACATCAGTCATTTCAAAGCCATACTACCTCCACGCGAGTGAGGATGAGTTGCGTCTAGCAATTAAATTTTACAGCATAGACCGTGAGGAGGGTGGTGTCTGTATTTGTCTCCTGGCACAGTTTTTTTTTTTCCAATCTTTTTCAATGTCAGTCATGTACTTTTAGATGAAACGCTAGCTTGAGTTTAGGCTCTGTGCAACGAAGTCTGTCCTACCTGGCTACGTAACACAGTGAATATGTGAACTTGAGGTGCGCTTTTGACCCTTTTTTTTTTATTTTTTATTTTTTTTTATTTTTTTTTTGCAAAGTGAGTGACGTACTCAATAATGTCAGCTGACACATTGTTAAAACAACAATTAAGATATTATCGTAGATGATGCGTTATCACACCCCCTATGATGTAGAGAGCTAATACATATCAGCAGCAATATAATGCCAGCGAATATCTGTTCTATCTATAAACAGTCATCTTTGATCTAAAATATTCAAATCCAGTAGATCACTTATTTCTGCCTACATGATCTAAGCTTTAAGATTTATGAACGATGAAACCCTATATCTAGTACATGATTGGTTTCACAGTTTTTTAGAGTCTGTTAGATGACCTTGACTGGTCCCAAATAGGTGTGCAGAGCACAATTACCATGTTAATTAAACCCAGTAAATGTAATGTGTCATCATGAGACAGGGATAGATTGAGTCCCCAAGTCTGCTGGTGCATCTATAGCTCTGAACAGAGCAAACACCAACAGGAAATATTTCAGTGATCTTTGCTTTGTGATTGGCCTTCCGGAACCCACTAATGCAGACAACCCCAGAGAATAAACCCTGTCACAGGACATCGACATCTGTCACATCAAATAGACTACTGGTAATTGATCACCTTCAGTTCTTGTTTAACACACTGTCAAACTTCTTATGTGCCTACTCCTATTAGTGCTGGGCGATATGACCTCAGATCAGTATCACAATTAATTGAACATTTTACCTCGATTATGATTAGTGAATGATTCGTTTGTTTTGGGGGTGTTTTTTGGTCACCGGTGTTCACTGAGAGGTTTGACCTGTATGTATGTTCAACTATTAAAGAATTTATTGAATATATCGACCAATTGAAATCGTCACATACATCACTTGCAATGAAAATGTCTTATGAAAAAGGTCACGTTAGTTTTAATGAAAAAAGCAAGTTACCTGAAAAGTAGAAAATGAATAACTTGCATTTACTGCAGACACAGGACATTTTACATAATGCTGTGTGAAAAGTAGAAAATAACTTGTAAGCAAATATTTAAAATATTGCCATGTTCAATTTTAACGAGGTGTTCTAACCCACTAAGCTCCAGCATAGCTATGGGAGCCCTATTCTTCAGATTACAGTAGGAAATGATGTCTGTTGTTTCTTTCCGTCGTCTTGAATCCTTTTCATATTGTGCAGCTTTTGTAAATGCTTGTGTTATTGATAGCTGCTTTGTGGAGGCACTTGTTGCTGGGCACTAGTCAGCCTTTCTTTCTTTGTGCTCATATTCAGTAGAGTCAGTGTAATTATGCTTCAAGTGTTGAAAGAGATTGGCACCATTACTGTTGGTTGCTGAAATCTTTTCCGCAGAGTTTATCTGACTTCTTGTTGTGTGTCATCTTTTCTAAAGCCACATTGTGTCTACATGACTGGCACTGCATGTTTGTTTGGTACTTGCTCGATGTTTGAGTTCTCTTCCAGGTTGCTTCCATGACACCATATTTGTGATCACATTAGGGCTGCAACAACGAATCGATAAAATCGTTAATGATTGATTATTAAAAGCATTGACAACGAATTTCATTATCGATTCGTCGTGTCGCATGATTTATGTGTCCCCCACCTTATCATATCCGCTTGCGTTAATTGCGGCACTTGTGGTCAGCGCTGGGGAAAAAAACACGAGCGATTGAACGGAGCGAGGCGGAGCCGGCGCGGACGCGGAATCTTCAAAAGAAGTTAGCGTTAAGGCTATGTCCACACGTACACGGGTATTTTCTAAAACGGGGGTTTTCAAATTCGTTTATAAAAAACATCGTGTTCACACAAGCACTGTTTAAACAAAAAACTTTGTCCACATGAAAACGCGAAAACGCACACAGTCGCTGTCAAGAGCAGTGCCAAACCAGCAGTCCTATCTGCCGGCGAAGCAGCTCACTCAACGACAACAGCGATGTCCTATGCATACGAACATTTTCTCGCCATTGTTCTTCAACAACCACTTCGTTTTGAAAGCTGTCCCACCAACGAGAGGTCCACCCGGGTCTCGTCCAAAACCGGCGACGCTGGGGGCGGGAACTGCTTCGTGGGTGTGATGGATATAGTAGTGACCTCCGTAGCGCATTCTGACGCCCCTGTTCTCTTAGTGTAATGAAAAAGTAATAATTGTAAATTTATTTGTACATTTGTAACAAGTTCGGTCAGCAGTGTTACAGCTGGCACTATTTGGCTACGTCCGCTATTGCAAAAAATCGCCTCATGTACACAAAGGAGATAACGGCGCACAAAGTCATGTTACAAGCAAGAAGTTTTCTGAAAAGATTTCTGAAAATCTTCACCCTGGAAGAAGTTTTTGCAAAAAAAAGTCCGTTTTTCAGTGACCTAAAACGCCGTTTTCCGAGTGGACGAACGGTCAAAATGCATAGAAAAAGCTACGTTTAAAAAAACAAAAAAACGTGTCCGTGTGGACAGGGCCATAGTCTCTAAAAAGAGAGCCAGCTTTAGCCTGCAGCATGTTGACATGATAACATTTTTGGATTGCAATGCAAAGTTCCTAAAGAAAGGGAGTGAATGAGTTTGTATGTAGTGTTTGCATCAGAGATGCACTTATTTTTCTTTATTATTTAATTTGTTATTTTAATTTATTAATTAATTTAATTTGTTATTATTTATTGTAAGCACTTATTTGCTCTTTTATTCAATGTTCTATTTCTGAATAAAGACATGGAAAGTAAAAAATAAAATAAAATCAGATTCATCATATTAAAATAATCGTTAGTTGCAGCCCTAGATCACATAATGAAAGGCTTTCATGAGCACGTTTCCAGCCTTGATCCATTGCAGATATTTTTCTGTGGTCTGCTTATGTTTAAAATGTATACAAAGTGAATCCAAACTGTACCAGATAGAAAATGGGCAAAAGTGTTACATTTGCTCACACTCAGACTGTCAGAATAACAGGTGTGAAATCTGCCTTAAGCAGTTTTTCAGTATTGTCATTTAGCTGTGACATTTTAGATTGGACAGTTTTCCTTAGAAAGAGCAACAGAAACTTAGACTTGTGTGAGAGCTAAACTGTCATGTTCCCTTCTCAACAAGTTAGCTCCAGGCTAATGCACTTCTGCAACCTGAATCTCATCTAAACTAAGAATACCTTGCAGCACTAAAATGTTATGTAATATTTTCAAGTTATGCTATTGATTATACTTACTCTGAAGATTATGCTTATTCAGGAAGTGGAAGAAGTTATGGGGTTTTCCTGACGGCCTCAGTTTGAGTTGGGCTTTTGAAATGACCAACAGAATCTTTAGCCTAAATATGCTTGTATTGTAAAAGAAACATTAGTCAGCTACAGAACATGTGAACTGATTACTTGTTCCATGATGGTTACAACCTGACAGTTACTAATAGAGCACCCACTGTTACACAGTAAAAATGGCAAAATAACATATTAAATAGTAAGGTTGCACAGAAACTGATTACTCAGTTTGTCGAAATGGAGGAATAAATCAGTTGATGTGAAACTGAAGTCATCTTTGGTCATTTTTCTTCAGTATCAAGTCCATATTTCTTCAGTATCTGTTTTAACAGAGCAAACGCATAAAAGTCATCTGTAGAATTTCTAACACCACTGGTAAGCAGTAGCCTAACTGTCAACTCCTGTAGCTTTACTTCTAGGGAAGAACGAGCTTTTCACAAACAAGCTTACCTGTCTGTGCACTTTGTTCAAGTCACAACATGTTCTAGAGTACTACATGTAGATTTGCAAGCTGTATGACTCGGTGTTCATTTCTTGTTGTTGTCTACAGCATTGATGCTTACGATTGTGCCCTGTGTTCTCTGGGGATAGGCATAAAAACCCCTGTGACCCTGACCAGAAAGATGTGGGGATAAGATGTAAAGGTATTGATTTGATTGATATGAAGAACGAAAAATCAAATGGATCTGTCCCTGGTGGTAATGAACCCCCATTAGCCTGTATAGATCTAGAACTAGCTTAATTAATACAGGAAAAGTTTACACTTCATAAGTAATGAGCCTTAATGCCTTAAATAATAATGACTGACTGGCTGTCAAATGAATAATATTTTGATTAATAGAAATCCTATACAATTTGGTTCATGAATACTGATCTCCACTTAAGTTGCAACTGAATACAAAGACTTTCTCAGCTGTGCTAAAGCTTCGAGAGGGGTCTGTATGGAGTGAGATCATGATCTTTAATACGAGAGCACAAAATCACTTTAAATCGAGTGAAAACAAAAACTGCACGCTTCGGCCGCAGCAGCGCGTTTCAGTTCTGTGCTCGTTTCGTAGATAAAACCCGGAAATACGTCAGAGGTCAAGGCTTGGTAGATCATTACTGAATCGCTGTAGGAAATCGGCAGGAAGGAATACTATAGAGATCAATATAAAATGCAGTAAAGAAGATACTAAAAGCATTATTAAAGGTAAAGAAGGATAAATTCCAAAATTCTTCTTCTTGTCTGGCAGTGCATGTGGGGCTGAGAGTGCATGTCTGCAGCCAGACTGTTAAAAGCTTCAGTTTACTGCATCCATCAAAAGTTTTTTCATCTGTTTTACTCCATGGCTGGCCTTGTTTCCGAATATTGCTTTGTTAGAATTTACTTTAAAGCTGCTGCAATAGCCTCTGCGTTACATGGTCCATGAAAATCTGTAGCTCACAGTGGGTCTGTCATTCACACTTAAGTGTCATCAGACATGCATCTCAACTCCAAATGTTTGTGGAGAAGCAAACCATGGCAACCCAATGTACTCTTGATCCTCATGTGAATTCAATCAGTTCTCTATTATTGCTTTTGTTTTGGCGCTGTATTGTGGGAAATTTGTGCAGGCAGTATCTGATTCTATATCAATACAGTCTTGGTATCAGTGCAGCACTATGTGCAGGTCATATTTAGCTCCACGCACACCGCGCGACAGCAACACAAACACAGCCACACATGAAAGACACACTGCTTTTACTGACATTAATTCACAGTATAATTCTGCTTTAAAAACAGTTTGTTATTTATGAGACAGATCGGTGCTGACACATGCTGATGTCAACGAAGTGTTAGATTTCCGTTGTGCTCCAATGCTACTTGGTACACTAAATAGTCTCTTCTTATAAAGCTCAGTACTAGTGAGGGAGCAGTGATTTAGTGTTGTTTTGGTCACAGGCATGCCTTCAGGGTTCTAGTTCTTCAGTGAGTGAGTGCTGTTTGCAGTATGCATGATGTAAGGAAGCTGTGGAGGAACAACTCCAAAAATACTCAGAACAACAGTGAGACGTTGAAACCAGCAGCTCCTCACTGTAGATGTGGAATTTGACAAAGCCAAAGCTAGCCCTGCTGAGAGTGCAGATCCAGACACAAGCAAACAGCTGCTTCTATCTTTGTTTAGGAGTGAAGAAATTTCCGTTAAAAGAAAAGTTGAACAAAATTTCTGTATGCTGTCATTCATAATACATTCGGATTTGGCTGTTTATATATGCTTAAAAAATCGGAAAACTGAATCGGTGCATCTCTAGTTTTTATGCCTGTACGTACTGCTACATCTATGCTTTGAAAAATCTGTGAAGGTTTTTTTTTTTTTTTTTAACTCCATCTTTTCCACTTTAGTATAAAACACATTTTCATTGTTCAGTCAGTATTTTGTAAACCTTTCACTTCCGTTTTTGTCTTAATACATATAAACATTTGTTGTGAACTAAATACAGTCCCTGCTTTAAACCCTTGTGGTTTTCTGGTGAAATGTGACAGATTAGGTGTCAGATATATCAGCCTTAAAGTGCCTAGTATAGTTTCTGTGCTAACATGTTAGTGAGCCCATGCAATATAAGCCCTCTGCGTGGATGGTGTCTGGTTTCTTTGAGCTGACAAGATATTGCAGCACGACTTCAAGCATCCATAAATGTCCATGTCTGGCAAACAGGCCACTACGGCTTAATATTTGTGCAGTCCCATCTTAGAATTGTTTCTATTTACACACTGCTCTCATAGCATTCTTTTAAACTAATGACACAAGTGTAATCGAACAATATTGGCCAGTTAGTGACCGCCATACAGGCCTAGCTACTGGCAGCAAGCATTCTAACGTTTGCTTCCATGTGTGCAATTTTTAAGCCAGATTTCAAGGTGAAGCTCTCCGGTTACTCGCTCTAACTTACTGTGTGAGTGTGGACAACAGCTGGGACTGTGTGATTGTCAACTGATACACTCATCTGGTATTTTTTAAAACATGTATTCAGGGTGTGAGTTTGAGTAATGGTGTTTCAGCTAGCATGTAGATGAGCTAGGTAGATTTCACAGTGCCTTTGGGTGAAGCAGCTGCATGTGACATGCATGTGATGGTGCACACTATTTTTATTTTTATTTTTTTTCCCTGAAGTGAAAATAATCTGTGATTTGCATTAATGTTAGTGGTCTTGCTTCAATTTCACTGGCAAATTGAAATGCCCTGAGAGGGCTTGTAAGCGCAGTTGCTTTCCTGTGCAGTACTAAAGAAAGCATGTTTGGAGCTAAGCATTAGTGTATGCCTGTCAGTTGTAACATTTCAGTTTAATTACTAGTTTGTTTTATTATTTATATCAATCCAATTAATTCCCTATTATCTGAATGCAACTTATTATGGAAATCATTTTGGTAATGAATATTCTGATAATGGGAGACTTTATTTTCATTATTTCCCATGGTGGAAAACCGGTTTCAAGTGTACTGAAATCCCTGCCTACATTTGGTGATGGCAGTGTAATACAGGGACCTATTATTGTTCTAATCTCTGTTTATAATGGTGGGTTAGTGGTTTGGAATGCAGGTTGTTGAACTGAAATACCTCTTACACTATAGCAGAAATTCAGATCAAGGGAGTTCAGATAGCGGGGATTGACTGTGTGTATTTATTACGCATGAATTCTCTCCTGGGTCCTTTCTGTGTGGTCTGCATGTCCTTCTCGTGTCTGGGTGGGTTTACTCCGGGTACTTACACAGAGTTCCCAGAGGTGCTGAGCACTGGTTGGCTGCTTTGCCTTCACTCTGCAGTCTAACTCATCCCAAACCATCTCAGTTGGGTTTACATCAGGTGATTTGGGGAGACCAGGTCATCTGAGGCAACAGTCCATCAACCCTCTTTATTGGTCAGATAGCCTTTACATAGCCTGGAGTTGTGTTTGGGGTCATTGTTTTGCTGAATAACAAATGATGGTCCCCCTAATCGCAAACCAGATGGGATGGCATGTTCCTGCAGAATGCTGTGTTGCCATGCTGGTTAAGTGTGCTTTGGATTTTGGATAAATCACCAACAGTGTCATCAGCAAAGCACCCCCATACCATCACACTTCCTCCTTCATACTTCATGGTGGGAACTACACATGTAGGAACCATCCGCTCACCTTTTCTGCGTCTTACAAAGACATGGTGTTTGGAACCAAAAATCTCAAATTTAGACTTGTCAGGCCAAAGAACAGATTTCCACTTGTCTAATGTCCATTCCTTGTGTTCCTTGTCCCAAAGAATTCTCTTCCTCTTGTTATTCTTCCTTAGAAGTGGCTTCTTTGCAGCAATTCGACCATGAAGTCCAGATTCACGCAGTCTTCTCTGAACAGCTGATGTTGAGATGTGTGCGCTGCTTGAACTCTGAAGCATTTAGGTGGGCTCTTAACTGGGGTGCTATTAACTTGCGGTTTCTGAGGCTGGTAACTTGTCTTCTGCAACAGCGGTAACTCTTGGTCTTCTTTTCTTGGGGTGGTCCTGATGAGAGCCACTTTGATGGTCTTTGCGACTGCACTTGAGGACACTTGTTCTTGAAATTTTTCGGATTGACTGACCTTCATTTCTTAAAGTAATGATGGACTGGTGCTTTTCTTTACTTAGTTGAGTAGTTCTTGCCATAATATGGATTAGAACATTACTCAAATAGGGCTGTTCACTGTATACCATCTCTACCTTTTCACAACACAACTGATGCTCTCAAACACATTAAGAGGACAAGACGTTCAAGAAATTAACGCTTGACAAGGCACAGCTGCTAACTGAAAGCCATTCCAGTTGACTACCTCATAAAGCTGACTGAGAAAATGCTGAGATGTGCAAAGCTGCCAACTAAGCAATAGGTGCCTACTTTGAAGAATCTAAAATATAAAACACATACTGATTTGTTTAACACTTTTTATTATTTTTATTTTTTATTTTTTACCAAATACTTCCATGTGTGTTTTTTCCTAGTTTGGCTGACTTTAGTATTAATCTACAATGCAGTACATTTTAGAATAATGAAATAAAAACCCCACTGAATTTGAAGTTGTCTAAACTTTTGACTGGTACTGTGTATATGACTAGTTTTGAGGTAACCTTGTGTGTGTTGCTGAAATTGGTGCTAATGCTGTAAGCAACGTTAAATAAACAAAAATCAAGCACTAAGATGAATTTGGTACGCAATTGGATCAAAATCTCTTAGCCCCCCCGCTTGGGAATATAGAGTCGCACTAAGCCCCTCCTACAAACTAAAGAAACTTAAGTAAAATGCACACACAACTGCACAAGACTTCAAAGATTTAGAATGACAATTAAGGAAAAAAAAAACTTTTTTTAAGGCATCATAAATTATGATGGTGAGACTCATCCCACAAGGGCTTAGGGTTCTGCTGTTTTCTAGACAGTTACCATCAAATGTCTGTTAGTTTGCTCTTTTTTAAACTTTCCTTTCAAATATCACATCTTTCTCGAAACTCTGCTTCTCCAGCTGAAACATCGCTTCATCATATTTTCTGTTGGAGAATACACTGATACACTGTTTGTGCTATTTAAGGTGACAGCCAGCTGAAATCCTGTAATGCATATGTTTCTTAAGTGCAGAGACTGTGGCCTTATGTGCAGTTGTGCACAGGGACCTTCTGCTTTTGCTTTTTCCTTGTTAGATCCAGTTTGTCATATCCTAAGACAAGTGTTTTGGGCCCAGTTGATTTTTAGAAAAGGATTTACTTGCTGTGTTGAGTGTAATAGCAAGTTTTGACTTTGCTAACTCCATTATATTTGCTTCACTAATAACCAGACAGCATTTAAATGACGATTTAAGGATAAACATAAAAAGAATAATACTCTTAAGATTGCAGTAACAGCAGTCTTATGTTTTAAATCTATTATAAATACAGCAACAAGAAGCAACAACTACATGCATGGCTATAATCTACTGAAACGTCAGTTGTCATCAATGTGCTCTATTTCCTGTGATTCATGTTGCTGTGTACAGTTTTACCTTTTAAGCTTTTAAGTATTAGCCTATTAATAAACTGTGTAGTAAAGAATCATGGGGCTATGTTGTAAAACACTTCATCTACAATGATATCTTTTGAGAAGTCCTGATCCTACATTTAAATAATGTGGCCTTTGTCACATGCTGTAATTGCTTTATTACTTTAGCTAGTACATATTTGTATCTATTACAGTTTGAGAAGTCAGAAGTGTATATCTTCTGAGTGTAGTCACAGAAGATATGCTCACACTTTTTTAGGTACACCTTAGTAGTACCAGGTTGGACCCCCTTTTTTGCCTTCAGAACTAGCACAGTTCCTCGTGGTATAGATTCAACAAGGTGCTGGAAACATTCCACAGAGACTTTGCTCTAGTTTGACATGATATCATATCGGGTGCAGATTTCACATTCACATAGCCATCAAGGGGACAAGGTGAGCCAATAAAATATTAAACAGACCATTACACCAACAGCAGCTTTAACTGTTGATACAAGACAGGCTCGATCCATGCTTTCATGTTGTTTATGCCAAATTCTGACCCCACCATCCAAATGTCACAGCAGAAATCTAGACTCATCAGACCAGGCAACATTTTTCAAATCTTCTGTTGTCCAGTGTTGGTGAGGCTGTGTGAATTGTAGCTTCAGTTACTACTGTTCTTAGCTGACTGGAAAGGGAGTCGGTGTGGTCTTGAGTTGCTTCAAGGTTAAACAGGTTGTGAGTTCAGAGATGCTCTTCTGCATAGATCAATTGGAACGAGTGGTTATTTGAGTTACTGTTGCCTTTCTGTTAGCTCTCTAGCATCAAGAAGGCATTTTGCCAGAGAACTCCTGCACAGTGGATATTTTCTCATTTATGGACCATGCTGTGTCTGTCTCTGAACCCCACATGAACTAAATCACTGTGAATGTAAGGAGCACCATAGAAGAAACCAACTTTTTTTAGATTGATTATGTAAATGTTGCAAAGTACATTAGTTGTTTTAGTTAGTTATTTAGATTCTGAAATGGGAAATCTGTACATCTTGCACAAACTGTTGACTGAAAAAAATCAATTGCAAATTGAATGATGTAATTTTGAATTAAATTACTAGTGCTGTGAGTTGGGAAAGAAATGCTAATTTCTTTCCATTTCATAGTTTTAATCATGGTTTTGTCTTTGGCAGGATCTCATCTGATTATATTAACGATGTTTTGTTGTGCTTTGTGCAGGTCCCCCAGTCGTCATGTCCAATGTTCAGCACAGGCCTCAACAGGCGCAGAACTGCCTGCACAGGACGATAGCCCACACAAAACACAGGAGGAGGGGGCTAACGACAAGGTATCCAGCACAACTGAATAAATAAACCCCTTGTATTGCAGCTGATTTCATGTTCCTGTATTCGGATTAATGTTGTTTGAATAAACCAAACCTAGAGATAATAGGAAGAACATTTGGGACTGTGGTGGCCTAGCGGTTAAGGTACTGGACTCAGGTCCAGTGTTCAAATCCCAAGCTGCCACTGTTGGGTCCTTGAGCAAGACCCTTAACTCACAATTGCTTGGATTGTAAGATTGTATCAATTGTAAGTCGCTCTGGATAAGGGCGTCTGCTAAATGCTGTAAATGTAACATTTTAAAGGTGCTTGAATGAAGAAACCACTCTGGTATGACTCTTACTTATACTTTTGGCTGCTTCTGTTAGGGGGTCACTGGAGTGGATTTTCCTGATGCACATTGGTTTTGGCACAGGTTTTATGTCTGATGCCTTTCCAGTTGATAGTAATGAAAAACAATAATTATAGAAAATACATTAATGTACTGTTACTACCCTGCACAGGGGAAAGCTGTAACAGTTGGTAGGTTGGTATGATGGACCAAGAATGCATTGATAGACAGTATCATCAGTGAATGAATGTGAAGCAGCTTATATAGTTACAGGTTAGAGAGAATATACAGGTAGTGGGGGGACAAACAGAGGAGTACTACTTGCAGTAGAACAGGCACGTACATTTACGAACTCCTTGTAGCAAATAAGTGGCGAAAATTCATACAAACACGAGTAACTTGCACAAAAAGTCTGTAAACACATCAACCGGGTTAAAACAGTGTGTAGTCCAAATGTGAGCTAACGAGCAAGCGAGCACACAACTGGTAAGGTTGCACAGAGACGTATATGGAAGACGGACTTGTGATCCCGCCTCTGCTTGTGGATCCGCATCGTTGACTGGCTGTTGAGGTGACTGCGTTGATTTGCTGTTTACTGCCACACTGTCCAGAGTTAGAAGACAGGTCTTTATTTCATATTGTAATTTATTATAATTGTTTAGACCTTGATCAGTCATTAGCGTGAACGGACGCTGATCAGTTGGCCGTTAAACAGCGCATGCTTGTGCATTCATCTCAGACAGCCACTGACTTTTGATTTCACCAGAGACTCAGGACCAGAGGCCCTGCTTAAGTGTTGCACTGTTGTATCTGAGACAATTACCTACAACTAGGGGAGGCAATACTATGATATTTTATAGTATCGTGGAGATTTTATCGTGATAGGCGATATGCTTGACTGAGCATAAGATCAGTGCATAAAGAACACTGACCAACTGCATGTTTCATTATAAAGAGTGTAATTAGTCCTGTTTAACTGGATAAAGTGCAGCACATTTTGAATAAAAATAACTAAGTATGGGATAACATTTGAGTGGTAGTTTTTTAAGAATCTGTTGTTACTGATGAATTTAGCCTGTGATCACATGTATTGTGATGAATATTGTGTATAGTGAAAATGTCTATTATTGTGATGTAAAATACGTACAAGTATTCAGGAAATGGATACTTTTACACTACTGAACTGTTTCTTGAATATCTCTAAAACATACATCTGACTGGCTCTACTTTTGCATTGATTGATGTATGCCTATCTGGGTTACGATTCAGTGGGTGGTGTTCTGGGTGAATGTACCTCACAGCCGAGCCAATGTGCCGTCTTCCAAAATCTGGGTGAATAGCTATGTATTTTGCAAATGCTGTTTGTTTGGTTGTGTGCAATTAGGGGTAGGAGAAAAAAAAAAAAATTCTTGGATGCATCGTGATGCGTGCATGGACGATTCTGTATCAGTTCAAAAAGGTCGAAAATCAATTAAAAACAAAATGTTAATTGGTAACGTCCCATCTCAAAGGTGTTTAATGCTAACTATATGCTAGAAGGCTTTGAAAAGGCTCATAAAATACTTTTAAGACTTAAGTCTGACATCCTTTTTTAATCACCGACTGTGAATCTGCAAAGGGTGGAGATCTAGCATGATCACTGTATCCTCCTAAATAAGGTTGTTTGAAATCTTTTAAAACATGCACAAAATAATAATAAGCAAATAAAAAACACTATGGTGAACCCTACACGCTGTAAAATAGTGGCCTTTTAAGTACTAATGGCATCTTAAGATCAAATGAGAATGCCACTTTTCATTATGTACAGTAGTATATTTCTGTTATTTCGGTGCTTGAGTTTGACTTTTTTTTTTTTTTTCATCATTTTCCGTTCGTTTTGGAGTGCAGTAATTTGTGTTGAACTCCACCAAATATACAAAACAATCCATTAATCCATTAGTGAATTGCAGCCTCCTGAATCGTGTTGCGAGGTGCCCAGCAGTTTTAATAGGCAATTCCTCTGAACAGAACGAATCTACTAAAATACTAAACAGTTCATAGAAGAGGATCATCTGATAGAGGCTTATCAGTGTAAGCAGCATGTTGCAGTACTTTAGTACATTTTACACTGTACTGACCATAACATTATAACCACAACACAAAGTGGCTTGGTATTTGGGACTGCAGGTTACATCATCCTTTTACCCAGTCCTCCTAATATGTACTATTCATTTTGTTGAGCGAGTGTGGGTGTGTAACCAGGGCACATTCCAATTGGCGCGCATGTGTGTGGAAGAAGCAAAGGCTCACATTAGCTTGACCTTTAGGAAAATGACTGCGTTAGCTGTTGCCTGAGTACCTTATTTGTATTTTAATATAGGCTACATTATGCAGACAAAAGCAGTGCCTGCTGAAAAATGACATACAGAAAGTGTGATTCCTAGTTTTGGAGTTTGCCGTCGTCTTGCTGATATGGCAGCCTTCACTTTTATGAGATGACTTTCCATTATGAACTAATGTTGGTCAGTAAGCTCTGGCTCACTATTTGCTTTCCAGTTCCTCATACAGCAGTCTGTTTTGGAGTTAAGGTCAGGACTCGGGTTATCCATCGAAATTGGCAAACCATTTTTATGGTTTTTGTTTAGGAAAGCAAGGTGGAAAGTAGATGAACTGACTTCTTGAGAAACTGGAAATGTGTCAAAGTGTAATTGAGAACGACTGAGGTGTTCAGTACAGCCCATTTTACTGCCACTGTTTGTCTATGGAGATTTTATGCCTGAATGCTCTTATTATGAACCTTTTAGCAGTGAGTGTGGCTGAAATACAGAGAGACCACTAAATAAAAAGTCCATCAGTGAATAATAGTTAGCAAATAAATAATAAAAAAAGACCCCTGCAATTCGGGTACAGTTTAAACATTATTCTTGGCAATAGTATGAATTCTGTCTTTTTAAGAATATTATGCCATTTGTGGTTCGGCCTTATTGTGGTCCACTCATTCCTCAGTGTTAATGAATGGCTGAGTCATTGCTTAACCCTTAAGGGTCTCAGATTGTGCTCATGTGATCAAGTTGCATGATTTTTCTGACAAACACACAGATTATTACATAATTATGTTTAGCGTTGGGTGATCTGTTGAATGTCATGTGATTTTATAAATTTTTTAAAAGGGTGATTAGTTTGTAACTAAACTAATTCATCTACTTGACTGCAACTAAACTAATTTATCTACTAATGAAAATGTAAAAATACAGCTCTTCAAAAAAAAAAATAGCAGAGCACTTGGTCTAGTAGACCCTTTTTAAATAACCTTTATTAAAGTTGAGTTGCACTTACCAATAAAATGTAAATAGTTTCAGGATGTAAATATCACCACCGCGTTCTTGGTGAAATCGAATAAATGACTAGTACTGGCAAAAATGCCAGACATTTTTGATTATGAATTAAATTGCCCCTCTATGTGTAAATCAGTGGAGTTGCAGATTTAGAAAATGCAACTTGATAAGTAATGCAAGGGTAAAGATGGACTGATGGAGTGTTTTGGGGCTGATAGTCGAACAAGGCCAGGGCTGGATGCCACTTTCAAAGCAATCAAGGCATTAAACATGGATTGCGTCCGAAAGCAGTACGTGAGAACAGATAGTAGGTTTTAGCATACTGAAGGCACACATTGAATGGTCGAGCAGTGCGTACTGGACGTGATCCCCCTTTGTGGAAAGGGTAGGCCCTAAAGGCATTGCCTCTTTCAGCAGGATAATGTGCCCTGCCACACGGCAAAAACTGTTGAGGAATGGTTTGAGGAACATGGAAACATTGAGGAACAATGATGAGTTCAAGGTGTTGGCATGGCATACAAAGTTGCCAGCCCTTAATCTGATCAAGCATCTGTGGGATGTGCTGGATGAACAAGTCCAATCCATTGCGGCTCACAACTTACAGGACTTAAAGTATCTGCTGCTAATGCCTCAGTAGATATTACAGGTACCACAGGACACCTTCAGTGGTCTTATGGATCAATGGCTTTTTGGCACAAGCAGTAGCTACACAATATTAGGCAGGTGGTTATACATTTTTTCTTTCTTTATTTGTTTTTTTAAGTAGCTTGTAAGTTTCACTTAACTTTGACTTTAAGTGGTTCAGACAGTGTTAACCTTTCAGTTGAAATGTTGCCTGTCCTCATATTTGCACCATTATGAATCATTTGACCCAGTTACCAATCTGTATGAGATTAAAAGTAATATACCTTAACCATTTTGAGCTTTAGAGTTGCTGAGGAAAAACGTTTGGTTTTACATTTGGAAACTCAGAATTTATGTTTAGTAGTTTGATTTCTGAAGGTGTGTCAGTACAGCCTGACAGTACACGTGGCGTGTTTGTAGGGTAAACTTGCTTAACCCACGTGGCTCTCATTTGCTTCCTTGAACAAACATGTCCTAAAAAAATGACCTGTCCAACTTGGCTTTGTAGGATGTGTTTGTTGCTATGAAATTTAGAAGTCAAATGCTGATCTCGATTTTGTGCAGAGCCTATCCACTCAAAAATTGAAATAAGGCAGTCTAGCCTTTGTTTTGATGGGATTCCTAGTTCTGAAAGCATACGATTAAACAAGCCGTTCGGATTTCCCTCCCATTCCTACATCATGAAGGGGGCTCATTAGCATTAGACTACCCTCACCTGAGTAACTCTACTGTTTGACAGTACGTTTGTGAAGCGAATATACACCATTTTGTTCTCGCAAGTGCTGGTTCTGCTAACATTTTGGTGAAGCTAAGAGCTATGCACAGGATCTAGTCTGTTGCTGGCTATGCAGATCAGCACAGATTTTCCCCATCAGCACCCACAGCCTATGAAGACAGAATAGCTGAATAGGTAAAGTTTCCTTTTGATGGCGACATTCCTGCAAAGTCTGCCCGAAAAGGTTTGACAAGTGTTTTCCAACCTAGGTTGCCATGCAGAACTGACATCAAAACTTTTTCTGAAAGATGGATTAACTACCCACTGTCCAGGCAAAACTCCAGACGAAGGAAATGTAAATATTTTTAAATATAAATAATTAGTTATTTTCTCTAACGTTATATCCATTACTTGCTGCAGGATATACAATAATTTGAATGCGATTTGTTTATTAGTTGAATGCAAGACCTAATGAGAGTGTAAGAAGTCTCCGGATTGTAGTTGTGGTTCGAAAACAAACCTTTTTAGACAGGGAGAGGAGGGTACAGTGATGCTGGATTCTTTTTGGTGTTTCAATCACAGCATGTCGCAGACGTTTCATTAACAATCCAGGAAACTTGTGTTTTCTTGTGGAAAATGGGTATAAAATGTCACGATTAAGTACTGTGACTGAAGTAAGGAGTTAATTCGTATTTGTCATTGTGTAATGATATTAGTAATGGGCCTCTAAAACTCTAGCCTCTCCTTTTCACTTGCACTTCCTTTTCAAATGCAATTATACAAAGTAAATATTGTTGTTCAGAGACTTTTGAGCCATTCTAAGTAGAAAGAGAACAGATGATCCTTTCAGTATTGAAAGAAATCCAGACTGCTTATTTCTGAGAGAAATGCTGTCCTGGTGAAACATGAAGTTCAGGCAATTGACTAGAAGGTTGTTATCTGTGTCAGTGGGGATCATTTTGTTGTTCTTGTTTCTATTTGTATGTCTTTATTAGGAGTGCGAAGGTACAGTGGGCCCACATGTTTTGCCATGGTAGCAGTGTGGTTTTGATATCTTTTATATTTGAAGAAGAAAATACAAACATCACCTGTTAAACAAGGAGCTCTTTATTTTGCCCAGACAAAAAACCATTTCCATGTAGATAAATGGCAGCATGACCGTCCACCTGGTTTCTGTTTTTTCCTAGGGCTGCGCCGAAGAACTTCTTAAAATTGATTAATGTGTTGTAACAAAGAACTCAGTATGCACTGTAACATAAAAAAGCGCAGTTTTAACTGGAAATCTCTGTTTTACAGTCCACCATAATAAACAATATTTAGGCTTGTTCAAATCAGGTAAAATGCTTCGTCCTGAAAAAGAGACATAAAGCACATTGGAATAATGGCATGAGATTAGTTCTAATTTCCATTTCACATTACACATATTAATGTTATCACTGTCAGAGCAATCATTTCCCTGAACTGTAGAGTCAGTAAGTTTACTTGAGTTGTAACTTAAATTGAAGAAAAACTATATTTAATCACTAGAGTAATATGCAATTAAGAGAATGACTAGTAAATGTAGTTTTGCTTCAGTGTGAGGCAAGGAAAATTACTGAATTTTTTTGCTACTTATTTTATTTGTACCAAGCTGTAAGGATCATAAGTGTATGTGCCTGTCCTGTTGTAAGTAGTACTGCTTTGTTTGTCCCACAATTACCTGTATATTGTCTTTAACCTACAACCTACCGTATTTTCCGGGCTATAAAGCGCACCAGGTTATAAGGCGCGATATCAACGATCGGATGCTAACGGGTCTATTTCATACATAAAGCGCACCACATAAGCGCATGAAATGAAAACAAACTCTTACGTTCCGTCGGAAAAGCTCAGTTTGGTCTTTACCTGGCGCAGGGGCGTCTTCTTGCTTCCTCCACTTCCGTACCATCGATTCGTTAATGTTGAATTCTCTCGCAGCTGCTCTATGTCCATGTTGTACTGCGTGACTGATAGCGTTGAGTTTGAAATCCGCTTCGAAAATAAATGAATGAATGCACACACCCTAATGCTGAAGCACATACCGTATTACTCCGCGATGCTGCGCACTACGGTGGCCGTAAGCTTCGTAACTTACCAAGGCTGTGCTAAAACATTTTGACAGATTTATGAGCGCCGTGTACCATCTACAATCGGTTCTACGTCAGAAGGCACAACCAGAATTAATTCATAGATTAGACGCACCGCATTTAAAGACGCACTGTCGATTTTTGAGAAAGTTAAAGGATTTTAAGTGCGCCTTATGGTCCGAAAAATACGGTATATAAACTGGTTGACATTCACTCTGAGTCTGTTTCATCTGGATGATCTTCCATCTTTACATGTGTTTTTTTCCCCCTGTATCTCTGCCGAAATTGCATATCGTTTTCATGCAATTTTCTTCTGACAATGCATTTTATATTACAAAACCTAAAACACTATGGGTATATCTGGGCAGTGTCTGTTTCTCGCAACTTCCTTTTTCACAGTGCGTAACGCAGACATTAAGTGGTGCATACCTGCAAACAGAAAATATAAAATGGTTAATAGAAAATGTAAAGCGAATAAAAACTTTAGGTGATGTGTGGTGTAACGTTGTTACCTTTACCGCAGGAGTGTAGAAATTATTTTTAACATCAGGGAGACGAAGAAACCTTTAGGAAAGTCCATTTTAATTGTCTACTACTAACATAAACCTGTTCTGCATGTTAATACTCCAAATGTATCATGCTCAAGTGGGGACAAAAAGTAAACAGGACTTGTGGTTTTATCTTGCTGCCGTCTCGACAATGGAATCCGGGATGCGTTCACTTCACTTCAAATGTCATAAGCCATTTCCTATTTACAGAGCTTACAGAACACTACTGTGTTTGGACTCTGTCTAAAATATTCCTACATGCGATGTTTTTTTTTATTTTTATTTTTATTTTTTTAAT
The DNA here is from genome assembly GCA_025084515.1 of Ancistrus triradiatus. Taxonomy (NCBI): domain Eukaryota; kingdom Metazoa; phylum Chordata; class Actinopteri; order Siluriformes; family Loricariidae; genus Ancistrus; species Ancistrus triradiatus. The sequence goes on along the minus strand of JAJAGP010000936.1, from coordinate 217,740 downwards.
TTAATTTAATAAATTTTTTTGGTGGTTTGTTCTCTTAGATAATCCATGCTTTGATCTCATTTCATTGTGACGTGGCGAGTTGTAATGCAAGTTTGACGTATTTCCGTAATCACTAACTACCACAGCTCATTTGCGAGTTTTGAACTGTATGGGGTCTACTGAACTATTTGATAAAATACAGTGTGTTGTCACATCTTTGGACTTCTAAGGTTTTGACAATGTTTTTTGTTTTGTTTTGTTTTGTTTTTTTAGCAGGTTGAGGAGCAAAGGGAGACACATTTATCACACAATGTGGGGCTAGAGCGAGAGGGGGATGCGCTAGAGGAGCAGCTCACACATGAAGCCCCAGGCGAAGATGTCCCCGAACAGGTGACTGCAGTGACCCTATTGAATGAACATTTGAAGCTAAGACTACACTTAAAGATGGTTTGCATACACAGTCAATTCCCATTATCTGAATGTACTTTGTTCCTGGAAATCTCTTGGATAACAAATATTTGGATAATGGGAACCATAACCCAGTGTAACATTCTGACTTTTATACATTTTGTGATTTCAGCATTATATAGGGCTCTCTGTTTTTCTCTCTCTCTTAGTGAGGGAGCGTTAGAATATTATGTACTAGGTGAACAATAAACAAATGTTATCAGGGAACGCTGAAATATGATACAGTACATAAACATTGTAATGGAACAGTGTAAAGAGAAACTATTCAAAAGGTAAATTGTCTACCAAAGAAGAATATCTAAATAACATTAACAGTCAGTATAAAACTAATTAAACAGACAGCAGCGACGGTGGATCTGATACTTTGTGTGCTCTCTTGCGCATGCGGGTGTTTGCGGGAGTGTGTATTTGACTAGGCTACTCCCTGTCCCTCAGTTTCAGGTTATATAAGGTTTAATGTGTTGCTGTTGTAGAGCACTCCTTATGTTCACATAATAGTTGGGGTGACCTTTGTGTATTTAATAGAATACTACATTTGCCACATTGGTTTCATTTTCTTAAATTACTTCTGAATATTTTCAAATCCATTGCTTGTTGGTGCTGTTTCAGTGCAGCTTTAGCATGTGCTTGGAGAACTGAGCAGGGTCTTAATTGGATTTGTTAAAGTTTTGATTTGTGAGTGGTCACTACACTTCACTGACATAAAGGGCGATCGGTTCTGTTACTGATTCAAGTCATTTTAGCCAAATTCTAATTGGAATTTCTACATGAATTTGTGTTTCAGTTCATTTACTGCAAGATTAAAATTCCCACTGGAACTGATTCTTAAATCCTAAATGATAATAGTTTGAAGTTTGATTTACCTGATCAGTTCCTAACATAAATGTGTGGTTTTGTTCCCCGAGATTTGGATCTGTCCTGAAAAATGATGGCTTTGATTTTATTGAGGTTTTACTTTTAAGTGTTGGGGCTCTGGTCTGTCAGTAATACTTCAGCAGGTCCAGACCTATACAGCAAAATCCCATAATTTGAATACAGCAGTAGTTAAACATCAAGTCATAGAGAGTGAGAACAGTAGCTACTAATTGTTCCAGCGTTCTTGCCAAGTCATTGATTATAGATATTTAATAGAGTTGGACATGGCTTGGACAGCAGCCCTGTCTTACTCCACTTATTTAGAGAGCAGGTCTAGGTTTAGATAGAATTTTAATACTGCACTTGTATGATGATTTAAAGGTGTCAAATATTTCACCCCCTACACTACTTTCAATAAGTTTGCAGAAATGTCCTTGGTGCCAGATAATCAAAAGTCTTTTTGAAGTCAAGAGCATATGTAATCTGACATCCTAATGCTGCACACAATCTGTACCATCCATGCATACAGGACAGACTTAGGCCAACATCCGTTACTAATTTAAATTTCAAAATAGGAAATCAAATTCTGGAGATGCCAAAATTATCAGTGATCCCCCACTCATTGTTCTAAACCCCTGAAGTACCTTACTCTGATCCACAGTTCCTCAGGTTCCTTAACATAATCACCTGTTCGGAGCATCCCATGGGTAAACTGGTGAATTAGTAACAGATGGGTTTAAAAGGAGCAGCTGTTAAAGGAGTGGTTGTTTAAAGGACGGGTGGGTTGGGAGAGTGCCATTACTTCATCTGTAAATAGTCCCACAGTTTGCAAACATTGCTACTAAATGCGCAGTTGCACAAAATGGAAGTACTTCACCATCTACTGTCCATAATATAATTTAAGAGATACAGGGAATCTGTCAAAAGCCAATGGTGACCTCTGCACATAACCTTCATTCCCTAAAACCAACTGCGCATGACCTTTGATCTCTTAGACAGCGCTGTATTAAAATCTGTCATGTTTCTATGAAGTATATATCTGCATGGAATCGGTAATTGTCAGTAAAAGCACAGTTTGTTTTGGTATCTACAAATGCAAGTTAAGACCCTGCTATACAAAGCAGAAGCCATATATCAACAACGTCCTTGTGGCTTAAGCTCATCTGTGATGGACTGACACTAAGTGCCTGTGTATTGTGGTCTGAGGAAACACCTTTGAAGCTATTTTTAGAACAACAAAGCCAGAGAGGAACAGGACCACCCCAGCTGTTTCCAAGGCAAAGTTCCGAACTCAACGACTGTCGTAATATGGGGGTGTGAGTTCCAATGGCATTGGTAACTTGAGTAGCACCAGTGATGATATCCCTTTTACAACAGGATGTTACATGTGCATTTTAAAAAGGACATATGCTACCCATAGGATACCTCCTATGGCATATACATTTATTGTTTTGGCAACGCCCTTATCCAGAGTGACTTCCAAAATGTGCAAACATTCAGGGAGTGATGATGCAAGTACGTGATATTTAGTATTCATTACTATTCGACTACAGACTAATGCTACGAGACAAGCATTTTTTCATTTTGGTGGTAGTGCACATTAATATTCTAAGGAGTTGAGGATATATTGCAAAAATGCAGATACCCTGAAGCTGAAGAACGGAGTTTGGTGTGCAGGTGTGTAGATTTGAATAAAGAATGTCCATAATATTACCGCCCACAATTCTGTGGCTTTGAAAAGCTGGACAATGACTTTAAATTATCCTGGGAGTACAGGGAACCAATGGGGTGATCTCAGTAAGACCGACAACGTGAAAACTTTGGCAGGTTAATGAACAATTCAGAGCACATTCTGAATGCTTAAGTGGAACAATGGAACATGAGACAGTGCCGCAAAGCAAGAAATGCAGTAAAACAAAGTCTGAATGGGAGAGGATTCGAGCAGCCTGTTCAACCATCTATGTTGATTGAATGGTTTCAGTGTCAGGGAGGATGTTCCCTATGCGGGAGGTAATCATTCAGTCTTGTCCAGATGAGCTTAGTATGTTTTTTGCCATATAGAAGAGATATCAGAAAAGCAATCAGATACCCATTTTGAGATTTGGGAAGTAGATGGGGGAAGGAAAAGTAAAGTTCAGTCTCGTCTAGGGTTGGGTATCGTTTGCATTTGAACAATTCTAATTCTGATTCTGCTTATTGATTCCAGTTCTGACCTATGCCAAATTTTGATTGCAAAATGGTGAAAAGAATATGCCAAATGTTTAGGTATATCTCTTTTTTTTATTTTTATTATTTCAACTTCAAAAATAATCATTTTTATGTTAAGCTTTTTTCTTCCCATTTAAACCTATTACAAGTAAAAAGCGTAACATGGCGTAATTCACTAAAGCAGTGACTACTGTTCATAGGTAATCTCTACTTCTGAAATGAGTAACGTGGTCCAAAGGGAAAGTAGTCATTTTTATTTCAAGCGTTTTACTATAGGTTTAAATGGGAAGAAATGAGCTTTATGTAAAAAGGACTATGTTGCCTTTAGATCACACTTTCATCATTTCAGCAGATGAGAGTACTTATTAAGTGAAAGGACCTTCCCATGCTACATGAGGAGAACCGGGCAAGTGCATGACCCCCAGTGCCAAAGTTAGCAAGAGTGGGGATGAGAATCTGATCATTCTCAGTGTCAATTGAAGCAGACAGATGAAGGAGGATACATACAGCAGACATGGAAATTGACTTGGCTCTGTGAAACTATTCAGTTATTGTGAGCAAAGCAGTTTCTGTTGAATGACTTGCCTTGCAAACAGACTGTTTTGCATTAAGGAGGGTGTTTTCCTGAAGAAAGTTGGTCAGCTTTCCAAGAAGTAAGTTTGAGGCTTTGGACAGGAATGGAAGGAGAGAAACTGGCCTGTAGTTGGACATGTCAGCAGAGTTGACTGATGGCTTCTTCATTAGAGGTGTAAACTTAGTTATCTTGAAGAGTGAATGAACCAGACCAGATGTCTGATATGTGGATAATAGTTGTGGTATGTGATGCAAGGTTGCTGGCAATTGCCTGGAGAAGTGGGGATTGTACTGGATCCAGTGGGCAGGTACTCTGACCATTTTGGTTTCGTTTGTGTCACCACTTCATCTTCATTAAGCAGTTTGAATGTTAAAGTTGAGTGATGAGCATAGGTTTGCTCCACCTTAGCTGGATTACAGAATCACAGGTGGTCACCTTTTGTGCATAGTGGGTCATGAAATCCTAAAACTATACAAGATATGATGCAAGTGGGTTAGGAAGAGGGCACATTTAGGAAGAGAACAATGGGAACAGTTTCCTTGGATTTGAGATGCACAGGTTGATTTTGGAGTGTAAGAAAGCCGCTTTGGAGAAAGAGGCAAGTAATGCATGCTACTCAACCAGGTCTTTTCATGAGTTGGTAGTTCTCCATTTTCTCAGCGCTGTGAAGGTTTGATATGTGAGACTGCTTCATCCAGGGGCTGGATGAAGACAGAGGGAGTGCAGAGGCTTGGAGGAGGTTTTGAATATAGTATCAACAGCAGTATCAGCAGGAAGTGCTGAAAAGAGCTTGAAGATGACAAAGATAGAGGATGATTGGGTGCCCTTAATTCTGTGGCACGTTTAATTCCGGGGTTGCCAAACCTGCTTAAGTCAATGGAAAAGAGCCAAACAAAGCCAAGTCTTAAAATACACAGACCTGGCAACTGTGGGGGAAGGCGGGCTTTCTTTAAAGGATTTTTAAAATCTGATTTCTACATCGGCGTATGTCGTATACAGGACCACATTAATAATCAGATAGTTGCAGAAATCTGACTATTATCGGATTATTAAGTGCATGTAAATACACTCACTGTTTTTCTGGTTTTATTTGCTTTCTAAATACTATTCCAACTTTATTGGAGTACGACTTGTACTTATCTCTTATCAGAATGATATCTCCATAAAGATTTTCAGTCCTCCATTATTAACATGTCTAGAGGTAGCAAGTTATTCATTCATGCAATTGAGCCTGGTATAGTTCCAGTGTTGGTTTATGTGATTCTGCTGATTTAAATGAGAAGCTTGTTGACATTAACTCCTAGCATGAGGAAACCTTGATGTGAAATTATTACTCAAACTGGAGAAATAAACATTGGAGTAATTACCTAATGAAGCAGATGTCAGCGGTTTGTTCTAGTGATTACTGATGCAGAATCTTTATTTTCAGTCAGTTATCTTCAAATGAGTCTGGAGCTTGTATAGGGAAAGCAAACACTTTAGATGTAATCTTCAGAATTATAATGAAACAAAGTGATTTCTTTCTGTTGGATGCTATGGCTGTATGTGATAGACAGAACTGACGTGCCTCCTTTTCTTCTCGAAAGACTGTGAATAAAAATGTAGAGGCAGTGGACGAGGTGCAACTGGCCCTTTGAAACCACACACTTGGAGACCCATCCTAACGATGATCAGCAACAGGTCATCCAATTGCAAGCCTACCCCCTGCCAGCACCACCATCATCACCACCCTCACCTCCTCCACTCCTTAACCAGATGGAGGCAGAGCTTCCTCAAGCTGAGCCCTCTCTGGAACAGGGTGCTGCTGCTGCTGTTGATTCTCCTCTCCCTGCTGAATCACATGAAGATCTCCTCATAGACCCCAACACAGATGAGCCTGGGAGTGCACCAGAACCATCATCACCTACCTCACAAACCTCCCCCCAAAACCCTTCCAGGTGAGTACAGCCGTACTTGGAAGTACATGAGGAGCATTGGAAAAAGCAAGAGCATTGCCATCTTTGTCTTTTTAGCATATATATATATTTCTGATTTATGTGGGATTACTTATTTTGTACCTTATTATTCAGCATTATATTTTCATTATCATTGTATACACATTCATTCATCCGGTGCTTTTCTCAGATTCACAAGAATAAGGTCATACACAGGTATAATTCCAATCTGGATTCTTTATGAACTTCCACTGGACATTTCCAGCTGCTTTCATGTCTGTGAGCACATCGTGTTCCTTGTGGACTCTGTCACTGGACCTCAGAACTGTTACATTAAACCGAGGAAAGGATTGGCATTTCTCAGCTGGCTCTGTGATCACCCGTAAGGCCTACTCCAGAAAAACCTACTGTACCATGGATTAAGCGTCCCTCTGTTGGACTCGAGAAGGACCTCACAAGCTGCTCCACAATCGTATATGGACCCTGAAAATCCCGTCTTGACTCTCTCTCTGCTGTTTCTCAGTTCTATTTTCTCGTAGTCTGTCTCTCGTTGGTAAATAGCATATGATTTTTCCCCTCAGTCCACTAGAGATTGCCAGTGCTGATGCCCCACTAAAGAACAGTAGTGCCAGTCAGTGTGAGCTGGGCTCTGTGGCCCTCTCCAGCCAGCTCCTTGCCACTGGCTCCACACTCAGCAGGTGAGTACTGTGAACCTGCCAGGTAACCAGCTCATAACTGCTCATAACAACCAGGTAACAGGTGGATGAAGGAGGTAGCAGAGAAGCCTTGGAAGCACACAGCGCCTCTTTATTTAGTCGGTCATTTTGTAGTGTCACGTCTGACCCATTGTGACGCTCTGCCAGTGAGACCTGAACAAACTGTCTTTTCATTCTGATGAGCAAAAGGTTGTCTTTTGGGACCTGCTACACCAGGTGTTTCACTCTGTGTGTCTCTCTCTCTCTCTCTCTCTCTCTCTCTCTCTCTCTCTCTCTCTCTCTCTCTCTCTCTCTCTCTCTCTCTGTGTCTCTCTCTATATTGGTCTCGCTCTCTCTGTGTCTCTCTCTATATTGGTCTCGCTCTCTCTCTAGTGTGTTGGTGGAACCTGTGGAGGACCAAGAAGCACGGACCAATGCAGACTTGGCTCCGTCTCAAGACTCTGCTGAGCCAGACCTCACACTGCAGCAGAAGACATCCAATTCTTCATTTTCAGCAAAGGATGAGGTGCGCGCACAGTTTTCAGTGATTTACAGAAATTTTTCAGAGACCATTTCAGGCATGGACAACATTTCAGTATTTGTCCAGAGTTTCATTGTAGGAAGTGTTACTATTGGTTCTAGTTAAGAAAATGCAGCGTACCCTATTCCATATCTCCACAATGTGAGGTTATGTGCAATGTGATGTATGATGTTATATAATATATAATGAATTTGCTGGAATTCACGTTTTAAGTAACAACAATGACCCCAGCTAATGTACACTCATCGATCGCTTTATTAGGTATACCTCTTTGTTTTTACACTCCTTGTCCAATTTATCAGTTCCACTTATCATTTAGAATCACTTGGTATTTCTACAGTTATAGACTGTAGTCTATCTGTTTGTCTACATACTTTGTCCCTTTTACTCTGTTCTCTAATGGTCAGGACCCCCACAGATCAGGACCACCATCATTCTAAGCACTGTGCTTGTCACTGATGTGGTGTAAACACTGTGTTCACTCCCTGTGCGCTCTAATAGGCTCTAATCTAACATATTGCTCCACCTTGGAGATGTAAAGTCAGAGACAGTAGCTCATCTGTTGTTTCACAGTTTGTTAGTCCTCTAATCTTTCATCAGTGCTCACTGGACATGGTTGGTTGGTGGACTATTTTCAGTTTAGCAGTGACAGTGAGGTGTCTAAAACCTCCAGCAGCGCTGCTGTTTCTGATCCACTCATACCAGCACAGCACACCCTAACACACCACCACTACCACAACAATGTCACTGCAGTATTGAACGTAATCCACCACTTAAATAGTACCTGATCTGTGGTAGTCCTGTGAGGGTCCTGACCTTTACATGATGTAGAGAAACAGATGTGTGGTGCTTGGTTTGTGAACTCTTTAGAATTTTCTATATTTCTGCATAAATATGCCCTAAAGAATCATCAGATTTTCACACAAGTCCTAAAAAGCAGATAAAGCTAACCCAATATTACATGTTAGTGAGTGGCAAAAGTATGTGAACCTCTAGAATTAGCAGTTAATTTGAAGGTTAAATTGGAGTCAGGTGTTTTCAATCAAATTGTTGATGCTCATCAGGATGGAAAAGGTTATAAAACCATCTCTAAAGAGTTTGGACTCCACCAATCAATACAAATGGAGAAAATTCAAGACCATTGTTACCCTCCCCAGGAGTGGTCGACCAACAAAGATCACTCCAAGAGCACGGCGTGTAATAGTTGGCGAGGTCACAAAGGAGTCCAATGTAACCTCTAAGCAACTGAAGACCTCTCTCACATTAGCTACTGTTAATGTTCATGAGTCCACCATCAGAAGAACACTGAACAACAATGGTGTGATTGGCAGGGTTGCAAGGAGAAAGCCACTGCTCTCCAAAAAGAACATTGCTGCTCGTCTGCAGTTTGCTAAAGATCACGTGGACAAGCAAGAAGGCTATTGGAAGAATGTTTTATGGACGGATGAGACCAAAATAGAATTTTTTGGTTTAAAAGAAAAGTGTTATGTTTGGAGAAAGGAAAACACTGCATTCCAGGATAATAACCTTATCCCATCTGAATTTTTATGTGGGGGGTCAGGGGTCACACCAGATACTGAAAGCAAAGGTTCACATACTTTTGCCATTCACTAATGTAATATTGGATCATTTTCCTCAATAAGTTAATAATGTATTATAATATTTTTGTCTCATTTGTTTAACTGGGTTGTCTTTATCTACCTTTAGGACTTGTGTGTAAATCTGATGATGTTTTAGGTCATATTTATGCAAAAATATAGAAACTTCTAAAGAGTTCACAAACTTTCAAGTACCACTGTATATGGAAGTGAAACTGATAAAAAACAGTTAAAGTATACAGCGTAAAAACAAGGAAATGTATCTAATACAGTGATTGGTGAATGTTTATGCCATTCAGCAGTGCTTTATTAAAGTGTCCCTTGTAGTTTTATTTTATATTCTGAGTTTTTGTGGGTTTTTTTTTTTACAAACACTCACAACTTTAGTGACTACCTTAAAAAAGAAAATGACCCCCGTTTGATTTTCATTTGTCTTATTAGTTAATTGATTGATAGTGGATCTTTTAACTGTAGTAGGTCTTGATTTTGCCAGTTGCTGTGGTAAACATGTATGCATGCGTAAACACTTCCAGGCAAGTAACCGGTAAAATTATTGCGTAAAGGTGCGTGTTCCCATCCACATTATGCAATGTAATTACTAATATGTGGCATGGTCACGAAATCCAGGCATGATGACACAAGATTGCTGTACACATTCCCAGCATATTTCTTGACTTTCCAGCTTTGTGTCACCTTCATTTGCATGTTGCCTCAGAACACTGACATGATTTCATTAGCACACTAATTAATTCTTCTGTAAAGATTTAGAGGTGCACCAATCGATCGGCAGATCAGTCACATATAACCGAGTCTGTGCCGACACTTGCAGTACACCACAGCTCCACTAACACAGCCATACATGAAAACCACACTGCTTTCACCAACATTAATACAAAATCCAGTTTTGCTTTAAACACAGTTTGAGCTGTAAACTTTGTGTTTGTTTCTGAGACAGATCAGTGCTGACACATGCTGATGACGACAGTGTTAGATTTCAGTTGTGCTCAAATGCTGCTGCTTGGTGCACTAAATAATCATCCCATATAGCGCTGTAGTAGTTAGGGAACAGTGATATAGTGTTATTTCGGTTCCAGCCATGTCTTCAGGGTTCTAGTTCTGTTTGCAGTATGTATGACAAAAGTAAAACTCCCAGAACACAATAATAAGACATTTAAAACAGCATCACCTTGCTGAATATGTGGAATTTGACAAAGCTAAAGCTAGCTCTGCGGAGAGTACAGAGCTAGACACAAGCAGCTGTTGTTGTTTTTCATTTTTAAATCCAAAAAGGTATTCATTAAAAGAAATATTGAACAAAAATGATCTGTATGCTGTCATTTATAATTTTTGGACAGGAAAAAAATCGGAATTGGGCAAAATCAGAATCACCCAGGAAAATTGCAATCGGTGCATCTCTAAGATTACATTCTTGGTAGTTTTTTGTTAAGTTTAACTTAAATGTAGAAAGAAAGGGTGTTCAACACCAGCTTAACAGGGCTGAAGTCCATGAAGTCTGGTGATACCGTTGCCTGTTAATTGAACTCATCAATAGCAGGCGTATTAGAGCCAGGAAATAGTGAGACTACGCTAGCTCTCTAGAACTAGAATTTGGCTTCCCTTGTAAAAAGTGCTTCTCATTACTACATGCGTCAGCACACGCTCTGAACTTCAGGTTTTTGTAATAGGATTTAAGAGTTGCATTCTGCACAGTGGAGACTGTGATTGCTTGCTCATATAATACAATTACGTAATGCTCTCTCATTTCATCAAGACTTTGTGCCTGAGTGAAAATGAATATATGAAGCTTTGTTGTGAGGAAAGGGAAGCCGGTTATGTGAAATTTCACAGTGCAGTGATCTCCAGCTGATGACAGTGCATGACCTTTCCTGACTTTCTAAATGCCGTCTTTGGTGCAGGATGGGGTTGACTGCTGAAGGTAAGTACAACTCATGAGTTGTGTTGTGGTCTGTGTAGGTGGTTGATCCAGAAGGAGCGACTGATCCCCGTGTCCCTGAAAAAGAAGATATCCCTACCTTTGATGAGTGGAAGAAGAAAGTCATGGAAGTGGAAGAGAAGAAAAGTGAGAACTCATTGAACTCTTTATACTAGGATTAGGATTGTTACCTGTTTGATTATATTCCAGTGTTAAACCTGACAATCATATTACATTGGCATCTCCGTTATCGTCGTTAATTCATTTCAGAAGGCTCGTTGAGCACCAAACATGATGAGTACTGAGCAAATATTTCCCCTAAGGAATAATGTAAATTTAATGAATCCTTTCCAGACCCCCAGAAAATCCAGACTGTGTAAGGCATTTTTTTAATGGAGTTGCATTGTACATGTACTCCCTGATTTACAATGGGGATATGTTCCGACAAATTCATAAGCTTATGTGTATATATGTATGTATGTATGTGTATATATATATATATATATATATATATAAAATCATGAACTGATGAGTGTAATATAGTTTATACTGTATCATTGTGGAGCATATTGCACATTAACACTTGAACCTACAGTTGTCCAAAATCGTTAACACAAAGATTTATCA